>SADC01001152.1:0-135046 GCA_004194705.1 Ditylenchus dipsaci | reverse complement strand
ATTCATATAGACTTCGCTCAAAAAGGAACGCAAATGTTTCTCGTGGTTGTGGATTCCTTCTCCAAATGGCCAGAAATCATTCTAGTGTCTCAGCAACCAGTTTCTGTGATCAAAGAATTGCTTCGTCTCTTCTCTGCGTATGGACTTCCTGAAATAATCGTGGTCAGACAATGGTCGTCAGTTCAAATCGAGTGAATTCGCCGGGTTCTGCAAAACTAATGGAATCAGCCATCTCTTTGCTCCGCCTTATCATCCGCAGTCAAATGGACAAGCTGAACGTTTCGTCGATATCTTCAAGCGAAACATCGACAAGTTTCCGAAGAAGGGAGGGATCAAGCAGTCAATTAAAGCACTCGTCTTTGGGTATCGCTCAACTCCGTGCACTGCTCTACCAAATCAGTCTCTCCCGCAGAGCTCTTCCTGGGTCGTCGTCTTCGCACTCCGCTCTCGTTGTTGCGTCCATCTCTGCCAGACTATTCTTCTTCACCTTCTGTGGTTCCCCGTCCGTCTTCAGCTCCATTCGTGGCCGGTCAGGATGTCTACGCCCGCAGCTATAGTCAAGGTGCGCCAAAGTGGGTCGCCGCTACTATCCAAGGTCGAATCGGTTCCGTGCTCTACAGTGTTCGTATGAATGGTCATCTACATCAGCGTCATGTATCTCAAATCCGCCGACGTGAGATTCCTGCCTCAAGTGCATCTTCACAGCCGTTGGATCAAGGCCTCATCCTGGAAGAGCCCGAAACCCAGCTACTCGTCCGCGCCGTGTCAGTTTCGCCGCCCCCGCCGATCCAATACCGAATGTCTCTTCTACTGGCCACCAAGGTCAATACTCCGTTCCCGGACTGCCTCGTCTTCGTCTCCCGCAAATCATGTTCCTTCATTCACGCCGCGCCGCTCCGATCGCCTGCCAAAGCCAAGACGTTTCCTGGTGTTGGATCCGAAGAAGAAAGGCTACGAATTCGAAGAATATGGTTCTTCGCTCTAAAAAGAAAGGGAGATGTTATATTCCCAAGAAAGCATATTATTTGTCTCAATGAGAATAATGTATTTTGTATTGCGATCAGAATATAAGCTGCGTCTTGATATAGTCTGATCATTCTGTTGTTCCGCGCTGCTCAATAAAGGTTGCTCGTATCTCTCGCTCTGACTCTCTCTGTGCAGCTGTTACATCCTCTCCGCCTTCAGACATAACATTAACAAACAAGATCTTTATCAAAACAACTACTTAGCAAAAAAATTCTTAGCAAAACGACCATTTAGCAAATTGGCGCTTAAATTGTGAATTTTTAGCAAATTCGCGCTTAAATTTTTTTTCTTAACAAAACGACCGCTTAGCAAATCGACCACTTAGCAAATCGCCGCTTAAATTTCGGGGTACAGCCGTGTGGAACCCATTTTTTAATTTTGTAATGATTTTTATTTAAAAATCGAATTTTATCTGGCAGATAAATTTATCTGTTCAGATAATTTTATCTGTTCTGCGCACCACGAATTCAACTCTGCGAAATCTGAAATTTTTTGAGAGAACTAAAGCTATTTGTGTCACATAAGCTAAAAAGGCCAAGAAAATCAGTACAAAACACAGTTTAAACGCCTACTTCTATAATTTAAAAAGTTATGAAAAAGCAATGAAAATAGGGCGCCGGCGCCCCAATTTTTTCAAAAATTTCCCGGCGCACACCGGCGCCGGTGCAAGTATGCTTACCATCCTGAGACTTTTTAATCGCTTAAATGTATTTTGTTCAAGAAAAAGTAATTATTGCTACTACCGGGTTTCGAACCTGTAACCTTCAAAAAATTGGAGGATCGAAATATCGAGGATCAATTTACTGAGGATGAATTTCTAGAGGACCAATTTGGAACTGGTGCACAATATGCGCCTCATTTTTTTTTAAATGCCTTGGTCCCCCCTGTTGTTTTGAAGGTCCTCCCTGTCCATTGGAGTTATGAT
This sequence comes from Ditylenchus dipsaci, assembly GCA_004194705.1. Classification (NCBI taxonomy): domain Eukaryota; kingdom Metazoa; phylum Nematoda; class Chromadorea; order Rhabditida; family Anguinidae; genus Ditylenchus; species Ditylenchus dipsaci. The sequence goes on along the minus strand of SADC01001152.1, from coordinate 133,095 downwards.
AATATTGTGATCATGGTGATTATGGTTAACATGATCACCTTGAACATAGTCACCTTCAAAACAACAGGGGGACCAAGGCATTTTTCAAGAAAAAAAATGTGGCGCATATTGTGCACCAGTACCCCATTTACCTAGAAGCTTGTCATATAAGGTAAACGTTAAAAAAAGTGCTGATGACGGAATGGTCTGAGGACGAATCGGTTAAGGACGAAACGGCCGAGGACGAATCGACCCTGAGGATGTATCGGCCCCGAAGACGAATTGTTCTAAGGACGAATTGTCGCATACCCCACTATGAGTCCTAATGCTCTTTAAAAACTAATTACACCCAAAATTGAAGCAAACACAGATTTGAGTTTGAAAAAAGGACCCTACTATAGAATAAAAGGGGATTCTATAGTAGCGCCGAAAAAAGCATATTTTGATTTCCGTGCCCGAATGAGGGTACCCCAAGCAGTGGTAACGGGTGAAACGTTGAATTCAAGAAATGGAGTAGAGAAAGCACGGATTCGAAATACAAAAATTGGAAATTTTTAGGGTCAAACAGCTTTAGGGTCAAACGTCCGTGGCCCGATGTGGGGGTGTAGTTCAATTGAGATGTGGGGTATAGTTCAATTGAGATGTGGGGTTATAGTTCAATTGATATGTGGGAGTTTAGTTCTAGTGCTCGCTAAAACTAAATTCTAGGCCTTGTTTTGTTAGAAACCAAGCCGAAAAGTCCGTATAGAAGTCTACTGACTCGGAAAAAATCGAATTGGCGAAGACAAATTTGAAGAGGTAGGCATGCCCTGTAAAAAGTTTATGAAGAGAGGCTCTGAGGCGCTCGTCCACCTTCTTTAAGAATAATAGCACACTCCAAGAAACCATTAGGATCACACCACACATCAAGTTTATTTTTAATAAAGCAATAACAAACATCGAATTAACACATCATACATGGACTGCATGAATACAATAGATTTTCAAATCATGCAATAACATTTGCATTCTTTTTTAGCCTTCTCAATTCAAGCATTTGGAGCACAGAAGTGTGTGAATAGCACAGCAGCAGAAAGCCTAGTACACAGTTGGTGGTGTTCCACATCATGCATGAATTCCACCTGAAACTCAACTTTAACCTTTGCTAAGGCTAGAGTTTAATAGCTTACACTGCCCCATGTCTTGGCTTGGTGAATCTGTTCGAGTCGAGCCAATTCTACGGCTTCTTCCACATCTAGATGGTGATCCACAGTCGCCAAAGTCAGCAGCAAGCTTTTTACAGCATCAGCACCAAACTAAATTTACACAGAATTTATTGATCGCTTCAAGAAACCGGATCTATAAAAATTGTGCTGAAACGTCCCTTTACTAAAATTTTCAGCCCTACGATTCCCACGATTTCCTTCCTTCAAAAATTTTCGGACAACAAACCTTCAATTTTTTGCGAAAAATTATGATGAAAAAACTTACATTCAAGGCATTCAGAGAAGCGAAATTGTGCTTCGCCACCCATTGCTCAATGGTTTTGCTCGATTCTTCCGGAATTGTCGGCTCTTTGGTCAGAATATGCGAGGCTACCAGTTCCAATCCATAATGCTCGTTTGCCCAATCCAACACCGGCTGCCACTTCTTCTGTTGCAATCTAGCCATACTTCCTGATTCTGACTCACTGGTGTGGTAGAGAAGAGTGTCGGTCGGCAGAAATTCCATAATTTTGGCCGTCAGAGATTCACTGAAAGTTAAGTTCTTTATTTGAATAAAATATAAATCGGTCAATAAAAAAGCACCCACTTTGTGTCTTTGAAAGGATTGTCAATAGTCGTGAAAGCCAAGCCAGTCAATAGCATTCGACCCTTGTGAATGAGATCCTTCTGCGCATCCCATTCCTGAGCGATAGCTAAGGCCAATGGTTGCGAGTCCAACTGAAAATTTAGAAAAATAAATTTTCACCGATAAAAGAGTGATATTTACAATATTATAGCTGCACCATCAAAGTTTGCGACTACAGTCGACGCTCTCCATTGCGTCCCCCCAAAAAGTTCGTTCCCACCTCGGGTCCGACACTTTTTTAGCTCAAATTTTGAAGTTTTTTTCACAACTGATTCGTCAGTCTGGTCGGAAATATCGCAAGGATTCCGATTTTGCCGGTCGTTTCTCGGAAACATGATAATTATGTCATTTAGACCCGCAACGCTCTCCATTGCGTCGCCTTAAATCCCGAAAAGGCGACGCAATGGAGAGCGTTGCGGGTCTAAATGACAAAATCATCATATTTCCGAGAAACGACCGGCAAAATCGGAATCCTTGCGATATTTCCGACCAGACTGACGAATCAGTTGTGAAAAAAAACTTCAAAAATTGAGCTAAAAAAAGTGTCGGACCCGAGGTGGGAACGAACTTTTTGGGGGGACGCAGTGGAGAGCGTGGACTGTATTATATGGTGGCACAAATTAGGTGACCCTCAGGCCATCCTATAGATAATAAGGTTAGATTATGTTGAACTACAACGCAGAATACAAAAATATATAAAATTTATTTTCACGCTAGGTCTTTAGTCAAGACCCCCAAAACCCTTTCTTGAAACTGAGGTGACTGGTCACCGAGGACCGCTGTTCTTAATGGATAAAAGTTTTGTCTTTACAAAAATGAGCGATAAAATAAATTTAAAAATTAAAGGACCATGGTTTTTGCACGCAGTGGCATGTATGAAATTTGAATTGGCGGGGGACACTTCTCTTTCGTCTGGCACTGTACTCTTTGGAGTAATGTCTAGCGACTCCAAAGAGTACAGTGCCAGACGAAAGAGAATTGTCCCCCGACAATTCAAATTTTGCACATGCCACTGCGAGAAAAAACCATGGTCCTCTAAATAAAAATAAAGTCGGACCCAGCCGGAGGTGGAAAAGATCGAGGACTAGTTATTGGGACTCTACTTGGATACTATATCTTGACATTTTTACAAACAGAAAGCAATGCGGCTTTCGCTACTAAGAAAAAGGTCAGCCAGGTCTAAGATAAGTTTTTTTTGAATAATAATAGCATGAAATTTTCGTAAGTGAAATAGATGGCTAACACAGCTCTATTCTGAACCGCATCCCTTCCACGAGCCACACAGTCCAACATACAAAGCTAGCTCTAAATCAAGCAAAGAAAATTTATGAAGCAATAATGAATAAGCAAGTGCGTCCATATAAACCAACACAAACACTGGTTTATTTCCCACACAAAAAGCATGCACCAGAGAGACTTCATAGAAACAGAGAAATGCAGATTGGTCAATACAGCATAGGGTCACCAATAATGGACTGTAAATCCACTAGCTAAAAATAATAATAGCAATGACTAGCGGTCAAGAATGGTGGTGTCAGCAACTTCACATCCACGAAATTTTACTATTTTTTCTGGGGTTTGTGACTTTCCTACTGGTAGGTGTCACTAACTTAGATAGTCTACAATTTCCGATAAAAATAAATTTCTAGTTTATTTCACTGCTAATAGTAGTGGGATGTTGGCTAGACAGATCCATAAAGCAGCCGTCCAATAAAGATCTGACTTCCGATATCTTTTTCTTGGGTCCAGTCCAAAAGAATGTTTACTGTGAAGAACTCAATTTTAATAGTAATTCTCAGGAAAAATACCATTTAAAAGTGGGGCCAAGCAACCCAGAAAACACCAACAGTTACTTTTGGTCCTTACTTGAGGACGGCGTGCATGACTCACTACCATACACAGAAAAGTTTCACCACACACCAGATGAAGACCAGGATGCGAAACAGCCAGTCAAAGTATGTTATTTCGGGTTTTTTTTATATCATATTGACTTCGAGCATCATTAATAGCCTGGATCAGCTGCAAGAAAAGACCAAAAATTTTGGGACTTTTAAATAAAAGAGGTGAACATTGATTGATTTCGGATATCACTCAAAAAAGCAAAATTATACAGTGCACACAAAGTTCCGAATTTTCAGATGAAGTATTACTGGTGCATCGAATGCATGGAGTTATTGCAAAAATATGGACACAGACCGCCGCTCACCCGAATTTCCACATCACAGAGCTAGGGCGGACTGAGAAAACACCTCTCACAAAAGTTTGTATTTTGATCTCTATTTTGTAGCTGCCACATAAAACCAAACATTTCGAAACCAATAAAAATAAAATTTTGTAAGCACTCCATAAATTTCACAAAAGTTGTCTAACTTACTTTGAGAACACGACCAGCCTGCGTCTTCAGCTTCCGTTTGTCCAGATGGATTTCGTAGAGAAGCTTAGCATGTCCAGCAGCCAGAGCACTAGCATCTTGTTCGCCTTGATTGGCCACTTCCACCACATCCACTGACTTGTAGAATCGTTTGGGTCGATGAATGGCTGATGCTGCAATAGCTGTAGCTTCCAGATCTTTGAATTGCTCAGCTGTCCAGGACTGGCAGTAGGATCGTCTGCAGGAAACTTGACTTGAACCGAATTGCTTGGAGATAGCCACGCGAGAGAACAGAAGACGGAGTGCGCCGAAACCAAGTTGCTTGCCTTTTTGCATTGTTGCCTAAAAAAATGAGTGGATTATCATGAAACACAGCGACCAGATCATTCCCCTATTCGACTCAAAAATTTCGAGGGTGCCGAACTGCCTGATGGGGTCAGATATTTTTCGAGTTTTCTCGAGGCGGACTGAATTAAAAAAGGTTTTACGGCAGGGCTCCCATATGTATAACTCATTTATAAAATTTGTACTCATTTTGGACTCATTTTAATGTTTTGGAACTTTACGTCGAAATCTTTTCTTATCACCACAAAAGCAATAAGCACTGCATTAAAGATCGTATTTTTGGCAAGTATTGTAAATTGTACAGTGTTTTTCAATATATTCGATGGTTTTGAAAGAGCTAAAAACGTTCTCTATAGGGCGTTATTCGGGATTCTGTTTTCAATAATCGATTTTTGACGCTACTAGGTAATAAATCCGGGGAGATGGGCTATTCCCGAGGAGCTGTTTTGGGGGAGGTGGGGGGATGTAACCGAGTAGCGCCCGATTTTTATCGATTTTCGCTTGGCCTCCTGAGGCTTGGGTCATGGTATGTAGATAGCCTCTCGATGGGCACGAACTAAACCAGAGGTGGTACCAAGCAAAAATATTGTTTTGGTCACTATACACCAAAAATATTGTCAGTGAGAAAAATCGATTGGTGAAAACAGAATTTGGAAAAACCCTATAGAAAAAAGTTACTCCCATTTTAAAACGAGGATAATTTCTTGAACACCATGTACTTATTTTGATCATATATGTTTAGACAATGGAGTCCCGATATAGTGTGACCCCAATATAGTGAAAATTCCACCATAGGGCGACTCCTAGCTTTTCTTTTAGGAGAGCTGTATCGAGATTCCACTGCATTCTTTTAGAATCGGAACAATGTTATGCTCTGAGATGCAAACCAATGATATTAGTTCAAAAAGCAGACATAGAACGAGAAATACTTTTCAAAGTTGACAATGTAATTAATTCACTGTACGACAAATTGAGTGAATAAGGTGAATAAGGCTGAAAAAATATTAATTTTTATTATCTAACCACCAAATGTATTTGAAAAAAGAAAACTGGGGTAGGATTTGGTCGGCATTTTTAAATTCATCGGTTTAAAAGATCTGTATTTCTTTCTTTCGGCCGGCCGTCGCTTTTTATGGTCTTTTCTTTGTTTTTTAAATTTTTGATGTGAAGGTGAATTTCGATTTTCTTTTGTCTTCGATGATCTTTTAATTGGTAACTCAAAATTCCTTCCTAATAGTAGTAAAAACTTGTCGATATTTTTTCGAAATGTTTGAGCAGGACTCTGTTAACCGAAACTATGCATTAACCGGTCGCCAACAACTCTACATATTGTATAAAAACGCGGTTTTCGGCTAACTTACCAGATCCTACCCTGATGAACACCAAAACTAAAATGTATATATCTATTGAATCAATGAAAACTGAAATTGAAAGAAAAAAAACAATTATAAGTGGCTGGTTTAGTTCACAAAAAAAATTGCTAATTTTAAGGCCTCAAACATAACGAGAAGGCTGTTTGCGGATGCTAAAACAGATTTGTCGCTCGGAAATAGCCATAATTTTCTCAAAATTTTTTAAAATACAGTCGAACCTCCCAATAACGATCACCCTAGGGACCGGCCTCAGGTGATCGTTATTGGGAGGTGATCGTTATTCGAGATTTCAGTTAATATAGACCAACCAAAAATTTTTTCCGGTGATCGTTAATGGGAAGGTGATCGTTAATGGGGGTGATCGTTATTGGGAGGTTCGACTGTAAATTTTTTTTGGCATCTTGTGGCTAAGATTTAAGGCTACCAGATTAGCTATTCATAAAGTAGATGTTGTTAGATAAAAAAAATCCGCCCAGAATCCTTAGTAAAATTTTGAATGAGGATTCTTGACCGGATTCTTTTTTTTTTCTTTTTTCATCAACTCAATGAATAGCTGATTCGGTAGCTCTGAATCTTAGCTACAAAATGCCAAAAAAGATTTTTTTTCAAAAAATAAAAAAGCGATTTTGGCTATATTACGAGTAGTGATGCGCATTTGGCTTTATGCGATATATGCGATGCGATATTTTCAACCTCGCCTGGATGCGATAGCGATATGCGATATTTCTAAAAGTCGAGGTGCGATATATCGCTGCGATATGCGATATTTTTTCTAAACGACTACGGCTACATTAAATGACCATAATAATAAATTTTTCGCTTTATTGACATGCATACATCGCATTTTTACAACAAAACACTAATATTTGAAGTTCAACAAAGGAAGATTTTTGTTCATGAAAATCAGCATTTCCGCATTTTCTGGACTCAAGTTTGATCGCCTGTAGTCGTACACGTCACGAGCAACCGAAAATAGCTGTTCGCTATGCTGACTTGTTGCTGGAGTAGAGAGGAATCGACGAGCTATCTTGGCGAGAATCGGATACGTCTTTTCGTTGTCCTAAGAAAAGTCAGAATTAGGTAAAGCAGGTGAATCCCGTGTTCGTAAAAAATACCTTCCAATACAGCATTGGATTTTTCTCCGAATTGATGCGCTTCTGCTTTCCGTACGACTTCATTTCAATCATGACGTCAGTTGGGCGCTCGTCTTCTCCTCCATCATCGTCGAATAGCTGACTATGGCGACCAAAGAAACAATCGGTTTGTGTTCGTTTTGCCACCGGTGAATGTAGATCTGGAAAATCATTGTAAATTAGGTGCAACAATTATTTTTAAAATGTACCTTCATTTGTCCCAATAATTTTCTCACACTCTTCCAACAGCCAAGAACATACATCAGAGTTAAATCGCATCTTATCTGTCGCAATTGCATCCTTGAACCTCGGGTCTAGAAAAATGGCTACAGCATGAATTCTGAATACAAAATGGCTTGAATCCGCTTAATATTATTGCCTACTTTTCATCCTCAACGTCAAATTTTTCTATCAACAATCCCAAAACAGAAGCACGCAATTGTTGTAGACCAGGATCGCTGATTGCGTACATATCTGCGGTGAGAGCCCTCGCAATTGGAAACTGAACGGAAATAGGCTCATCTTCTCTGCACATCTGCTTTGAAGCCGATTCTAGTGGATCCAAGATTTTTACAACCCTCTCAGCAAGCTCCATTCTTCTCTTGTCAATTCCAAGTTTCGTTTGTTGTTCCTTGTAAGGTAAAGATCGATGGCGGTTCTTTGTTCCAGCAATCGAGAACCCATGTAGAAGCTTGAATTCCATCTGGTTGGTTCATCCTAGAGCATTCAATAACTCAACAGTTGATCTGAACGAACTTTAGTACCTGTAAGATTCGATGTTCTTTCAAACCCGCGCTCTTCTGCTCATCTTTTAGTCGATCTTTAGCAAGTGTAGAATGACTGAAGTGACCCACAAGTTTACGACAAGATTCCAGCATCGACTTTGTTTCGGCATTTTTGAACAAGGAGTTTGTAACCACCAGATTCAATTTGTGAGCACCGCAGTCGGCATGGAGATGTCCGCTTTCTTCGAAAGCCTGAATAAATTCTAAAATTCCCTGAATTCGGCCAACTAAATACCTTCTTCATATTACTTCCTTCATCGCGTACAAAGACATGTCGCTTCAGCTGCTTTATTCCCCATTCTGTAGACATCTTGTCCACTATCTCACCAATTGTCTCAAAGTTATGACTCCCAGAAAGTGTCGAACGCAGAGCACAAACTTTTGGCGCTTCCAACTCGAGTCGATCCCGTGAGCAGTAAGACTAAATGTAGCAATTTTGTTAGACTTTAATTTTTGAAAATTATGTCAACCTTATGAAGCTTTCCATTGGGCCTGACCATATGTCAGAAGTGAACGACAGAGCCATGCAGTCCTCGAGCCGAGACATAACTGCTTTTTCACAGCGGAATAGATACGCGGCAGGGCCCATTCCGAGTAATGCTTTCTTCCTAAAAGTTTTATAAAGTAATGTCTCAAACTCTAGCACGCTCATACCTTTAAGATTATCTTGGTCACCCGATGGCAGAAGTACTTTGAACTCATTGGATTCAACGATTGTGAACGGCAAATTGTTGCAAACGATGAAATTAACGACCTTCTTGTCGAGAGCAGATACTTCCCCTGAAACAATTTAAAAGATATTCTAGAAAGCAATCACCAAAAAAATGAATAGTACCAGTCCCTTTGATCAAAAATTGGTTCATAGAGAGCTTCATTGCTTTCTTTTTTGCTTCCTCTTCTTTTTCCATCGTCTCGTATTGTTTCAAGTACCGCGGATGCATTGAGAGATGAGCTTTTAAGTTGGTGATCCCCCGGTTCGGCGTCTGCAACTTCTTGTCACATGCATTGCAGTCTGTTTCCTTAGGATATAGCTTTGTGAAGAGAAAGCGACCTTCAACATCTTCTTCGAGAACAATTTTCCAGATATGGCTCATCCTAAAATCAGTAATATTATCAACAGGAAAAAGCCTGGAGCATATTCTGTTCAGAAGGGCACACAATAGAATTAAAATAGCGATCGAAAAGAAGTCGAACAAGACTGTAATTGATTGACAGAATGACAAAATCTCAAAGCGATATTTTCAAAAATTGCGATGCGATATGCGATATTTCCAAAAATTCAAATGCGATATTTGCGATCGATATTTTTTCACGAACTTTGACGCGATATGCGATATAACGCAGGTGCGATATATCGATCGTGCGCATCACTAATTACGAGCAGGGTTGGCAAGAGGTGGCTTTTCAGGCCAACAGGTGGTATTTTGAAAAAACCATTTTTTCACTTTCATTGATTGTTTTCTTATGTATTCTTTAAGCATATCTAATACTTACATGTACCAATCTAGAGACTTTTTCCCTATCTTTTTATAGAAATATTGAAATCGCATATTATAGTAAAAAAACCGAAGTGATAACTGGTGTACCAAAAGTTCGGAACCGACTTTTAAACTCGTTATTAAAAGTAAAAAAGTTTGCTACAAGAAAATTTCAAAACGTAGGTTTTGTAGCTCAGCTAATTCTCTTTCGAATAGTTTATTAAGCTGTTTTGGAATATTTAAAATAGTCATCATTTTGGTGCGAACACTTATGAAATCATTTTGAAAAGTTGACGCATTTTCATCACTTTAACTGGTCAAAAATTCAATTCAGGGCCAGGCGCTTCAGCAACGTTTTAGCCCTGCGATATAGTGCAGTTTAAGAGAAACAAGATACATTTTACAGAATTATTATTAAAAGTGTGAGTGTTGAGATATGATTTTTTGGAAAAATGAATTTTTTTTAAAAGACGGTGCAAAATCCGAAAAATTGAAAAACTTGGATTTTAGTCATTTTTGAAAGAAATTATTTTTCCAAAAGGTCATATCTCAACACTCACACTTTTAATAATAATTCTGTAAAATGTATCTTGTTTCTCTTGAACTGCACTACATCAAAAACGTTGATGAAGCGCCTGGCCCTGAATTGAATTTTTGGCCAGTTAAAGTGATGAAAATGCTTGTCAACTTTTCAAAATGATTTCATAAGTGTTCGCACCAAAATGATGACTATTTTAAAATATTCCAAAACAGCTTAATAAACTATTCGAAAGAGAATTAGTGGAGCTACAAAACCTACGTTTTGAAATTTTCTTGTAGCAAACTTTTAATAACGAGTTTAAAAGTCGGTTCCGAACTTTTGGTACACCAGTTACGAACCTTCGGCGCTACTGTAATATACAAACCACCCCCCCCCTCCCCCAAAAAACCCTCATGTAATATACTCACCTCTCCCCCCTCCCCCGATAATTTTTAGGCTTAGGAATTAAGCTTAGCCCTTAGGCCTTGGGCATTAGGCTCAGGGACAACACGTAATAATTTCATCACTTTTCCAAAAAAAAGTATGGTTTTTGGGGTACCTGAAAAATTATTGGGGGGGGGGTATATTACAGTAGCTTTTGGGTGGGGGGGGGGGGGTTGGATATATGACAGTAGCGTCGAGCCTTCATAAAATTTCACAAAAATATGAGGTGGCCTCAGATGTGGCCTGAAAAGCCACTTCTTGCCAACCCTGATTCTGAGTGACAAATCTAGTTTAGCATCCGCAAGCAGTCTTCTCATTTTGTTTGAAGTTCAACAAGACACTGTAGAATCATAGAGGTTCAGAAAATAACTACTGTTTAACACGAGCTAGTTTTACGCAAAATATAAAAAAACCAGAATATCCTATATCATTTTTAAGGCATCACAAAAATACATAATCTAAATTTTAACTTGGATATGGCACTGTTTAAAAACTAGCAGAGAGACTACACACAAAAGTAAGTGATTCAAGACAACAGCTTAAGACAACCGGCAAGGCAAAAATGTAGTGGCAAAATATAGGCAACACAGTTTAGCTAAAACAAAAATCACATTGGACCTATAATCACTTTTCGGCACACACATAATTAGGGACAAAAAAGGCCGTCGGGCCGGATCTTAAAATAAACTTTAAAAAAATAAAGTAACACGCCAATAAAATTGTACTTAAAACAAAAATTTTAACTAAGAATAAGAGGCTTAGATGTTCAGCCAATTTTTCACTTTTTTCGAATTTGAGCCTTTTGAGCATTCTGTTTGTTGAGTTTTTTTGGCTGCTGTGAACGGACTTTTCACCCTGTAACTATTACGGCTTGAGTATAGAATCCACCACCCCCGCAGAGTGATCGGATGGAGGAAATAACCTCATATTCGTGTTTCTCGACCCCAACACGATTTCTCGACCCAGATTTCATGACAAAGCCGGTTGTTTTTTTAACTCTGAGAAAAAAAATCGAATCACAGGGGTTTCATGGCTCTGTCAAAATTTCGAAAATTTAAATTGGCGCCTTTCGGATTTTAAATCGAATCAGGACTGTATAGGATGGGAGTAAAAGGGCCTTTAATCACACAGAGCTCACTAACAAAAAATGTTGAACAAAAGTTTGTTAACTGGGGCCTACCGCATAAATAAACTCTGGTATGCATGTTTTTTTATGCATCCAGAGTCACTTTCGAATGATTGGTGTCTAAGGTATGTGGGTGTGCGCATCTCAACCCCAAGCTTCCTACATGCATCCAGAGTCACTTTGGAATGATTTGTGTTCTCTCAAGTCGGGGTCGAGAAACATGTATATGAAGTAAACTCCTCCTTCCGAGCACTCTGCGTGGGGGGGGGATTCTATACGCCTACCAAATATTCTTGACTAAAGTAAATTTGGAATGACTGAGAATTCAAATATTCCAAAAAAGGTTTCGGAAAACAAACAAAAACAGAACGCCAAAGAAAAGGCCCGAATGGCTGTATGTGAAAACTCCCGACAAATGTGTGAAATTTCCCGACTAATTAATTAATTTTCCCGACAAATTTTTAAAACAAACATATCTCAGTGTTTTCTTATCTTTTTTTTTTAGACCAGCATGCAGCCCTACTCTTCTAGTTTCTAATGAGCCATCAACCAAACTGTTATAATTTAAAAAACATTGAGAAAAAATAGTTTACATCAAACAAGGAGTTGTTAAATAAAAACCAACTTTTCTCAATTTTTTTCAAAATTTTAACGATTTGGTTGATGGCTCATTAGAAACTAGAAGAGTAGGGCTGCATGCTGGTCTAAAAAAATAAAAAAATAAAAAAATGATAAGAAAACACTGAGATATGTTTGTTTTAAAAATTTATCAGGAAAATTAATTAATTAGTCCGGAAATTTCACACACTTGTCGGGAGTTTTCAATTTGATCCGGCCCGAATTTAGAAAAGCTATAAAATTGCCTAAATCTCCAGGGCCGAGAAATTGAAAATTCAGGGCGCATAATTCAGCTGTTCTGTCCATTATCTGCAGGTTTATGTGATTTGCTGGCAAGTGAATTCAAGGGTTGCCGAGCATCCTCTTCTAACAGCTGTGGCACACTTTCCTCATCAATGAGCACAAAGCGTTGCCGAGTCCTCGAGAACATATGCATGTTGCCGGTGTAAATGTCAAACCAAAAGGCATGCAGGTGCACTGTTCCCTGCTCCAGGAATTCTCTCAGAAATCCGTGGGAAGCTATATTGGTGACTTGTTGAAGAGTGTTTATTTGGGAAAGTTTATCCTCTATATTGTAGCAATCATCCGGATCGATTTGGGCTGAGAAACTGAAAAAAATTCATTGGGATAGACCAAGTAAAATTTAGGCTAAATTTTTAGAGGGTTGGATGCAGTCGGTTAAAAAAACTGGTTTTCAGTTTGCCCGGTTTCCTGCTCGTTGGCCAAAAAAGCAGTTTTCGGTTAGATTGTAATTCTTTTCGACCCCGAAATGGTACCTTTTCTGCCCCAAAAGGCTCTTTTCCTGCCACGAATTTGAAAAAACATCTGTTCTGAGTGATTTTTCAATCAGTTTTGCGATTTTTTTAACCCATATTATAGCTCTGAATCTCAGCTTTCTAGAAAACTGTTAGTTTTCAAAAAGTTGGATCAAAAGGCTTTTAAATAGAGCAAATTGTTTCGACGATTGTGTCCATTCAAAGACTTGTTTCTCCAACTTTTCAAAAATTCATATGGTTTGTTGATAGTTTGTGAGAAAGCTGAGATCCAGAACTACAAAACGGTTAAAACAAAACTAAAAATTTATCAGAAAATTATTGAGAACAAAGAGTTTTTCAAATTTGGGGCAGGAAAAGAGCCTTTTGAGGCAGAAAAGGGTTGATTTCGGGTTGAAGGGTTGAAAAGTATTTCAACCTTTCGGTTAACCAACCGGATCCAAACCTATTTTAAGACAGAAGCCAAAGTGCTCACCCCCTCCAAAGAGTATTTTTTCTCTGAACCAACTTTTTTCATTTTTCACCTATTTCATACCTTTTGCGCCGACAAAACCAAGGGTATTTGGCCGCTTCGCGTCGAAAGAAGAGCACACTCGACATTGCAATGGATTAGGGTGAAAAAAAATCAAGGGAACCGAAAAAGGTAGGCTTAGAGAAAAAATACTCTTCGGAGGGGGCGCACTTGCCTTTTACGTATTTTAGGGTTGTCGGCTCGGCGCGCCGATTTCGGCTTTTCAAGCCGAAAAGCCGAAAATTTTCGGCTTTCGGCTCGGCCGGCCGAAAATTCCGGCTTTCGGCTCGGCGCCCCGAAAATTTCAATTTAAAATCATTTATTGTCCCGCAACGAAACTGTCTCCATTTTTAAGTCTCGGACGCAGACTCGGCCCGCCGAAAATTTCGGCGCCCCGACAACCCTACGTATTTTTAAGAATAAAAATAATTGTTGATTTTTATAACTTTTATTATTTAATATAATAAATCTCCATGTGGCCTCTAAAAAATTGGAACAGCCACCATGGTGGTGCCGGCACCTGCTTAAATCTTGAAATATTGGCGCTGGAGTGACATAATGGATTTGATGAATTTTCGAATACACTTAGCAGTTGCAACACTGGCGGATATAGCCAACAAGTCTTGCAATCTTTGTAAAAAGGGTGTTGTAACTTTGGCTTTTTATTAGGCTGTCCCAGAAGTTCGCAGAAAAGTTCGCTTATGTTTTCTTTCATTTTTGAATTTGTTGTTAACTTTTGTCTTGACTTTTTCAAAAGACCATGCCGTTGCCGGCAACGAGAATTTCACAATTTCGAATACGCGCGGGACACTTTTTTATTCCAAAAATGCTGAAGATTACTTTTAACTTTTAAATTATTTTCCAAAACCTGTTTTCTGGACTAATTCGTGTATTTTAAAGATGGTTTGACAGTGGTAAAATACTGTTTTCTAGAGTATTTTTTCCAGTTTTGGGTAATAATTGTTTTCACGAAAACCAATTATTGCCCAATGCTCAAAAAATACCCGACAAAACGGCATTTTGCTATAATCTAACCGTCTTCAGCATGTCGGAGTTAGTCCAGAAAACAGGTTTTGGAACCCGAAAACGTAATTTTTTTTTTGATAAATGGACGACCACTTGGTTTAGTTGGTACATGGATTACCGTATTTTCTCTAATAAGCGCCCCGGGGCGCTTATTTTTCAAACCCCCAAAATTTGGAAAATTTGGAATTCGATTTCGAGATTTTTGGGTGCTCAACCAAAATCTAAAAAGTGAATCGATAGAGCTCGTGGGAGTTAAGCAAACGTATCAAACAGCTTTGCAAAATATTGCTTCTACACTGAGATCCAGACCCTCAAAGTCGAGGGGGGGGGGATTTGTGGGCGCTTATTAGAGGAAATACGGTATATAGTAGAACTGAGGTCGAAATATAGAAAAGATTTCAAAACCAACAGGAACCACAGTTTTGGAGTGATTTCGTATTTCGTGGGGTATCCAGGTGTATGGAGGTGGTAGTACCAAGAAAGTGGTATCGGTACTCAGGTGGAAGTGCTTAAAGAGTGGTACTTGGTGGTGGTAGAATGTAGTTTCAAAGTAGCGGTATCTTAATGGTAGTACTCAGTTGGCAGTACCCAAGTTGCATATTTGACTTGTTGGCAGCTGGATCATCTGTGTGTCCCATTTTTTCCGTTTTTTCTTACGTTTTTGGCTTCCAAAACCTGTTTTCTGGACTAGCTCGGACATGCTGAAGACGGTTTGATAATAGCAAAATGCCGTTTTGTCGGGTATTTTTTGAGTATTGGGCAATAATTGGTTTTCGTGAAACCAAATATTGCCCAAAACTGAAAAAAAATACTCTAGAAAACAGTATTTTACCACTGTCAAACCATCTTAAAATACACGAATTAGTCCAGAAAACAGGTTTTAGAAAATGAAAAACGTAAAAAAATAATTACTTCAAGTGGACGACCACTTGGTTTGGTTGGTTCACACTGAAAAATTTGAATTCGCGCAAAATTAGAGTTGTCGGCGAATTTACCTGTCGGCGAATTTACTTGTCGGCGAATTTACTTGTCGGCGAATTTACCTGTCGGCGAATTCGTGTCGACGAATTTACTGTCGGCGAATTTACTGTCGGCGAATTTACCTAGAGCCAACGGAGACGGCGGCGCTCATTTTTGAAAACTCCCGGCGGAGCCGACGACGCTTTTCTTTTTTTTTTGGAGAACGTGCAAGTATGGTGGCCGTCGGTCAAAATTGTTACTGAGTTCAATTCCCAGGTGCGGCTATGCTTTTTGATAATTCAAATATTTATGAAGTAAAAAAAGTTCATTAAAAAGAGTGTCCCGCGCGCATCTAAATGTATGAAATTGTCGTTGTCATTTTTAAAAAAGTCATTTTTTAATCTGTCTTTTAATCTTCTAAACTGGCTATACCGATGACAAAAAATCAGGTTGGAGGAAAAAATGCTAAAAAACAATTTTTACAAATCTTAAAAGCACAACATGGGCGACGAAGTCGAAATTCCGCGAATTTTTGGGACAACCTAATAAAAAAGTGTGATTTATTTGTTTCAATGTGTCATAACACGCCTCGAAATTAAAGCTTTTACTATCGAGGCTAATTAGAGGATTAATGGGGAATATTTGAGGGGAGCATTTCTCCTTGCCATTTTGCTCTAAAAGGCTCAAAAAGCCCTCCAAAAAGCTAATTTGAACCAATTTAATTTTTTATGAGGCGAGTTATACGACCGGCGCCAGTAGCTAAATATGTCCTTTAAAATTAGGACAAAAATTACTTCTAACGACAAGTGAAAATTGAAGACAATAATAAGTTATATGGTTTTTTGAGGTTCTGTCAAATCGTAAAAATTTCGAGAAAGTCCACCTTTTAGTTCAATCAAGACAAAACTGACCTAAGCAGAGAGTTTTCGGAGGAGAAGTCAAGTGTGACTGCCTTTCCTTGTTTCACTCCCTGCTCTAACTCGCCTAGCAACTCCAACTTCTTGATGCTCTGATGACCATGTCTGCGCAACCAATGGTCCATGGGGCTGTCTGGATCGAATGCGTTAGGACACTGGTGCAGGTTGTACAGGGTGTTGATCGCCTAAAACTGAATAGTTTTACATAAGTACTCTGTTCTGAAAATATCATTTTTCGTAAGTTTTTAAAATAAACAATAATATTAAAAAATCCACCAAGAACAAAAGAAAAAGTCTGAATATAAAGTCCGAAATAGCAATTATAACAACCTTGCAGTCAGAGTGTCCACAAACACCACGTGTCTGATTTTGCCCCTTTTCACAGCTAGCTCAAGTGCGGCTGGTTCAGTGGTCACTGACACTTCATACCCCGACATACCTAAACTTGAAGTTGTGTGTTTGTTTACAAGTATATATCTCTTACCATAGTTTTGAGCATTGGGTATCATATTGCCGGAATTTCGGACCACAAACATGTCTCCAACCTGAGCCTGGGTGAATCTGGCTGGCAGCACTCTAGAACAGATGGCAAAGTTTCGAGATAGAAATTTTCGAGCTGCTTGGAGCTTCCGAGCCGAAGGCTCGAAAATTTCGAAGGCTCGACAACCCCAGAGATTTTGGACTAAAGCATTTAGCCAAAATTTAGGCTAAGAGAGTGAGCTATTCTTTTCTTACTACAGTCGAACCTCGATAAGCCGACACCCTGATAAGCCGACACCCTCGATAAGCCGACACCTTGTCGACCCTGATTTGGCCAGGTACTCGACACTTGAAGGAAAACGACACCCCGATAAGCCGACACCCTGAGTTCGCACCCTTGGGGTGTCTGCTTATCGAGGTTCGACTGTATTGAATACAGAATAATTGACAAAAATAATCCACTTTTGGTGTCTTAAGAGCACAAGGTTTGCAAAAGAGGTTACGGGATTCTCTTCATTTATAGACCCTTCTCTAATTATAACCCGCCTCGACTTTGAGAGTCTGTATCCTGGAGCAGAGAAAACATTTCGCAAATCTGTTCTCTGTCTGATCTTAGCTTCCACGGGCTCTACCGATTCCACTTTATAGACTTGGTTGAGCACCCGAAAATCTTGAAATCAAATTCAAAATTTTTTTCGATTTAGTAAGGTTGAAAAATTATAGACCCGCGTCTATAACTAGAGAGGATACGGTTGATCAAACTTTAGAAATCTACTGAAGCTATCTAAAAAACCCCCATATTCCGCATATGTTCTAACAAAATGGGTCCCTCTCAAACAATGCATTTTTCTAGAATAGCAACCATCCAGACAATGACTGAAAAACAAACCGGTCTTCTCCAATAATGAAGCGGCCTTAAAATAAAAATTTCAAGGAACGTAGATCTCCTAGGATTATTAGGGATAAGTTGAAAACAAAATGGTTTTCTAAAAGTCGGTCAGAATACATAAAGGACGGCCATTTCATTAAAAGAATTCCGGTACATTGAATTTTCAACCAACCTAGAATCCATGCAAGTGAACATAACAGCTGTGGGGTTAGGATTGTCTCGTACCTTTTCAAACTGTGTGACCAAATCCTTGCGTACCGTCTTCCGGAACAGCAAAATTCCGTCTAGCACCTTTTTAATCCTGCCATTCAGTGTATCTAGCACAAAAATTACAAAAAGAAACTAACTTTTCTTCACACAAACCGAGATTGGAAAATTTAGAACCACACAGGTGCACAAGACCCAGGGAAAATTACTTTATTTACAGTCCACACCGACAAAAACCAGACAAACTAGAAGACAACACTATACAATAAGAGTTATTCATTTCGGCTTTTCAGACTTCTGGCTGGAGGCAGACCAGGCGTGACTTCTGCTTCATCGTAGCTGGGATAGGTCCTTTTTCTGTCTACATCCGCTGCGCCCTTCCCAGAAGAACCAACTAGAGGAGCTCGCTTTTCGGTGACTGCATCTTCTTTAAGTTGAGCCTGAACAGAATTGAAATTAGAAAAGGGAACTTCAAGAAAAAGAACAAAGGTGATTCGACGACCGACCTGCTGTTTGTTCTGATTGAAGAAAATTTCTTGGTCGCTTGGTGGCGTCTTTCTGCTCCCTAAAATAAAATAAGTTTTCAGCCGCTTGATTACCCTACTTCCAATAGCAAATCGTTTATTTGGCTGATCAGACCCGGTCAAACAATCAGTCCTATTAAACAAAGGGCATAAGGCTATTTGGCCTTGCTTAACCCTCTTGTTTTCCTCAAACATTTTAAGAAACATACTGGCCAAACGCATAGAAAACCCATCGCAAAAAGTGCACAATACAAAGATTCGTCTTTGTGATTTGTTTTGATTTACTGTTTAAGTGGAGATAAAGGGTGTACGAAGGTCAAGAAAAATGGCCGCTACTTTTTTCTATACTTTTTTCTTCTATAGCAATTTTCAAATTTCTATTTTTGATAATCCATTTTTCGCGCCGTAAATGTGTCTATCTGTGCATAATGTCAAAAAATACAATTTTTGTTCGGTCTTTTGTTGGTTTGGGGGCTAAAATACACTACACACCCAGTAGCTGATTTAGCTTGGGTCCAAGGCAAATTTTTAATAGTTATTTTATTAAACGAATTTTTTGCGTGAAAATAGTTTTAAAAATAAATAAGAAGCCTTTTAAGGTTTTTGTGAAATTGAGACTTTTGCCCACATTTCTTGATACACCCTGCATGACTACAAATAACACGTGGTCGATGACAAGACAATGAACCAGTACAGCGGAACAATCTCGTTTTAAAAATACGAACCAAGATTCGTAACATTATGAAAACAAGAAATACCGTTGAGCCACCCCCTCCATTCTACCGACGGCAATACCCACTGCCTTCCTGCAAAATAATCTTGTCCTCCTGGCGGATCATAGCCCCTGAAAATTAATAAACCATGGATAATATTTTCGATTTGCTTTTCTGTGTGAGAAACCCGACCTTGTCACATTGGTTTTGCTATCCTTGATTTCGTAGAATCGGTTGCCAAGATGGTCTTTGCCGATGTAGGTCCTGTTCTCCACTTGACTTTTTTTGAACAACGACGCCCAGAACTTGGTGAATAATGTTGATACAGGCCCAGGCTTGGTCATAATGTTGTAGAATGTCGACGGCTAAATATGCTCTTAGAAGACATCAGGCTTACAGTGAATATCAATAAAAGACACGAAAAACATGTGCGTTGCACAAGTTTTACGAGAACAATGAAATTTCGAGAAAAATACTTTATCGATACTGAGTATCAGTCCACAATTAACAATGCCCACTGCAACGACAAAAGTTCAAGAAAAAGCACGTGAAAAAGCAGTAACAAAAGCGGTAGTTGATTGTTTTTGCAAAAATCAACCAATTCAAAGCAGTTTTTATTGTGTTTTGAAAAAAAATTGTCTTGAAGTATTGCATAAAAGATTTGAAATATAATTTTTTTGATTTCTTGACAAATCCAGGGAAATGCATTTCAGAATGTATGTTTCGACTAAGGTTGCTCAATTGCCATTATTCCAACTCCGAGTTCCTGAACGAGCCATTATGGCAATTGCCATATAAAAATGCCAGATTTCTAGTCCAAATCGATTGTTTTAGCAATCCTAGTTTTGACTAACTGTCCCGGTTTTTGGTGCTTTCCTCTGGGCAAACCTTTTTCTTGCAGTGAAAAACTTTTTTTGCCGCAAACACTCTAGTTCTTTTTTACGATGGATCCGATGGAGATAGAAAGTTGAATTTCGAAGCCTTTTGGGTTACGTAGCTCTAAGAGTTTTTAGTTTTGTGATTTTATCTATTCCTAATATTTTTCACAGCCTTACTCTAAAACCCTTATTCCTTGTCCAATCAAAAACAATAATTTTATTACAGAAATTATTAAAAGCTTTATTTTTTAAAAATGCCCATCATTTCCTAATTCCGTCATAAACAACTTATTTAAAAAAAAACTAAAGCTCTTCACTCTTCTTTGCTTTCACTAATTCTTCCTGATTGCCGTTCTCCAAAATTGACGCCGCAACTGGCGTTGCCGTTCTACAAAACTAGGATGTCGGCGAACATATTCAATCATCTGAAAACTCGGACTGAAAACTATTGTTTTCTTCAAAACAGCTAAAAGCAACCTGTTGCACTATTCTCAAAAATTCTGGCACGTCAAAAGAATAATCAGTAAATTTTTTGTGAGGTGTTTTCATAGTGGGATGCAGTCCGATACTTTCTGGGAATACTTTGTCCTCATTCGCCCAAGTCCAGTATTTAACACCTCGAAGACGGGCTAAGTCTTTGTAGCAGTTGGGATCCTCACAGTTGTAACTGAAATAAAAAAGTGGCTCAACTGTAGAGTTCTAAATGTAAAAAAAATCATGATTTATTAGGATGTGGGGAACTTGGCAAAATCGAAATTTCTCAAATGCAAAAATTACTAAAACGAAATTTTCAAAAAATTAAAGATTTTAACATACAGGGTGTCCCAAGAATCTCTGACGATTTCGACTGATCAAAGCTTTTTTCCAGATCGAATTTCAAGATTCTGTAAACGCAGAACAACTTAGACAAAATATACAATTCTTTGGTGTATAATAGCAGAAACAAGATTTTTGCTTGGTCCCCCTGTGGTTCCGGACTGACCCTGTCAGAGACCATCTACAGACCAGGACCATAGTGGAGCGCCCGTCCGCCGGGCCCGTCCCGTCCTCGTCCTGGACAGCACCTAAAAAGTGGATGGTCGGACGGCTGGAGACAAATGAAAAAGGGGAGAGCGGCCGGAGGACAGCCGGGTGGCAGACGGCGGGTGTCGGATGGCCGGCAGATGGCGATCCAGACGGGACGGCGAGAGACGAAATTATTCAAGCCATCTTCAAGACAAAAAGCCAACAAAATCTTTGCAACATTGCCTGAATATATTTTTTAATTTTTAAAAGTTGACTGAAAATCTGCACGGAGAATCATTATAACGACGTCCTAACTTCTGGAGATCGTGACAACAGCGACCTATACTACATAAGTGCAAAGTTATTGGACCATTTTGTTGGTTTTCTACAACGAAAACAATTTAATAACGGCGAAAAAAGGACTGAAGAGAGTTTGATTAGAACACTTGCGCTTGACTTACTCATAATTCTCGCTTTATCTGGAGCAGCTGAGGGGGTAGGGTTACATTTCATTTCGTGACATTTCATATAGCGATATTTCATTCATTTTCTCTGACTTTTTCAGACTTTGGAAAAAAAGTTTTTAGCATCTGATAGCTAAGATTTCAGGCTACAAAATTCTATTTTTTGAGCCGGAGTTTGAAAACATGTTGGCCTACGGGCTGGGTTTTTGGTGAAAAGCTTGGTTCAGTGGTGGCGTTTTTAAAAAAAGGTGTTTTGACCAAAAAGCCAGCCCGTAGGCCAACATTTTCTCAAACTCCGGCTCGGAGAATATCATTTTGTGGCCTAAGACCTTAGCTATCATATGGTGAAAGATTTTTTAAAAAAAGGTTAAAAAGGTCAGAGAAAATAAATAAATATTGCGATATGAAATGTCGCAAAATGAAATATGACCCTACCGCTGAGGGACTATTCTTCATTCTTACAATGCACGCTGAGGGCAGAAGGCTGAGCATTGTAGAAGCCTTAGTGAAACCTTGTTCAATTATAAGTTATGACGCAAAAACATCTAATAATAACGATGCCCATTATTGTATGCTACCGTTTTATTCTTCAAACAAAAAATTTTTGTTATGGACGGCGGACGGCCGGCAGGACGGGCGGGGAAATTTTAAAAAATGAGACGTCCGGGCGGACAGCCGGCGTAAATCTCAAAAGACGGGGACGCGACGCCGTTCGAATTTTAGAAATGTGCCCCACTATGACCAGGACCCAAACCACAGGTGAACCAAGCGAAAATCTTGTTTTTGACATTACATACCAACAAAATTTTACATTTTTCTAACAAGGGAGAGACCCTGACTGTGACCTGGGGATTTTTCGATAAATTTTTTTATGTGCTTATTCTTGTAGAGCGTGCCCAAATCCCATGTGAATTTGGCTCCGCACCTTTGAAACTGGACCAAAATTTTAAGAATGACCCATGGCCCAAGGGTCAGCTATGAAAACCATGAAATAGGTATCGAGGTGTTTTTTAACTTTGAGTGATCCTTGTACAACTTGTACCACATTTTGTGGACCTTCAGATCTGGAGAGCCAGATTTGTCAAGAACTTGGTAACGCTCTACAAGAATACGCAGAAAAAAATTTGTCATCGAAGTCCCCCAGGTCACAGTCACGGTCCCTCCCTTGTAAGTTGTTCTGCGAATACAGAATCTTGAAACGCGATCTAGAAAAAAAGTTATGATCAGTTGAAATAATCAGAAATTCTTGCGACACCCTATATGAACATTTGGTTTTCTCCTTGGTCCTCCTTGTGAGACCAATATTGCTTTTTAGGTAAACCAAAAGTTAACACACATATACCGTAATTTCTCTAATAGAAGACCCGGGTGTTATATTTTTCAACCTCCCTCCAGGGGGGTGTTATAATAGAGGGGGGTCTTCTATTAGAGTAATTACGGTATATTCAAAAAGTTGATTTTCACCACAGTCTAGTATCGATATCATGCCACTGTGGGTTTTCGCCATCCTGGAAGTTATCTGATTAGCTGGCTATAAAAGAAGATTTATTTATGATTTTACGCCACCAAAATTCGGCCCGAGGGGTGGGGTAAAATCGAGAGTTGACTGTAGCACAGGCTTTAATCACAGCAAAGAAAAAAATTACAAAAATCAAAAGTTTACAGTCGGAACTGTAAGTCACTAGGAATGTCCAAAAGACTTTCAAACCCACATTTCAAATACAGCAGCCCAATCAGGCAAGAACAATAGATGTGTTAGTCCACTACCATGCATGCCAATAAAAATGTCTGAGTTGTGTGTTGCTTTGAGCTGCTCTAGAAAATTCAGGCCCCCACTGAAACTTTGACACATAAGATTTTTTTAGAAAATTATTTAGCTACAGGATGTCGCAAAATTACAAGAATACTTTTCAAAATTTTTATGATTTGGTTAAACTATGAAAAAAGATTGGATTTCTAAAGAATTTTCTTTTAGTTTTTTTAAGTTTTTTTGCTTTATTCCGCTTTTTTGCCAGTTCAGCGAATTCTAACTCCAAAGCCGTTTGGAAATTGTCAACGAATGGGCCCAATTTCCCCCTCCCAAATTCACGATCAACTATACAAATAAGCAGCTCATAGTTAACTGTTATACGGAAAATTATAGTTAAAACACGAAAAATTTAGTGTGGAAACCTGCTAATTTTGATACGGCTATTTCGTCAGTCGACTAATTTGAAAAGCGTTATTTGAAAAACCCCCTATTTTGAAAACCGTCTATTTTGAAAACCGTTATGTTTTGAAAACCGTTATATTTTAAAAGCCGTTATATTTTGAAAACCCCCTATTTTGAAAACCGTCTATTTTGAAATCCGCTACAGTCCACTCTCGATATAAGCACACCCCTCAAGTTCGTTCCCCCCTAAGGTCGGACACTTTTTTAACCCAATTTTCGAAGTCTTTTGCCAAACTTGATTCGTCAGTCTGATCAGAAAAATCGTACAGATTCTGATTCCACCAATCAGTTCTCGAGATAGCCACAAGTTTGCCGAAAGCACACCTTTTTCAAAATTAGGTGTGCTTATATCGAGACCCACGGGTCTTTTCGGCAAACTTGTCGCTATCTGGAGAACTGATTGGTGAAATCAGAATCTGTACGATTTTTCTGATCAGACTGACGAATCAGGTTTGGCAGAAAACTTCGAAAATTGGGTTAAAAAATGTGTCGGACCCTAGGCGGGAACGAACTTGAGGGGGTGTGCTTATATCGAGAGTGGACTGTATTTGAAAAGCCGTTATATTTTGAAAAGCGTTCATTTTGAAAACCGTTTATTTTGTAATGACGATTAGGGTTGTCGGCCGGCCGAAATTTTCGGCCGGCCAAGCCGAGCCGAAAGCCGAAAACCGAAATTTTCGGCCGGCCGAGCCGAGCCGAAAGCCGAAAACCGAAATTTTCGGCCGGCCGAGCCGAAAACCGAAAACCGAAATTTTCGGCCGGCCGAGCCGAGCCGAAAGCCGAAAACCGAAATTTTCGGCCGGCCGAGCCGAAAACCGAAATTTTCGGCCGGCCGAGCCGAGCCGAAAGCCGAAATTTTCGGCCATGACTAGTATTCAACGTCTTTGCATTGTTAAAATAATTTATTTTTCTTCTATGCATAGTAAAAGTCTAGAATGCTTGAATGAAACTAGGCTTAGGCTGGATTTGGGATAATTATCCCATTTTCGGACATGTGAATCTCCATTCACCGCAAAAATAGCATTTTTCGTAAAAACGTAAAAAGCAAACATGGGTTTTACCCACTACTTTCTTTTAAAAATGCAATAAAAGATGAGAGTTAATCATCAAAAGTGGCAATTAATTTTTTGGACTGAAAAAACAACAGGGGGGACCAAGGCAGTTTTTTTGAATTTTAAGCAAATTTTTGCGTAAAATTCAAAAAAACTGCCTTGGTCCCCCTGTTGTTTTTTCAGTCCAAAAAATTAATTGCCACTTTTGATGAGTAACTCTCATTTTTTATTGCACTTTTAGAAGAAAGTGGTGGGTAAAAACCCATGTTTGCTTTTTACGTTTTTACGAAAAATGCTATTTTTGCGGTGAATGGAGATTCACATGTCCGAAAATGGGATAATTATCCCAAATCCAACCCAAGCCTAAATAAAACTCTTTGGACAAACAAAATTTATTAAAACACCCACATACAACACTCGCACACAACACTTGACACACACTTGAATTGACACACACAAGGCTAAAGAATGAGCGAAAGGAAAACTAAGCAAAAACGGGAGCAAACAGAGAAAATTATTTTTTCTTTTTAAAATTTTCGACCGGCCGAGTCGAGCCGAAAGCCGAAAACCGAAATTTTCGGCCGGCCGAGCCGAGCCGAAATCCGAAAACCGAAATTTTCGGCCGGCCGAGCCGAGCCGAAAGCCGAAAACCGAAAAAATATCGGTTTTCGGCCGGAAAAGCCGAAAATCGGCCGGCCGGCCGACAACCCTAATGACGATACCGCCTGAGTTTGCAGCTAAAAGACTCTTTTTGCATTTATTACAAAAAATTGCAATTTTAGATGCAAAAAAGTCAATTAGCTGCAAAGTAAAGTATTTTAGCTGCGAAAAAGATTTGCACATTAAAAGTTTTAAAATCCTCGACGGAACTTCTAAAAATAATTTTTTGGCATTTCTAGCTAAATTGTTAATAAATCCGTGTAATTTTGGCACATCCTGTAATTTACCCACTTTCTTTCATAATTAACTATTTTGGCCTCAACATTTTTGAGTCGAAGTAGAGATTGGAGAAGCTAAATAAATATTATGAATTTTACCAAAATTCCGTTTTCAAATACCTCATTTATATTGAGTATTTGCGAAAGGGTGTGTCTCTGACCAGCAAGGTTATTCTAACTTTGTTGATTTCCTTCCATTCATCTAGTTTTACACCAAGACGTTGGAGAATGTGGTGTGAGAAGGCATGGAAAAGGCCGCTTCCCTGACAGCCATCCACCTGGAACAACAGGCATATGGTAGTTACCCACTTTTTTGAACTCGCAGCTTTTTAATTTGAGGTTTTAGGAATTTTTTTATGGTGGTATTTAATTTTGCCCCTAATTACTGAAAAATGCCCCCTAATCAGAAATTATAAGTTTTTTCTTGATTTTTACGTCTATTTTCAATATTTTTTGACCATCATGTAGTCCAGGATCTCAGCTTTTAACGAGCTATCAAACTTCATTGAATAATCACGGAAATATACAGATTTAGGGGTTAGAATGAAGTAACTTTTGTTTTTCTCACATTTTTTCAAACGATTTCATACAACCGATTCCTAATTAGCCGGCTTCTAGCCAACCTTCGAAGAAACACTAAAATGAAGAAATGCGCAAACTCAAAAAAAGAGAAAAAACTCAAAAAAACGCAAACTCAAAAAAAAAGGAGAAAAAATGGGAGGATGCGACTCCTAGGGTTGTGAAATTCACCAGAGATCTGAAACCGGTGACCCGCCGTGGTGCGTCATCATTTCACAAACCTAGCGCCTACGCACTCAAAACAACGAACTAACCAAGGCATATTGTAGTAGAGTCCAAACAGTTGTCTGGCGAGGAGTGGAAGCATAGCATTTCGGAAACACACCTTTTTGCCATCGTAATTTACTAATTCATGTGGTTTGTGGAAAGAAAATGCCTTCCAAGTCACTCCAAACGTGGAGTCCACAAATCCAGAGTGATGCTTAATTTTTTTATATTTTCCACAATTCAGACTTATTAGCTATATTACCGTGTCCCACCAGAATATCTCCACATCCTGGCCAAAATTGGTGGAATTCAGGAATTGCGAGGCGAACAAGTTTACAAAGTCGCAGAAATGGTGGTACATGTTGACAGCCGCATCTAACTTGATGATCACAGTTGGTTTTTCGAAGACCACATCACAAGCAGTGGGGTCATGCATGTTGAATTCAGGGTAGGACTCGAAGTGGAATCAACTCATCCGCCCTCAAATGCCATTTAAAATTAAAATAAAGGTTAGTCAAGCTCACCAACTACGAAGATAGCCTCTCTCATCAGCTCTTGTTTGGAGTAATTGTTTGTCTATGAAATCACAATTACCACCAGCTTCACCTTTGCCTATAACGTCTGTGCGATACCTATAATTTTGATAATAATTACTTTTTCAACGAGAAATGCGACAAAATGAAAAACAAAATAGGTTGTAATTCTTTTCGACCCCGAAATGGTACCTTTATCGCCCCAAAAGACTCTTTCCTGCCCCAAATTAAAAAAAACCCGCTTTTCCCAGTAATTTCTTATCTATTTTTATTTTTATGACCATCTTGAAGCTCTGGATATTAGCTTTCTAGCAAGCTATTGACTGAATTAGTGAGTTTTTAGAAAGTTGGAGAAAAAAGTCTTTAGATAAAATATTTTTTTTTAAATTAAGTCCATTCAAAACCGTACTCCGGCCCGCTTATCAAGCGTCCCAGGTTAACGAGGAAATAAAAATAAAGCGAATTAATTAAAAAATTCTCTTTTTACTTATGGATGGATGGAATGTTTACAAGACTTACCGCGAAGAATTTTTAGCATTTAGCCCTTTAAAGTTAAAAAAGATATTTTTGGCTGAGCAAAAGCGTAGGTGGTCTGAACATCGCAACAAAGAGCCATTCTGCAAAAAAAGAATCACCGATAGGGCTCAATAGTCTTAAAAATACGATTTACTTCTGCAGTGCTGTTGCAGATCGTGGCTATAGAACTGAAATACGTAAATTAATTAAGTAATTCAGAGACCAATGTCAACCTATGTCTTGTTTTCAGAGACCCGAAATCTCCAGCTTTCCAAAAGAGTTCAACTTGCTTGGGTTCTGTGTTAGCTTCAGGCCTGGAGTAAGGTGATAAAGCTTACTAATTGATTGCACTGAGTGCCATGCTAGAACTATTAATAAAGAACTAAAAATTTTTTATACAAATAAGTCCGATCACTCCAAAAAATATTAGTAATTTAACCTAACACCACGAAAAACTAACCATCGACTTCTTTGAAGACATTTAACATGAGATCTGGAGTAACTATTCTCAAGTGGGCAGTCAGCTTCGAAGCCCCAACATCGCTCTTTTGTCTTATTCATATTAACAAAATTAGACAACACTGCAGAAAGGTCATTTTCCAAATAAGCAAAAGATGAGACAAAATTTAACAGTACAGAGAATGCTGAATAGTACTGTCGAAGTCCGCTAGCCATTCGTCTCCTGACTTCTGTAATGTTGACTAGCTCTCATAATCTTACTAGCTTGTGAAAGTCAGTCTTTTAAAACAGTTTATAAGAAACCGGACCAACCATGCTTAAAGTCACTGGTTGATTCAAGAATTTATTCAGAGTTTAAGCATCACAATAGTTTCGACATCCGCATCAACAAAAACAACTAATACAACGACAACAATAATTTGGTCTACATAAAAGGATATATATTCTCCAAGCAAATTTTTGAGCTATATCAGACCGGGCGGCGATTTTCATTCTTCAGATTCTTGTGACCACCGCTTCGTCCATTTACCATTTTCATAAGATCCCATATAGGTTGCCTGAATGAAGAAGCTCTGAAACAAAAGGAATTTTATGAAGGCTAAAAACCAAAAAGGGACAACAACATGCCTCGAAATAACTTCTTTTCCTGCGATCAACCACATATTGGCGCCACTTCGCGAAGTATACTTTGGCCAGCTGTTTTGTTCGAACTGCATTGTAGTGTCGGGCATAGAGGCATAGTTCCATTTGCTCTGCTGTTATTCTCCTTCGTTTCGGCTGTGGCATGGTGGAGTTGGACGGCGAGCACAATTCTGCAATCGATCTTCTTGCCTTTGCAATGGTTAACCCTGAAAATTGGTCTATTTTATTTATATTAGAAATCACATTTGTAACCATAAATAGCTTTTTCTAGTATGCTCAGAGAGAAGATTAGGAAGGTTCATTGGGGGAGAAGAACCCTCATCAAGTGGCGAAACCACCGACTTGGGTCTTCTCCTTCCTCCTCGTGTAAAGTCTCTTCATCGCCCATTCAACAAAAAAATTCAAACAAGCATAGAAAAAACGTGCCTTCCTGCTGACGAAGAGAAATACTCCTTAGCAGCTTATTGCGTTTCACTATGCTCTTCCACTGATCCGTGAATTGACGCAGCCTTAAAACAAATTTGGATTTATAAAGTCGAACACCTATATGGATCTTATGTGCACCCCTCAAGTTCGTTACCGCCTAGAGTCCAACAAATCCACTGCCTAACTTTCGGAGACTTTTGGCAAACCTAAGGTCAGTGCAGTCCAAAAAATTGATATAATTAAATAAAGTTAATGAAGATTCATTGACAATCGAATATATCCGGACTAGACTGATTAATTAGGTTTCACCAAACCTAATAAGGTGCAAAAGATATTACACCCTAAAAGGGTGTAAACTTGAGAGTGGTCCAGAGCGAGACTTGAATATACATTGAAGAAGACGCAGACACACTCACCACATGTTGAACAGATTGTCCTGAAACCTGGTCAACTTGCTCTGAAACAGTTCAGCTTCTTCACGAATTTCGGCAGCAATTGTTTCAAGCTCCCTTTGCACCAAAGATTCCAGGATCAGCTTTACTTGAGAGTCAATAAACTGCTCTGCCACCAACTTGAGCTAAAAAGCATAAAGATTTAAAATCAGTAGACATTATTAAATTCGCAAGTCCTACTTCCTCTTTTTTCCGTCTAGCCTCCATTTCAGCTTTCTGCTTCGCAATCTCAGCCTGCCGCCTTGCTTCAATTTCCGCCTTTCGCTTTGTTTCAGCTTCTGCCTTGGCAACGGCTTTTCTTTCCTCCTCCAACTTAGCTTCGGTCTCAATTGCTGATGGCTGGGAAGGGATCTTCTGCTGACAGGTTTCTGGGTTGGCCGCAAACATCGGAAGGCTGCTTTTACTATCTCCATTTGACTGCACCTGAGACCACACTGTTGATGGCTGAGCACTAAGATTAGATGTTAACGGCAATTTCTGGCCAAAGACGCTTGCACTCAAAAAGGCAGGTTTTGTTGCTGGAGCATCCACGGCAGAATTGCTAACAAAAGAAAACGGAGAAGGCTGCTGAAGTTTGGAGTTGTCGACGAAGCCATAGGACTGAAATTTTCTGAATTGATAGACAGTGAAATAAAAAGGGCTCCATACCGCAAGCTTTGGCTTTGATATAGAAAACAAATTTGATGAAAACACCGAAGTAGGTTTATTCGTTTCCGGCAGCAGATTCAGAGTCGGCTTAGCAAAGAAGAAGGATGGCTTAGCTTCCTGACTAATAGCTGGTTCTTTGGCGAGCGTCGAAGTAGCTGAGGAGAAACCAATTTTGAGATGGACTGTTGCTTGTCAACTCCTTCTCTCTGCTGAGTATTTTTGCCGCTAATAGAGTTGAACGGATCACGAGTGTAACAGTGATTGGTATCGAAAGAGTTAACGGGCTGAGGATTTGCACATTCTCACACGGACCATTGGATAACACCTGAAACCAGTCAAAAATGACGTAGTCATTTACTCAATCAAAAAATACCTCAGCAATAGGCCTGCCGCCTATTTTCATTTCCAGCCATGCACTGCGTCCGATCGCCAAACTTTCCGGATCAGGAGCTCTTCCCGCAAAATTGACCTTCCTTCTGTCACATCAATGTAACTTTCATCAGCTTGATCCATCTCGATTCCGAAAGCTAGCAGAAATTCAATGGCGTCAGTAGAATTGTCGAAGGCCAAAATGTCAATGAATCTGTCCAGCGGAAAAAGCCTATAGGCAGAGCAAATAGTCTTCAGCGATGAGTGTCGAACCATAGGGAAGTAACGTTGACACAGACAAGCCTGCAACTGACCAATTCTTTTTCCGACCGGAAGTACACAAGCAATCGCGAACCTGTAGAAATGAAGCATGGTTTCTTAGCTGTCTAAAGAACTGGACATAGTTGTTGTTTTGAAGCGAGGTGGCCAGGGTGAGAGCCAGTTGAACTTCTGTTGATTGTCTCACCTCTTCTCGATACGACAAAACTTGCCTAAATAATTACTGGTTAGATAGTTTAAAAAGTGTAATAGAATTTTTTTAACGCACCCATGCACATTCGAGTCAGCCAATTCAGTATCATGTCATAGGAACGGAACTCGGACTCACTTGAACAAAATATTCCTTCAGCTGCCAGATCATCATACATGTGGCGGAGCGTTTGCAGGCACTTGGACAGATTTTCTACAAGAAGAACGCAAGAGATTAGCTCGACATGTGTGCTTATTGCGACCGAAAACGCCATACACATATTCATTTTCTGGTTGAAGTCAGCGATGTCGAGGCTCGACAGGCGGAAGGAAGCAAAGACATGAAGCTTGCACACTTCTCCACCAAATCCACGGCTACCTTATCATTGAGCATCTGCTGGGTAATGTCCTGAACTGAATGACATGCTTGGAAGTCCACACCACTAGCACAAGTAACAACAAACCTTCCGAATAGATCGAGTCCTGCTCCACAAGAAATCGTACCACTTCACCAAGTCGGACGGATTTGATGGAATTTCATTGGCTATCTGGAATTTCAAAAATTCACATTTGTGATGTGAAGATATTTTAACTCACTTTGTTCATCAAATAATTCATTGTCATTTGGAGGACGTGAGGAGGACGAAGTTCATGAGGTAGGGCTCTTCCTAAAAATTAAAAGTAATTTCGGTATTTATGCCGAAAACTAGACAAACCTGATCGGCTGCACTTCTGCTGTAGTCCTTTACAGTCAAAGATGGCACCATATCTCCTTGTAGATCGCACTCATATCGATTGAGATTCTTCTGCGTTTCTCTCATGTAGCGTTCCTTCTCCGGGCACATGTCAGGGCATTTTCCCTGAAAATTTTATACAGATCAGCAGGGATTACTAAGAAAATTTAAATGGTCAGAAGCCTTACCTGGGTAATATCCATAACCGACACATCAGTATTCTTTGTCCTAGTTTTGTACATTAGCTCATCTCGCTTTTTGAGAAATCTGATATTTTTCCACATTCGTTTCGCAGTAGGTACCAATGAGAGAGCGCAATTGTTGAACTAAATTTTTTACGGTACAGTAATCAAGATTTGAGGATTCGGGATCAAGATTTGAGAGCAAAATAGTTACTTACCCACATCCTCCTTGCTACTCGCTTTCATTGACTGACTGGAATCCACTTTCGGTAGAGACTGTAGCCTGGACAAGTGCATCATTGAGCTGGCAGGAATTGCTGCCTCTGACCGGTCTGCTCTTGGAATAGCCTTCGGAGCACCCATTTCATTAGCCACTTGTCTGTTTCTTTGAGCTGGTAACCGCATATTCCTTCGTTTAATAGCCATTGCTGCTGCTGTTGCTGGAGATTTGCCTCATTGCTGCTGGTTCTTTCTAGAAGATTGCGTCTTGCTCTGAGCGCTAGAGCCATGTCGTCAGAGGATCGTCGTTTCTTGGGCTCCATCGCTGAGATTGGCTGCGCTCCTGCTGTTGTCCCTTTGATGTTCGCAAAGCAGACGCCATAGGAGAGTCCATCCATACATTGTTGACTGCAGCACTGGAAAATTTTGGCAACTTATATTTCGGTTTCTCTTTCGGTTTCATTGATTCTGTAATTTTAACAATAAAAGTCAGCTTGTAACATGGCAGCAGTCACAACAGAATAGAGAATACTAGCTTATCAGTTCTAACTAGGGTTGCTGAAAAAGATATATGTCCGGACATTTATGGACATATGTCCGGACATTTATGAATTTTGCAGGACATATATCCATAAATGTCCGGACATATGTCCATAAATGTCCGGACATATATCTTTTTCAGCAACCCTAGTTCTAACTTGCAAACAAAGGATCCTGACTATGACCTAGTTTGCTCATGCTCCTGTAGAATGTGCGCAAGTTGCTTGTGAATCTGGCTCCCAGCTCTGACGATCCACCAAAAATAGTATACCGTATTTCCTCTAACTAACGCGTGCCCTCTAATGAACGCGCCTCCCTCTTTTTGAGCGTTTGTATCTCGGAGCAGAACTTTCTTTCTATCTGTTCCTTTTTACATTTAACTCTCGCGAGCTCTACCGATTCTACTTTCTACCGATACTACTTGGATTTTGGATTTTTGCCCGAAAATATCGTGATAGAGCTCAAAATTTTTAGATTTTCGGATTCTAAAAAATAAACGCGTTAATCAGAGGAACTGGCACTCCAAAATTCTAAAGACATCTCGATATCGATATCATACTTTTTAGAACTGACCCACAGGCTGTGCGTCATTGCCATAGTTTTTGTTGGCTTTCAGAACCGGGGAGCAAAAGTTACGAGTGTTTTAGGCACGCACTACAACATCACTGAGATGATTTTTTTCATCAAAGCTCCCTCAGTCTCAGTTAGGGTCTCTAAGGCTGTGGTCACACTCCTTGGTCTTGGTTAATGTCGACTTTTTCGAAATTCTTTTGTGGCCAGAGATGTTTTTTCTAATACCATTTTCATGTTTTATAGCTCAAAAACTAAGCTTTCTTCTACATCAAAAAACTTTCAATTTATATAGCAAAAGCGCGTGCAATAATACACAAGTTTTAGGTTGGTCGATGTACATAGACCGTGACATCGACCAACCTAAAAACTTTTAGATCATCATATATATTTTTGTTGCATTTTTGAAGCCTTTTTGTTTGGTGTAAAAAACCACAAAAAATTTGGTGTAAAAAGTGTAAAAAAGAAGTTCAAAAAAGTCGACATCGACCAAGGAGTGTGACCAGGGGGTCCCCAAACGGGGTCCCCAAAACGGGTCCCCAAAAGGAGTCCCCCAAAAGGGGGTCTCCTGGTCACACTCCTTGGTTTCCACTAACGAGTTACCCAGAGGTAAGTCGTTACCACTGGCAAGATCATCAGTTGTTATTTTGTTCGAAATTCAAAGAACTACGATTTATGGACCGTAAATTAGACATCTCCAAAATGTGAAAATGCGCGAATTCAAACGATGTCTTTTAATTATATATATTTCATATATTTTTTGCCAAATATTTTTTTCAGTCAAAAACCTATATTGGTTTGGGCTTTTCCCACCCAGAGGCCATCAAAGATCAGGATCAATATCAGACATACAGAAAAAGCAAAAGTTGCTGTTTTGACATCATCCGACAAATTACCTTTGCTTAAATCTTTTACAAGTTTGTTTTTTCAAATTCCGTATCATACCGATTCTGCCTGTTCTCTACTCTATGAATAGCTCCAGCTTTTTTCAATGTTGCTGTCTTTTCAATGTTACGTCCATTAGATGAAGATCCTGCCATCTGCTCTTGTGCTTCAAATCTATTTACAAGTGGGGAGCGGTGTTTGAAGTTGAAGCCGGTGGAAGCCCCTTTTGATCTTGGTCCGCCAAAGCCATCAAATGACTTTTTTGAGCCATCCATATGCGAGCTTCCTTTAGCTTTGGCTGGTGAAGTACTGCTTCCAGCCGATTGTTGTTTGAAATGACTAAAGGTCGGTGCAGTGGGCAGTGGCTTGCGGTTGAAAAGTGACTCTGCGGACGACTTTTGAAGTTCTGAAATGATGTTTTTTAGTCAGTCAAATTTTGTGTGGGTCCGTATGTGTTGTGAAAATTAAAAAAAAATTTGGCAGTTATCCATTTTGACTTTCATTTCAATACAGTCAAACCCCTTTTTTTGGTTCCTTTTTTCAGCCTTCGGTTTAATTTTTTTCTTTTGACCGACACACCTAAAAGTTCGTTCCAGCCTAGGATCCGCCACTATTTTTACCTCGATTTCTGAACTTTTTGTTATTTTTTGTTTTGACTGTTTGCTTCAAAAAGTCAGAATTTGGGGTGAAAATGTATAGAACTCTAGCCGGGAACGAACCATTGGGGGTGGGGATTTGAAGACATTCGACTGTAATGCTTTTTTTCTCTTCTATACCGCGTTACTTATTTTTAAAAAAGTGCGACGTATGCTAGCATCCCGACTTACGCTCATACCTGCACGCTCGAAAAAATTGGCGCCGGGTGCCGACCCGGGCGCCGGCGCCTTTTGAAAATCACGGCTGGCGCTGGCGCCTGAAAAGAAGCGGCGCCGGGGTGCATACTATGTATTTGACGCTAAAATTTTCTTTCATTGGGAAACATGCAGACGCTAAAATTTTTGCTTGTTGCCGCCAGGATATTTATAATAGTGAAGTAAGGTTTTTATAATATGGTATCGGTATGGTCTAACCATGTTCAGCGTAAAATTTTGAGCAGGATACCTCCTCAGAATATGTATCTACCCGATATGGGTGTGTAGTTAGTGAAATCGCCATTTTGGTATGACAAACCGTGTTCAGCACATGATTTTAGGTAAGATAGGATAGTTTTCTGATTTACTTGAAAAAATTTCCAATTTTCCAAAAAATTGTAGACCGAAGCCTCAGTCATCAATTTTCCATGGAAAATTTTCCAATTTTCACTTTCCATTTTCCACTTTTCAAATAGTGAAACACAAGCGGAAATTTTCCATGGAAATTTTCCACTTTTCACTTTCCACTTACCATTTCCAATTTTCCATTTTCCAAAATGTTAGTGAAACAGAAAATGACTTTCCATTTTCCAATCTTCAATTAGTGAAATAGGCCCCAGGAGTACACCTTGGGAAAAGGGTGGTCAAACAGAACAATTACCAATGTTTCAATGTCCCTATTTTATATGGTTCCCACAATTTATGTCGGATATCGCTCGGAGTGTTTTTTGAGGTGCCCTAGCTCGACTAGTTTTCAGCATTTTATTCTTCTGTAAAGTGATTTTATCTATTCCTTTCCACGAACAAATAACTTTTCAACTGGACCTCAGGTTCGATTGATCCCCATTTTCTTTCAAAGTGTCATCTTCTGTAAGTACTACGCCTAACATATATTCCAGAAAAAATAACTTACTCTCTCCAAGCACATTCATTAACTGTTGTTTGGTGTTCTGAGGCAGGCCGACCGAAGATGTTGGAGGACCATTGGAATTTTGCTGTCCTATTGCTCCTTGAGAAATCCTCCATTACTTGCACTAGCCGCCGACGAAAATGGTTGGAGGAGGGAATCCGGCAGAAAAGCTATTATTGGCCATGTTGCTACCAAACACCCTGGTTGGTGCTTGAGAACTGTTGGCGTTGATTGTGGGCAAGGTTTTGGAAAATGAGGACTTGTTGAAGACGCTGGTAAATCCTGGGGCAGATCCTTGTGGTTGTTGCGCTGAGGGATCGGAGGATGGAGGTGGACGACCGAACGGTGATCCACTGCCATTTCTCTTGAGACTGTCAGGAATGTTGAAACCAAGTTAGGCATATTCTGAAATTTTATTTTTGGAATAGGGGTTAAATTTTCGGACTGATTTTATACTTGGGTCAATTGCTGACCACCTTAATTCCGACCATATTTTGTTTGATTGGCAGTGGAATATGCTCAGAGAGAAGATTAGGAAGGTTCATTGGGGGAGAAGCACCCTAATCAAGTGGCGAAACCACCGACTTGGGTCTTCCCCTTCCTCCTCGTGTAAAGTCTCTTCATTGCCCATTCTTACACCTCAACAACAAAAACTCACAATGAATGTGAATTTTATTGGAAAACATGCAGAAATTTCCTACATAATATGACCATAGAGTCAGGATACTTGGTGCCTAGTCATTTTTGCAATTTTTTGTGCTTTTTCGAGTTTTCGACGTTCTGTTCTTTACAGCTTTGGCTGGTTTTATTTAGATAAAATTGCAAATTAAGAAGGTGCAATTGAAAAAAATAGTACAAAAACAGCTCAAAGCCAGCGCTAGGTGGGGTCGAACCCGACTGGTTTTTTTCTGTATATACCGTATTTTCTCTATTAATGAACCTCTCTCTAATAATGAACCACCGCCCCCCCCCTCAATTTTTTGACTAGGATTTGAGAGTTAGGGCCATTTTCGATTTACAATTTCAACATTTTGAAGGGTTGAAAAATAATGAACCCGGCTGCATTAATAGAGAAAATACGGTATAATTCGATCGGAATTTCGAAAAGCATTAATTTCATCAGTTAATTAATTTTTCGTTAACGATAAATTTAAAAATTTACTGGTGAAATTAAGACTTTTGAGGGCGCGATTTAGTTCGAGCTATTTTATAATCTCATTTTGAGTTAATTTTCAACTAAAAATTTCACTTACTGATTATCTAGCTAGTCCTAGTGCAGTCTAAATAAAGACTCTTCAAGAACAACAACAAGTGCACGATAAGATAATTCCTCTTCTCATACTGCTCTTGATGGCAAGAAAAATCGGCAATACACACTAGCCAGCTTCACAAATATTAGATTGGGAATGAGGTGATAGCAAGAATAAACCACACATTTCGCAACAAACCCACCAAAATTTTTCCAAATCCCTCCAAATTTTTGACCAAAATGGTCTATCTACCTGTCACCCCACCCCAATTTTAGTTTAAAAAACCACCAAGAATACGGTTTTCCCAACATATTATTAATATTTATTTACCTTTTTTTGTTTTTTCTAGACTTTCAAAATGACGCTTTGGATACAAAAAGGGTTTGTCACTTGACTAAAATGGGTGGAAAATAAAGGTTGGCGGACAAAGGAAACTTTCCTGTCGGGACAAAATTGATTTGAATAGCAATTTTGAAGTGCACAGTTGTTGGGTAAGGTGATATTTGGAGGGATCAAAAAGATCATTTATCATTTGCTTTCTCCTACCTATGTTTATAAATTGCTTTTTGTTTGGGAGGTTTTGATTCATTTTGTTTGTGGATTATTAGTTGCGTAGGTAAAGCTACTGCTTATTTTTGGATAGGTTTTTAATATTTTGAAGTAATGTTCGTATTTGGTGAGTACTGTAGTTTTTGATATTTTTAACGCTTAACTGGAGTATGTCTCGTTATAATTTTACGGTTTATTTAGACGCTTACCATATTTCTTGTAATAAAGCGGACCCTTCGACTTTGAGGACCTACATCTCAGCCCAGAATGAATATTTTGCACTGCTGTTTTTCACGTTTTCTTAACTCCCGGGAACTCTACCCATCCTGCTTTTTCAATTTTACATTTTCACCCAAAAATATCGAGATCGACCTCAAATATTTCAGATTTTTAGGCATCTAAAAAATAAGGTGGCCGGCTCCCTTATTAAAGGAAATACGGTGCTCAAAAAGTGTACCACAGTCAAAGTGGACAACTGTGTGTAATTCGGGAATAAAGGGTGCCCAATTAGACAGGGTCTTTGGTAGTGATGTTTTATTTTACAAATTGTGTGCCTAAAAAAGTGCAAGGATAAGTGCTTGGGACCAAATGTTAAGTGTAAAGTCGACGAAAAATAATTCTAGAGAGAATTGATAGCACAACAAGTTTCAAGTGGTATTTGATTTTTCTTCTAAAAATTTGGAATGTGCTGCCAATAATTTTTTTATTTTTGGAAAATCATATATGCAGCAGTAACTTAATTTTGGCAGTAGATTTTAATATTTTCGGCTGCAGATTTGATTTGGCAGAAAATTGGGCAACACTTTTTTTTCACAGATTCACTTTTATTTTTGTCACAGATCACCTCATTTTTGTCACAGATTTAGCTAAAACCACAGAGGGGACGAAGCACTTTCAAAATTAGTCAAATTTTTTTCTCATAACAGCCTGATTTTTTTTCTGTGACGTTTCTACCATGTTTTAAGCATTTTTGCAAAAAAACTATTTTTCCACAAAATTTTCGGGCAGCCGACGATTGCGCCATTTCAAATTGCGCCAATTCAGATTGCGCCACATTCAAATTGCGCCAATGCAGATTGCGCCACTGCAAATTGCGCCAAAATCAAATTGCGCCACTATATACTCTAATTAAAGTTAAGCAAATGTATTTTTTTAATCTGATCTCAACGGATTTTGTTCCCTTCTAGTATTAGGGTGACTGTTTTCATGTCTTCAATGATCAATTTCAGTAAAATGACCAGAAATTGGCAGGGTTGTAATGGCGCAATTTGCAGTGGCGCAATTCGATTTTGGCGCAATTTGCAGTGGCGCAATTTGCATTGGCGCAATTTGAATGTGGCGCAATCTGAACTGGCGCAATTTGAAATGGCGCAATCGTCGGCTGCCCAAATTTTCGCCTTTCGGGACCAAGGTTAAATTTCAGTTTCCCAAAAATTTTGGGCCACCTTGTCAACAAAGGCAAAAATTTTTTTAAATTTTTTGTTGGCGAAAATGCTTAAAAATGGTAGAAACGTCACAGGAAAAATTTCAGGCCGTTATGAGAGAAAAAAAACTTTGACCAGTTTCGAAAGTGCTTGGTCCCCTGTGGCTTTAGCTAAATCTGTGACAAAAAAGTTTCGCCCCAGTAAATTCTAATAATGTTAACAAATAATTTTTAATGTTTGGAATCAGAATTGGGCAGCAGTAAGATGCGGCTAATCACATTGCGGCAAAAACATATTGCGATAATTGTCGCAATGACCAACTGTGTTCGATATAGCGAAACTGTAGCAAACTTTGAAAAAATTTCCTAAGTACTAGTCTAGCACAGCTAGATGGACAATAACGGGGAAGAACGCTCATAGTTTTGGTTTAGAACTAGAGTTGTAGAAATTCCGAAAATATAGAAAACCCGGGAATATTCCCGGGAATATTCCCAATATAGGGGAAAATACCGGGAAACCGGGAATATTCCCATTGTACAACCCTATTTAGAACTAATCGAAAAGTGGTCACCATAGTGGTGCCGCCGTCATTCGCCGTCCTAA
The DNA here is from genome assembly GCA_004194705.1 of Ditylenchus dipsaci. Lineage (NCBI taxonomy): Eukaryota > Metazoa > Nematoda > Chromadorea > Rhabditida > Anguinidae > Ditylenchus > Ditylenchus dipsaci. The sequence continues at coordinate 93,528 of SADC01001152.1, read as the reverse complement.
TTTTTTCATCGCCGTCCTGCATTTTTGATCAAATCTTTTATAACGGAGCGCTTTTTTTATTTTACATCATATAGCCAGTTTTATATTTTCTACCTTATTTTTGGGTGACCGCCAAGTTTTCTTTTACTTTTAGTTCAAAAAAATGAGGCCGTCCTGATTTTACATGAAAATTTTCAAAAAAATTGGAGAAATTAGGACGGCCTCATTTTTTTGAACTAAAGTAAAAAAACCTGGACGGTCACCCAAAAGTAAGGCAGAAAAAACTGGCTATATGATGTAATAATAAAAAATCGTTCCATTATAAAAAATTTGATGAAAATGCAGGACGGCGATGAAAAAAATTAGGACGGCGAAGGACGGCGGCACCACTATGGCCGTCACTGTAATTTGACGAAATGTGATTTGCCGCATCTTACTCCTGCCTGCAGAATTTATCGGGTTCCCCTCATGTGCACTCAACTTGTTTGCTCAGCCGCAAACTAGGCCAGTGTATCTTTCTGAGGATCAAACGTCTTTCTGATATTCTGTGATTGTCCACACAGTGAGTTAGTTACTGTACTAAAATCATTCTTTTGTAGCAGAGATACCCTAACTTAACAAGTTTCAAGAATAAATTTTTGCAGTAGTGTGATTTGAAAATTCCAAAGTGTCACCACCTTCCGCTGCTCCACCATTGAGCTACAGAACTTTTAATTCCAAATATATTTTTTGCTGCTAATACTCCTGTGAAGTTCCCAGCCAATGGTCAATATCTAGCTCAAGCTCGGACCTGGAGCTAGGGTGGATTTTTCGGGCTTCCACACGAACTCCTCACCTTTTTCTAAAAGCCAAATCATATTCAGTCTTGATTATTGTCGTGTAGCCGTCTAGCATGGAAGTTAAAGAAGCAAGTAGTTCCTCTCCCTCAGGCATGCTCCGCCATCTATTCCATTCCACTGAACTGTGGCATTTAAACACTCTGGCGGCTGTTTTGGTGGTTGTGTTCGTCTATTACCAATTTCACACCATGTTCAACCTCAACAAACGGCGTCAACGAACAGACTCTTCCACAAACAATTCCAGCTCTGCTAGACAATCATTCCAAAGCGATACTAACTATAACTCCACTTCTGACAAGACTAGGAGAAGAGAATTTGTAGACAGACAGGCAAGCTTTTCATACAATAAAACCAGAAACAGATTGCCTTCCAAGTAGTGATAGTGGCGGAAAGGGAGTCCAACTAGGAAACTGGTCCCGTTTACCGCTCGATTACTATCAAAATTGCCGTGGGATTCCCGCACTTATTACTTTTGTTTTATTTTTTCTCAATTTAATGTAAGACTTTTGAGTATATTTTGCGCTTTGAGAAAAAGGCATTTAGAACTATTTAATTTTCAGGTCAAGCTTGGTTTGTACAAAACTTTCTGAATGTTTGACCCACAAAGTACGGCACACTAGATGAATTTTGCATGCAAAAAGTGGGCCGAAAATACCAAATGCCGTTTACAGTTATCTCTACTATGTGAGTACAGGATTTTGAGCTTGGTCCCCCCTGGTGTTTTAAAAAAAAATTCAGTCCATTAGTCTCAAAAACTATTTATTTGCACTTATAAACCATTTTCAGCAAAAAAAAATCGGTGCAAAAATTTTAAAGAAATTTTTTCCCTTGGCCCCCCAAAGTCATTTTTCGGATTTTTTTGTTCTTATAAATGTCTCAAAAGCTTGAGGAAACAAGGCGAAATAACATTTTGGAAATTTTTGTACCCATTTTTTCACTGAAAATGATTTATAAACAGGGCTCCGAATGAAAAATCCAAGAAAGGACATTTGGGTGAAAAAAGGACATTTTAACTATTTTCGAAGTAAAGGGGTCATTTTATCAGTGCTTGTTGCCATTTTGAAGCGAAAAAAAAGATTTTGACTAAATTTTCGAAAATAAAATAAGATTTGGACAAATCTGTTTGAAAAGGACGATTCGGAGCCCTGTTCAAAACTTAAATTTTTTTTGAAAAAACAATAAGGGGGGGGACCACGTTCAAAAACCCATTACCCTATATAGGATAGAGCTGATTTTCCTTGGGAAATCGATGGGCAAGGGCTAACTAGGCAAAAAGTTTTTAAATGGCCGGGTTTTTTGCGCCGAGCTGTATATCGCTAATTCAGTCATTTGACTTTTTTTGCCGAGCGTCCCAAAAATAACAGGAAACCAAGGCAAAATATTTTTTTTTCAACAATGTGTTAAATCTGGTTTTAACCAAAAACGTAAAATTTCTGTTGTCGTCAACAGCAATTATGTTTTTAGCAGAAAAAGGTACATCTCCACGTAGATGTGGAGATTTTGCAGTTTTCACATTCATAGTTCCCCGCTGAAATTTTATTTAATCTATTTTAAATCTGTTACATTTTTTCGTCAATATAGCTTCACATTCCATTTTGAGGCCGGAGATTCTCTGGACCTGGTCGATGAGCATGACGACTTCCACACCCAGCAGCAAAGCTCTTCATCCAAGGAGGTGCCCTATAAACCGCTGAATCTGTCAGATGGCGACATGCAACGTCGCTCCCAACTCTTCTACGAGCAGATGAAGGTGAGAAGGAGTGTGCGCAAATTCAGTCCTACCAGACCAGTATCCCTAAAACTTATGCAAAACCTGATCAAAACTGCTGGAAGCTCCCCTAGCGGAGCCAATCTCCAGCCATGGACCTTTTGCTTAGTAGCCAATGAGGCCATCAAGACTCGCATCAGGGAAATAGTGGAGGCTGAAGAGCAACTGAACTATGCCCGCAGAATGGGTGCCAAATGGGTTTTGGATGTGGTCGACCTGAATGTCAACTGGAACAAACCCTACTTGACTGAAGCGCCCTACTTGGTCGTTGTTATGAAACATGTAATTCAAAGTTGGATCAATAACATTAATATTAGAATTGCAAAATCTTTCCGAAAAATGCCGAATCATGGAAAATATTTCCAATTGTTAAAATTTATAATAGTAATGACTGTAAAAATGGCCGGGCTTTAGATAAAAAGCCGGCTATATAGCACGGGCATGGAGCCGGCTATATGGTCGATTACAAAATGGCCGACTATTTAGCCAACCGTAAAAAGTAGAGATGGGCATTTGCCTTTGCCCAATACCAATACTTTTTGGCCCTCTCTAGACCCAATACCAACATTTCAAAGTTGTGGACCCCAATATATTGGCCAATACCAATATTTTTTCAAAAGTCTGTTTGTTCACCAAAACATTAAAAAAAATACTAATTTAGTCTAATCTCGATTTAGTAACACACTGGAACTGAATTTTCGGGCTAAATAAACGAAAATTGATCCATTTCGGTTTTTATTAGGGCCACAAAATCAAAATGTGCTCGGAAATCGAATAATCGAGCAATTTTAAAACTCAAGTGTGTACAAATTAAATTGCGGACGATCTGAATTCGGACTAATTAACGTTGGACGAACTGATTTTTGGACGAAAATTAATGTCATTGCACCAGCTGTCGAATGTGGGAGAAATGATTTGAAATAAATCTCGTTATGGTGTTGCAGAATTATGGAAAAGAAAACTTGATTTTGTCAAAAAAAACCACTTCTGAGTCAGAACTTCGAACATTAGTTTTTATAATCACCGAAAAATTTCGGGTATAGAAAAGTCTTTTCGTTAAGTTTTTTTAAAAAATAAGGCAATTTAAGTAAATCAATGAAAAATAATAAATAAAATGTGTTTAATATCATCCCTTAGGCCAAAAAAATCAAGAAATATGAGTGAAAATTTAAAATTTCTACTGGAAAATTTTCATTATTTAGCACCCAATATCTTTGTCAAACCCAATACCAATACCGATATTTTCGAAAGACGCCAACCAATATCCCAATACCAATATTAACGCCTTTATTTGACCCAATACCCAATATCCCAATACCAATATATTGTTTGTTCCCATCTCTAGTAAAAAGGGGTCTATCAATTTTTTTGGCGCACTTGGACAATTTTTTTTACTAATTTATTTTCTAGTCAACCGAAAATAAATTAAAATGAATTTCTGGACCCTACTTGGATATAACCCCCCTAGAGGATATAAACGCGCGGCCGGGGGACACTTCTATTTGGTCTCTCACTGTACTCTTTGCAGTTATTTCGAACGAATCCAAAGAGTACAGTGAGAGACCAAAGAGAAGTGTCCCCCGCCAATTCAAATTATTGTCATGCCGCTGCGCGCAAAAACCATGGTCCTTTAAAAATTGTCAAAAGGGTACTTTTAGGTGGTCTCAAAACTCATTTTTTTATTGACTAGAACTCAAAAATAATGCCTTTTCTGAACTCCTGAGGCCACTTGAGGTCGATATAGGAACTTTCTGAAAACACTTTTAAAAAAAGTTGATTGAGGGAGGGAGGTATATTCAAGTAGCGCCAATTTCTGACTAATTATTTCGAGTTTTGTTTGGCAAGGCGAAATATTTTGCTGTAAAAATTTGGTTTATGCATGGTTACGGTTGGGAATCGGCAAATGGGTGTGAATCAGTAATTGCAAAATTACAATTCTCATTGTCACTGGTGTAAATTCATTAAAGGGGCATGCTCGCGCCCGATGCAATAATTCTTGCATTTCAAATTCGCGGGTACCAGGCACGCCAGAGATTTGAATTTCAAAATCGTTTTTGAAATCATTTTTAATGTTTTGTTCTAGCGTGCGGATATTTTCGCTTGCCTTTTTCATGCTCATGTGAATTGTCCTATTGACTGTAATGGCTAGAGTCATTAGAGTCTAAAGGTGTTAGTGTCTTTTCTGTGTTTATTATGTTGACAATGATTGGATACTTACGCATTTTCAGACTCTGCTCGGATAACTAACAATGGGCTGTCTCGCATTAGATAAGTTTTCACCCTTTTTTTGGCCGTCCATTGCTTGTTTTCTCTTGTGTATTTTAGGTGCCTGCTAATGAATTCCGCACGATCAAGCTATGAAACGATGCAAACCCTATGCGCTGAAGACTTTGAAGAAGTACCTATGTGAGCCTAGGTGTGTTTTTCTGCTGTTGTTCTGTGTACAATTGGTAATACTCACTGCCTTTTAGCCTTTACTTGGAAGACTGAGTACTCGAGGTCTTTTATTAGATAAGTTTATCTTATATTTTTGGCCGTCCATTGCTTTTCTTCTTTTTTGATTTTTAGGTGCCTTCAATGGATGAACAAGAAGGATGGAAGCCACCGAAGTCGGAATTCTTTATGCTCAGAATCATGATATGTTTATTTTCTGCATTGACTGTGTTTTAACATCAATAAAATTTTAAAGCATTTGGTTACGCTTTATCCGTCTTGTTTTTTTTTCTGGTGATCGGAACAAAGTTAGTGGCTTTTTCATAAGTTACCCATTGCATTACTGATGGTATAACATTCCCATCATGGGCCACGCGTCAAGGAAATGCTTAGTGGCTGTCTCCTATTTATTATAAGTACAGTCGGATCCCTCTATCATGTAAACTCGTTATATTGAACACTCTCTATAACAGGTTTTTCTGTGGTTGGATTTGCCTAAGCTCAATTTCTATGCAACAGACCCCAGTTATAACGAACCACCTGTATAACGCACACCTGGATAGGTTCCCATCAGTCCGTTAAAGAGGAAGTCGATTGTACAACTGAAGTTGTGTGTCTGCTGACTATTAAACCAACAATGACTCTAAATTGTTAAAGATGATTAATGCATCGTTCGATACCCTCAAGTTCGAATTGGAATATTTTAAAATAAAAAGGTAATATATATTACCATGAATGCTATAAGAGCAATAACTGCAGCGCCCACACTTTTTAGAGTAACTTTATATTGGGGTTGATGGTTTATCGAGAGTCGACTGTAGTCCTCAGACAACTATCCATGGGCGTAGCCAGAAAATCGAAAAAAATCTGACGGGGAGGGGGTTGTGCCCCCCCCTTCTGGCTACGTCCATGCCGCTATCATAAACTATTTTCTTTTGAGAAACGAAACAGATTATAATAAAGACCCTATTTCGGCGCTATAGCACCAATAAAACATTGTTATTTCTCTTGTAAAAAATATAGTTGCAATACAATTACATGTGAAGCGAATTTTATAAAATGAGAGGTAGAAACCGAATTACAAAAAGAGGTTAAAGTCAGGGATGATATCTCAAAATTTTGAAAAAAAGTACATTTTCCAAAAAAAAAAAGATTTTGGGCCAAAAAAAAGTACAATTCCCGAAACTCAATAAAAGCGCCTTCAAACTTTTTATTTCTACACCAATGAAACACATAACACTTTTCAAACAAATAAAACAATTCAATCATATTTCTGTTACTATAGACATATGAAATCTAAATTAACTCATACAAAATTTTTGTATGATTTTTGGTATTTTGTATTTTTTCCGCACCATAAGGTCGTGTCAAAAGTTCGGGCCGTTTTTTTCACAAGCGATGTTTGTGGTATTGTGTTTTTACCTTAGATTTTTCATAAATTTTTTAAAGTTTACCACTCATTTTGTAGCCAAGATTTTGAGCTGCAAAATGAGTGGTAATCTTTTGATAAATTGATGAAAATCCAAAAAAAACGTAGTGCCACAAATGTTGCTTGTAATTGAATCAGTACGGATTTTTCGACACGCCCTAATATTAGGTTGTTCGGAAAGTTCGCGGAATTTTGTAATGATCCCTATTGTGTTTTTAGCGTTTTGGTTTTCGAGTTTTCTTGCAATTCTGTTGCATTTAAACCGTTTCTTTTTGTTGTTTTTTTATGTCGAATAAGATTTTCATCCATATGAAATCGATCAAATCAAAACGGTTTTAAAGCAACAACGTTGCAAAAAAAATTGAAAACCAAAACACTAAAAACACAACGGGGGACCGTTACGAAATTCCGCGAACTTTCCGAGCAACCTAATATTTAGATTTGCGTCTTTTTCTATTTAAAAATTTAGTTGATCACACTTCTCGAACTATTGATATCAAAGTAGAAAATCATAAGGCAGCTGGAGACAGCAATACGCAGGATTCAGCCTGCAGTTCTCAGAGAAATATCTCGCCAACTCCGAAAAGTGGGAAAAGAATCAGGCAGGACCTAAAAGCGTTTTAGGCTCAGCAAAATTCGAATTAAAAACTGTGCAGCAGGCGAAATTTTTTAAAAATTCGAATGTTTTCTTACATTTTCGGCGCCTATTCGAAAAAAAAAGTACAAAAAAGTACATTTCTCCAAAAAAAGTACAAATCTTTTTAAAAAGTACATTGAGAAAAGAAAAGATTTGGAGTCCCAAAAAAAGTACAAATCTTTTTAAAAAGTACATATATCATCCCTGGTTAAAGTCAACCCTCGATAAACTGGCACTCTGAAGGAGCCTGATTTGTTTGGCTGACAAACTGACACTCTGATATGCGGCACTCCCAGTAAACCAGCACTGTGAATAAATCTGATTTAGCATGCCAGATAATAGTGTTGAGGCCGAGCGAAAAAATACCGAGAATCACGGTTTCTAGTTCTCGGGTTTGACCTCCTTCTCGGTCTCGGTTTCTCAGTCGCCTCACATTCACATTTCTTTCCTCGGTCTCTCGCTCTTGTCTCTTACCCCGACACTACTAGGAAAGTATTAGAAGAAAATCAATCTGCTTTACCAAGGTTGACTTACAATAATCACAAGGAACTAAAAATGAAGATAATTTTATTTCATCGGAATTTACAGGTACAGAGCAAAAAAATAGCTATAGAAACTCATTTGATTGCTTGTCTTTCTTCTTGTTCATCCATTGAAGGCACCTAAAAATCAAAAAAGAAGAAAAGCAATGGACGGCCAAAAATATAAGATAAACTAATCTAATAAAAGACCTCGAGTACTCAGTCTTCCAAGTAAAGGCTAAAAGGCAGTGAGTATTACCAATTGTACACAGAACAACAGCAGAAAAACACACCTAGGCTCACATAGGTACTTCTTCAAAGTCTTCAGCGCATAGGGTTTGCATCGTTTCATAGCTTGATCGTGCGGAATTCATTAGCAGGCACCTAAAATACACAAGAGAAAACAAGCAATGGACGGCCAAAAAAAGGGTGAAAACTTATCTAATGCGAGACGGCCCATTGTTAGTTATCCGAGCAGAGTCTGAAAATGCGTAAGTATCCAATCATTGTCAACATAATAACACAGAAAAGACACTAACACCTTTAGACTCTAATGACTCTAGCCATTACAGTCAATAGGACAATTCGCATGAGCATGAAAAAGGCAAGCGAAAATATCCGCACGCTAGAACAAAACATTAAAAATGATTTCAAAAACGATTTTGAAATTCAAATCTCTGGCGTGCCTGGTACCCGCGAATTTGAAATGCAAGAATTATTGCATCGGGCGCGAGCATGCCCCTTTAATTCATCTAAAAATATACGCATAAAGTTGCTTTTGTTAAAATTGCCAAAATTTACGAAATTTTTTGAGACAAATTTACTTTTTTGTCAATAAAGGCATATCAGCTGCTGGAAGACGGCACTCGCCAGCCCACCTATTACAACGAAATGAGTGTGTGCATTGCGGTCGGATTTTTGCTGGCAGCTATTCAAAACGCTGGACTAGTGACTGTGACCACTACTCCGTTGAATGCAGGTGGTCAGATAAGGGAATTATTGCAAAGACCTGTCAATGAAAAGGTGGATTTTGTTGAAAAAGATCCATTTTTACGTCAAATCATTTAAATATTTTTAGGTGGTATTGTTGCTTCCAGTTGGCCATCCAGCCGAAGATGCTCACGTGCCTAATATTAGAAGAAAACCGATTGAGGAGATCATAAGAATATATTAATGTTTGTTTACTCTATTCTAGTAAATATATGCTCAACCATCATAAAACCAGAAGACACATAAAACTGCGACCAGCGATAGATTGCGACAAATTCAAATTTGAAGAATCTCGAAAATTTCGGCAGGAGTACACTATTTAGCCAGAGCCAAAAATGAGTTTTTTGAGGTCTAAGTATTTCAGAGGTCCTAAAAACCATGGAAACGGCGAAAAAAAGTGTGGGAAGGCCATTTTTCGAAAAATAAAATTTTTCGACTGCCTTGGTTCCCCCTGTGGTTTTTAGTTAATTTTGCCTTATTTTTTTGGCTTTACATAGCTTTGACAATTAGATAATTCAAAAATCACCTATTTGAATAATCAGATACTTCGAAAAGAGGATATTACGCCAATTAAGATAGTTCGCCAATCGCTGATTTCGTTTATAATACGTTTTGACAATCGGATGATTCATATTCAGGACACTTAGCCAATTTACACTTCACCATAATACTAACTTGACCAAAAAAGTGCGCAGTCACTGCCGTACTTTCCGGATAAATACCCGATACACATACACTGCTGTGGAATAAATTACAGTATTTTCTTTGACATGTTATACAGTCTGTTGTAAAATTATAGACGCACCCCACTTTTTGGCGGTTTTAGCGATTTTTTCAAAGAACCCTTGGATTTTTTATTTCCATTATTTTCTTCGTCCAAAAAAATATGCACCCAGTTTGATTGTTGAATGAGCATGAATCAATTTTCGAAAATGTGCTGTTGCAAAAGTATAGACGCAGTACTTTATTTCACCTATTCACCCAAATATCCTAATCCGAAATTTATTCTCACTCACAAATTACAAAGGAGGCAACAAAAGTTCAACAATGATCAAGTCGAGTAAATAATGCATGACTCTTAACATATTCTAACATTTTTCTTCTATCATAACCAAGTACTATATTCTTCCTCCTCTCTGAAAGTTTCACATCGACCTTGTTGAGCTTAGGATCACCACCTGTGCGTAGAGAAATCAGCTTAGCCTCTTGCATTGAGCACTCTAACTTCAGCTGTCCGAGCCACTTCCAGAACTGAGGTTTCTTGCCATCCGTAGTTCCCATTGCCAGCTGCAAAGATCGATGCCACGCTTCAAGTGAGTTTGTAGTCCTTGCTTTTCCCTCCCGAGCTAGTTCAGTGCAATTCCACAGAGAATGAGCGAATAGTGGGCGTCGAACTCCGTCTTCTCCCACATGTCCGATCCAAGTCTTAAAGCAGAAAAATGTTCATTTAATGAAATTAAAGATCAATCAAACATACTCTGAAAAAATAATTGATGAAGCTATGTTCCGGTGATCCGACTGCAAATTAAACGCACTGTTGGCCCACAATTAGATGGTAGCATTCAACAACATCGAAAACAGGTACGTAGGCCAAACTCTTAAGCTTTTTAACGAGAATGCTGAAGACTCCACCACTTTCATAGACCTTTTTTAGCTTCAGCTTCGCAACTTTTTTGATATGAGCTTGAGCGAAATGGAACATACATCCGTGAATTGTTACCACTGGAAAAGTTCACAATGCACGAAAATTTTTCAAAATACTAAATGCAACTTACGAGGAAAAACTGCTGCAAACCCAGAGAACACGGCTATTTCATAATCCATATGAGCATGTGTGACCAAAAAAGCTGTAAGAAGTCGTTTGACTCTGCGAAAGAATGCTGTATATGTTCCAGTCGATTTTTTAGGTAAGAGCGCATGCAAACAAGGGACGAAAGTTTCACCGACCTTGGCGTGGATTGTCATCAGCTGTTTCCATCCATCTGGCACCAGCTTAAAGGTACCATCCATTCCCCAATATTCGGCGTATCGGAGACACTGCAAATTAAATATCCCTTTTTTATTCAGACATAGTGATCAAAACTAAACCTCTATCAAAGCAGGAGTAGAGAAAATAATCATTCGCCGAGACATTCTCCCCGAATCGAAAAGAACAAACGGAACCTTCTTGTATAGCTTCAAGTCTTCGGGAATGACCAAATAAGATGGCAGACAAGATCCATTCGGACAATCTTTCAGCTTCTAAAGTCAAAAATAAATTACAGACATCTAAAAAATAGTAGTTCACCTTCTGATGATACCTTACGGCTCTTGCCACATTAGTTGAGTTGACTACAGCTTTAGCTTCATCTGTTTTACTCTCAGTCACCTTGGCATAAATGTTACGAGCACACAACTAAGAGATTTGCGAGTAAATAAACAGCTTGAAAAATAGATTAAACTTACAACGTTCTGCCGAGCGAACTGTGCTACATCCAAATTGATTTCTCTGAGCTCCAAATCGACTGCTTCTGCTGTGTGTGCATGGTGTCCGAGACTCATCCCGACGCAGTGTCCATCGGCATTGCTTTCCAAAGTTTTCTTGCATCCATTTGAATATCTCTTTGCGCAGCGCCAGTGCATAATCATGTCTGCGTCCGTATGAGAGTAGTTGTAAGAATGCCCTGAATTAATCTCAATTTTACTGATTGCAAGCCTAGCAAGCATTGTGGAAAAAAACCTTGACAAATAATGAGATTCTTGCCACGGCGAGATTGCATCAGACGCAGCTCCACCTCAGGCATGACCACTGCTTTTCGCTTCTTCGCTCTGCTCTTAGGAATAGTTTGACTTGTCCTTTCTCTTTCCAAATTTTGGCTTTCATTGGCTTGAACGATATCTTCCATTTCGTTAAGCTCTTCTTCTGAGGAAGTTGCCTCATCTTCACTGCTGCTATACTCTATATCGCTGAGCATCTGAAATAGCAGAGATAATGGTGCAGTATTACATCAGACGGTAAAAATAGTAGGCAAATTTTCACCAGGGGAACACAGAAAACTATGTGGCAAAGTTAGTGATTGTCGAAGTAGTTTTCGGTAAATCATCCGATTGTCAAAACGTATTATAAACGAAATCAGCGATTGGCGAACTATCTTAATTGGCGTAATATCCTCTTTTCGAAGTATTTGATTATTCAAATAGGCGATTTTTGAATTATCTAATTGTCAAAGCTATGTAAAGCCATTTTTTTTGCTATTTCTGTGCAATATTTATTTCCGCGTTCAGACAGTCATATGCTTTCCAAAAATCTGACACAATGGCTGTGCCAGGCAAAATCCACTCTTGAATTATTGGAAGAAGACTATCTCGACCTGTGTGATATTTTACTTATTAGTCCGCTATTTTACCCGGTTTTGGTCACTCCAGCTAGGCAAAAAGAGTCTTTATGTGCATTTATGATCAAAAGTCCATCTCGGAATCATGTCTAAGGTAAGTCTGTGCGCGCATCTCTAACTCTCAAGCCCCCTGCGCCCCGAAGGGGCTTGGGGGCTTGGAATTGAGACAGGTGGGGGGGGGGGATGTTACCAAGGCAGTCGAAAAATTTGTTTTTGGGGACCAAGGCAGTCGAAAAATTTTTTTTTCGAAAAATGGCCTTCCCACACTTTTTTTCGCCGTTTCCATGGTTTTCAGGACCTATGAAATACTTAGACCTCAAAAAACCCATTTTTGGCTCTGGCCAAATAGTGTACTTTAGCCAAAGTTTCGACATAATTAAATTTGGGCAGTCTCGAATTCTGACAAAATCGAATCTTGACAAAATTAGATTGCGTAAAAAATAGTTTATTTTAATTTCAAATTTTTTCATAAATTCTTGTCGCAAAATGGATTGTCTCAATCCAAAGGGTTCGACAAATTTTTGGTCGTAACTTGGGGATCTAGGGGTCTAGGGGGTCTAGCCAGGCTATAGCATCCCCTGCCCGTCAGGACTTTTTTTAGCCTTTTTTTAGTTTTTTTACCTTATTCAGTTTTTTTTGTCAAATTAGCCCCCTCCCCCCATCAGGATTTTTAGAAATCCTGGAGAATCCTGGGTACGCCTATGAATATGACCGTCCCAATAACCACCATTTTCGAGAAAAAAAAAGTTGTACAAAAGTCCTTGTCAGTATTGGATAGGCCTTGAAGCTAAGCCTAAGCCTACGGACCTAAGCCTAAGGCAAAGCCTAAATTGTTGGATGGGGTATATTCCAGTAGCGTTTTTGGGAAGGGTGTATTCCAGTAGCGCCGGAATTTCTTCAACCTTAAAAATACGCCATCACGAAAAAATTGAATTTTCAATGGTTCTATTGATTTTCAAAAAAATAACAGTCTTATACTTAATAAAAACTCTTTATTGAACAACATAACAATAACCAAGATTGACAATACAAAGAATTAACGGCTTGAGTATAGAATCCAACCCCCCCCACGGGAGTGATCAGATCGAGGAGATAACATCATATTCGTGTTTCTCGACCCCGATTTCATGAGAAAGCCGGCTGTTTTTTTGGTTCTGAGAAAAAATTTTTTTTTGATTCACAGGGGGGGTATCATGGTTTTTTAGTCAAAATTTGAAAAATTTGAATTGGCGCCTTTTGAATTTTAGAGGGATTAAGGGCTGTATAGGGAGGGGAAGGGAATAAAAGGGGCCACTAATGACTCAGGGCCCACTAACAAGAAGATGTTGAACATAGTTTTGAATACTGGGGCCTAAATTTTGACTCAAAAACCATGATACCCCCCCTGTGGTTCGAAAAATTTTTTTTTTCTCAGAACCAAAAAAAACAGCCGGCTTTCTCATGAAATCGGGGTCGAGAAACACGAATATGATGTTATCTCCTCGATCTGATCAGTCCCCGTGGGGGGATTCTATACTGCAACCGAATTAACATTCACTCAGCATTTCCGCTAAACACTTTGCACTTGAGCTTCTATGCATCGATTGATTTTGAAAGAAGACGGGGCACGAGTCCTTGCCTGTAATCGTGATGTGGAGAATCTACTAATTCATGCTTTTGACAATTTGCCATAGGAAATGCTAGATCAGGAGCCCAAATTTCATGAAAATCGCGCCCACAGAAGTACCAAGGCAAAGTGTGCAGCAGGGAGGTCGCATAAATGTTAAATTTTGTCATTGTCAATCTTGGTTGTTATAAAAGTTGATCAATAAACAGTTTTTTTCATTAAGCCTGAGCCAAAGCTATTTTTTTTCTAAACATCAACAAAAATATTATACGACCACGAACGACTCCACTTTTATCGTTATTGGCTGTTTTAGTGCCGAACAAACTCCCACCTATAACTTTTTCGAAAAAGAAAAAGATCTCGTCTTGTCAAAAACAAGCCATCATGAAAAAATTGGCTGTGTATGAACTCGTGAAATTTGAACTGGTAAAACATGAGACTGGTAAATCATGAAACTGGTGAAAAATTTTTTTCGAAAAATATCGAACTCGATAATCAATGAACTGGAGAATCGAGTTTCGAAAACACTTATAGCATCCTTGGTGTGTTATTGCAATAAGCATAGAATCTAATATAGTCGAATCTTTCCATGATAGACACTATAAATCCAAAAAAAACCTACCACTATGGAGCAAATGATCAGTTTGAAGAATGAAAAAACCCAAAAAGCTCACCGTGCAATAATGAAACCGACTACTATGAAGCGGGTGACCCCTACAGTAGATCACTAGAGAGAGTCACTATAGAGATATCGTTTTCAGCGCATAAGAATCACTTAGAAATGGTTAAAACCTGATTTTGAAAAAAAAATGTTGGGGGGGGGGGGGTTATTCGCTACTAGCGCCGCTTTTCTGACAAAATCGGGGATTTTCGATAAATTTTTGAAAAAAGGGCTGTCAGTTGGGTAGTTTTGGTTTCGGAGCTAAAAAGGTTATACTGATAGTCACGCGACATTTGTGCCCGACACTTGCGCCCCAAAAATAAATTATGTGTAAAAATTTAGTTTTAGCATATTTCCATACCGGACAATTGGCTTTACATCTTTTATTAAGATATGTTACCATCAGGGTGGTGTCCTCAGCCGGCTGACTTCAGCCGGCTGAGTCTTAACTCAGCCATCAGCCGGCTGAGGCTGACGGCTGAGGTGAAATTTTTGAAATTTTGACCCGGCTGATGGCTGAGGCTGAGGTGAAACTTTCCGACCTCAGCCGGCTGAGGCTGTGGCTGAGGTGAAATTTTTGACCTGGCTGACGGCCTAGGCTGAGGTGGAATTTTTATAACTCAGCCGGCTGAGGAGAATTATCGTATTAATTTTTTGGTGTTTTTGTTTGTTTTACCGTATTTTCTCTATTAATTACCCCTCTCTATTAATTACCCCCCATAGGCAGCCTGTATCTCAGCTCAAAAAAATTATTTTACGAATCTATTTTTCGCGTTTTCTTACCCCTTGCTCACAGTCCTTGGTCGAGGTTGATGTTGCTCACGGTCCTTAGTCGAGGTCGAGGTCGTGGTCGAGGTCGTGGTCAATGTCACGGTCGAGGTCATCAAGACAAAAAATTAAAAAAAAATGACAAATTTTGGGTAATCGAACAATAAATTTTTTAATTTCTCGTGATTTTGTATGCTGCAGAATATTTTCCACACATCAAAGAATTGATTTGAAGAAATCGAATATCAACCGTGGTCGATGTGATATCGACCTCGACCACGACCTCGACTAAGGGGCACTTGTTCACTTAGGGGGGCGCATTTTATAATATCGTCTAAATCATGTTTAAACGACTTCTAAGTGATTTTTATATGCTTTTAACGGTCAAAAATAGTTTTCCGGAGTTTTCTTAGATAAAAAACCAATTTTTCGAAAAAAAAATTTAGACCAAAATTCGACCAAAAACTTAACATGCCTTGGTCCCCCAAGGTAAAAAGTCTGATTTTAGTCAAAATTTTCGACATAGACCTCGACATAGACCGTGCTCACACTCATATCGACCTCGACCACGACCTCGACTAAGGACTGTGAGCAAAGCATTAATCACCACGAACTTAGTTTATTCCACTTTTCAGATTTGGTTGAGCATTCAAAAATCTCAAAATTAAAATATTTTTTTTCGATTTTTCAGGGGTTGAAAAATAATTAATAGAGAAAATACGGTATCTATCTTTTCTGATAATTTTGAAGTGTTTAGTTGATGAAAAAGAGTTTCAGCGATGAAATTTCTTTCCAGACTGTTGATAATTGTTAAATTTAATTCAGCCGGCTGAGGTTGAACTCAGCCGGCTAAGTTTAACTCAGCCATGAAGATGAGGCTGAGATAAAATTTTGGCCCCGGCTGACGGCTGAGACAGGTGAAATTTTCAGACCTCAGCCAGCTGAGGCTGTGGCTGAGGTAAAATTTTGACCTAGCTGACGGCTGAGGCTGAGGACGATTTTCCCAACTCAGCCGGTAATCGTCAAGTATACCACCCTGGTTACCATGTTCTCGTCAGTGGTATGTGGCACAAAGAGCCTCAAGATGCATTTTTTACTTAAGTTTCAGTTCAGGCGAGAGTTAGACCAACGTATGTTATGGCGGACTCAAACGTGTTACCCGAACTAAAAAAAGTTAAGAATGTAGTGTCAAACGTGGTGTTGGATAATTGTACTCGAATGGTTATAATTTTATTTAAACATGCAAGAAATTTCGATCCCGTCCTCATATGCGCTGTCCCACCTTGCCACCAAAAACGTCCCACCAAAAACGTATAGGTAAGGAATAGGGTAGCCGGCCACCCTAAAGAGAGTTTTATGTAGTGTATTTCATCTGATAGAGCCCCGGAGCTTTAACTCCCATGTTTGACAAATACTTCGACTATCATCATGAGATAACAAACTATTTAGCTTTCAAAATATTAGGTTGTGTAAAAAGTTTTGACAAAAAGTACGCGGTGAAAATTCAAAAAATATTTTTCCGAAATATGTCTTGAAACGACATTTCTAGGGGTAAAATGACACGCTGAGCACGAATCTGTGCTCAGAAATGGCTCGAAGCTTATCAAGCGGCGATGAAAGTACCATTTAGGCACTTACTTTTGATTTACCGTTATACAGATATTTTCAACTTTGTTTTATTGTATTCTTAACTTATTTTCAGAGCTTATCAATGACGAAAGATGAATAAAATGTAAGAAGTTAAAATGGCTCTTTTCACAGCTTTTCATAAGTCGCACGACATTTCTGAGTACAGATTCGTGCTCAGCGTGTCATTTTACCCCTAGAAATGTCGTTTCAAGACATATTTCGAAAAAATATTTTTTGAATTTTCACCGCGTACTTTTTGTCAAAACTTTTTACACAACCTAATATAAAGTCCTTCTCTGGATTTTCTAAAGTTTTTGCGCCGATATTTGAAGGTTGACATGACAAAACCAATTATAATAATAATCAAAACCAATTATTTAAACCACCATCTTGGTTAGCGGCCTACTTAAAAAGTAGGTTGAATAAAAGATATATAGGTGACCCACCTAGAAGGTATGTAAGCTGTAAGTTGATTTTTTAAATAGCCCCAAAGAAGTTAGTTCAACACCCTAAAAGATACTTTCAGCACCCGGACGGCGATTAAGGTTAGGTCAACCAGCTAGAAAATGATGGAATCTAAAAAAAAACTCTACAACATAATTAATTTTGGGGCGCAACTGTCGGGGCGCAAGTGTCGTGGGGGGCAAGTGTCTGTCGGGTTGTAGATGTAGGGTGGGTTGAAGACAAGTAGAAAATATACTTTATTATTGACTATCTAATCTAATACTACACGGTGAGGAATTGGGCACTAGCCCAACCGAACTAAAAGTACCCTCCCTGATTCCTTCACAAGCAACATTAAAAGGGCGGTATCAGGGACAGAAACCTGGGCGGAGCTGTCACAGTGTCGAAGCGCAAATGTTGCGGGGCGCAAGTGTCGCGTGACCGTACGACGTTGCAAATTGTAGTGGTCATTTTAGCCATTTACCGTATTTCTTCTAATTACCGCACAGTCTCTAATAACCGCACACCCCCAACTTTGAGGACTTATATCTCGGAGCAGAGTAAATATTAGGGTTGGCCTAACTCCCTCCCTTGCCGCCGCTTTTTGACCAAATTTTCCTTATACCTCCCCCCCCGCTCCTCCCCCCCGCAAAAAAATTGGCCACCTCCCCCCCGTTTCTCCCCCCCCCCCCGCTCCCAAAATGACCCCCGTCACCCCCCGCAAAAAATCCAAGTCGAGAAAAACTCTCGGATGAGATCATTTTCAGAAGGGCAGTCGAGAAGGATCAAGATTTATCAAACCAGATGAGTGGCAATATCGTGGCTTTGACTTCAGAAGTGTTCCAAAAGCCTTCAGATTCATTCTAGATTGCTGTTTCAAAAAATTTCGGCCACGACGCTTGTAAATTAATCATGCACCCCCCGCCACTGCCCCCGCTCACAGCTTGCTCGCCGCCCGCTCCTCCCCCCCGCAAATTTTTTTAGTCTAATCTCCCCCCTGCACCCCAAAAAGCGGGGGGGGGGAGGCCAACCCTAGTAAATATGTTGATCAGCTGTTTGATGCATTTTCTTAACTACCACGAGCTCTACCGATTCCACTTTTCAGATCTTGGTTGAGCACCCGAAAATTTCGAGATCAAATTCAGAAATTTCCGATTTTCGGGTAATTGAAAAATAAGCACACATGTGCGGCAATTAGAAGAAATACGGTATAATGATCGTGAAAAATAATTCTCGTTTGAAATTTTCGCGGTTTTTAGCGTTATTGTAGTTATAATTTTATTAAAATCATTTATTATGGGCTCTACCCTGTTTCGTCCCAAACTTTTTCCGCCAAAAATTGTTACAGCCAAAACGTTACATTTTTGATTAATTAGTTTGCTAGATATAGTTTTTCTTACTAATTTTGTGGATATTCTCATCTACAAATTTATACTTAAATTCATGCTAGAGAGCAGGGCTACATTTTGCGTATAAAGTTGTCAATGACCACAATGACAAAAAAGTCCAGGATTTCGGAAATTTTAGGGTTTTCAGCAAATATTGCAGACATGGTCATTTACAATTTCATACGCAAGATGTAGCCCTGCTCTCTAGCATCAATTTGAATATAAACTTGTAAATGAAAATATCCACAAAAAGCTAAAAAAACCATATGTATCAAACTCATTAATTGAAAATGTAACGTTTTTGGCTATAACAATTTTTGGCCGAAACAATTTGGGACGAAACAGGAGAGAGCCTTATTATGCAGATGAGAATAGCAAAGAGCTTTTATATAACTCTTGAAACTTCGCTGTAAATTTTCGAAAAATGAGTGCAGTCGTCTCTTTTAATGACGTTGATTGTTAAAGCCTATTACCAATAGGTAAAGTGCTAAAAGGAGTCAGGCCTTTTTGGTAAGGTCTTTTTTAGGTCACTTAGGGACCGGCTTAATATTTCCTTTTGAGAAGGTTGACGCCAATAGCAGTAATCGTCGTTATGAGATTCGACTGTAGCGTGCCGTAGTATTTCTACATCAAATTCGTGCGAAATCATTCTGTCTTGTTTATAGCAAGCTTTTCCGCTAAGTACATCCTTGGTATAGAAAATGAGCGTTGGTCATACGTGGTCGGACGATGAAGAAAGAAGTCTACTGTTCTTCGCCAGGTATTTCAATTCTCCACTTACCGACTTTTCAAGCAACAAGTTTAAGAGGTCTGCTCTTCGCTGCTTCTAAGCTTACTGTCTCGATGGATGATGCAGCTCGTTTCAAAGAAATCTGTGGTTTCGCCGACAAGATCAGTCCGCTTCAAATTCTTCTGAAGTAAGTTTTTTTCGCCACTCAACAGAAACACTGTTTATCTGCCTTTTTAAGGATCCGTGCAATCTTCGACAAGAAGGTCGAGCTGTAAGTTATTTACTCTAAGACGGTACATACTCTTATCTGTCCCCATGTAGACTGATTTTTCAACAGCAAAACAATTCGCCCCTTAAATTTCGGAGTTGGGAATAATAAGAGACAGAAGAAGGGCACAGGTAACGAACAAGCACCCCACTCGAGTAAAGAACGAGCACCCCACTCGAGTAAAGAACAAGCACCCCAGAAGCAATAAAAAACATTTTAAAATCGTGTTTACACAAAAAAAAATGATATAAACAATTTTCAAAAAAAAATTGCCTTGGTCCCCAAGCTGATTTGACTGGGGTGCTTGTTCTTTACTCGAGTGGGGTGCTTGTTCTTAACCTTGGCCCAGAAGAAGTACTATGCTTCTGAAGCAGTTGAAAAGGTTTTTAAATTGTACGGCCCTAGTGCAGAAGCTGTTGCCAAAATTTGCCTTGGCCCCCCCTGTTGTTTTGAAGGTGATCATGGTAAAGGTGATCATGTTAACCATAATCACCATGATCACCACAATGATTATATTAATATAACTATAATGAACAGGGGGACCAAGGCATATTTCGCAAAAAAACAACAGGGGGGACCAAGGCAAATTTTGGCAACAGCTTCTGCACTAGGGCCGTTAAAGTTGATTCGAGAATTTTTTTGATTCCTACTTGAAATATTTGAACATCAAAAGACGAGAAAAATCTTTTTGATATAAAAATAAAGCTGAATTTCAGCAGTGACACATCCGAGCACGGCAAAAAGTAATGCTTTATGAATCTTTTCTTGAATCAGCTGTCAGTTTAGTATTTTAGGGAGATGGCTGCAGCTGGGCTATGGATCGAAAATCAAAGTTGTGCTGGTTCGCGAGGTATTTGAATTATTGTCTCTGCATGTGGATTGAAATTAATGTTTCAGAGGTATTTTCTATGGGGGTAACAGAGATAAAATGATCGATGAGGACGTGGAGAAATTTCAGAATTACTGCTACTGGGCCAAAGAAGTGCCTACTGATGAATTGAAGCAGAAGTAAGTTCCTTCGATTGTCATGCAAACTTGTCTTACTATTCGCTTTCTAGGGCTCGAGAGCAGGTCAATGAGTGATGAGGGGAGTTAATATGTTTCTCAGTATTCAGTCAAAAACGCACCCTTGTCTGCTGTTGAATGTATTGATCCGTTGTATTTGTTGTTTTGGAAGTAAGATGTAAATAAAGGTTCGAAATGTAGCTTTGTTCCTTTCTTTTTACTACTTTTGCTGTGAAGTAATAAAGTGACCGTACTATCTCTCCACACCACAATAATAGTATTACGCATCAACCATGATAAATGCCCATGAAAACAGGATCTCAGTTAGACGACACGCTGCCGAACTTAAAGAAGAAGCCATTGAGGAAAAAAGCCATTTACAAAGCCATTCAGGTTTGAAAAAAGTGACCTCGGTGTTGCAGTGGGTCAGCTTTTGTGCTTTTCGGGCCAAATGGTGCGCACGTTCGACGCCACCTGGACTGGTAATCAATTTGGGGTACGGGGTAATACCCCTACCCCTACCCTTTACCCCCTTCATTAACCCGTAATCAATAATCGTAATCGATAGTTAGGTGGTAATCAATAGTTTCTACCCCCTATTACCCTTCACCCCCTACCCCTCATTTTGGTAATCAGTACCAAGGGGTAGGGGGTAAAGGTAGGGTATCACCCCTACCCCTACCCTCTCGGTAATGAATAGTTATACCCCCAACTATTGATTACCGACTCTACCCTTTACCCAGGGGTACACTTTTTCCAATAAAATCTGTACCCCTTGCAGGGGTGGTTAAAGATTCTACCCCCTCGGTCTTTTGTTATATTTTTCTGCCTAAATCGACTTTTTTAAATTCAAGATATGACACCTGCTCTTGTTCGTTTAGGGCAAACACGAAAAAAAGGTCGGTGACATCGCGAACCTTTTCGGAGTCGGATGTGATGCAAAACAGAACTTTGTCGCGGTTGTGTCACATAAGTAGATAAGGTTTTGAATGGGTATGGAACATTGATAGTTTCGGCTTTCAGATTCAACAACGGTTGCAGATAACATCCAGGGTACACGCAAAAATATGCCTTGATCCCCCTGTTGTTTATTTTTGTAAAACATTTTCAAAAAAGTGCTTGGTCCCCCGTTGTTTTTGGCACAATTTTTTCTCAAAATATTTTATTTTTTAGGCTTAAGAATTAGGCAAGGGTAGGCCAGTGTATGATAGGACCAGTGTTTCATAATTGACAGTGACACTGACATGTCAGTTTAGCCAACCTGAAATTTTTTAAAAGCTGTCGTAGGCACGAAAAATGTAGTTTTTTGAAGTTCTGTGCGTTAGAAAGCTGAGGAATTTCTGATTAGAAAAAAGTGTTATAAGATTTGAGACTTATCTCTAGAAAAAAAGCCGAAAAAAAGTAAGTGTTAGTTTTATTTTTAATGTCGGTTTATGTGGTATGGGGTGCGACGGGGTTTCAGCGCATAAAAGTTACTTAGAAATGGTAAAAACCTGATTTTGAAAAAAAAAATTGTTGGGGGGGGGGGATTATTCGCTACTAGCGCCGGAGTTTATAAAGTAAATTGGCCATGCTGAACACGAATTCAGTATCAGAAGTTGAGGTTTCCTCAGCGAAATCAAAGCTTCAGGCAAAGATGATTTTTAGAATTCACTTTCGACGGTTTGCTTAACACTCCAAACATAGTTGGATCGCCGCCGCCTCCGCCGGCACCGCCGCCGTCGCCGCTGCCTCCGCCGCCACGGCGGAGGCGGCGGCGACGGCTCTTTTATATAGGCTCTTTTTGCCTAGCTCCAGTGAAAGGTGTTTTCGGGCATTTTCCGACCTAAAAAGTTGATTTTTGGAAAAAAAAATTTTGACCAAAATTCGACTTTTTGCTTTGGGGAACCAAGGTAAATCACCTGAAAATGGTACCTAGAGACCTAAAAAGATGGGATTTGAACATAGTTTTGTTAACTGGGGCCTACCGCATAAAGAAACTCTGGTATGCATATTGTTTTTATGCATCCAGAGTCACTTTCGAGTGATTTGCGTCTAAGGTATGTGGGTGTGCGCATCTCTAACTCTCAGCCCCCTGCGCCCCCGAAGGGGGAATGAATTTTAAAGAAATGAATGTCAACTACTGTAATACTTTTTTCATGATTCACTTCAATAATGTGAACTTACCTTAGACATGATTCCGAGAAGGACTCTTGACCATAAAATGCATATATAGGCTCTTTTTGCCTAGCTCCAGTGACCAAAATGAGGTAAAACCCCCGAAAATGTCCAAATTTGGCCAAAAAATTTTTTTTTTAATCGACTAATTTGGTCAGAAAATGTCTGAAAACAACTTTTTTATCGTTTTAGCGCATAAAAATTACTTAGGAATGGTTAGAACATGATTTTGAAAAAAAAAATTTGGGGGTGGGGGGGGGGCGGTAGGGTCGGTGGTATTTTATAGTAGGGTCACGTTTTCTTTTGCACATGAAACTAGTTTGATCTGTTATAAAAATTTGCATGGTCTATCTCTTTAAAGTTGCATACCGTATCCGCTCTAATTATAGACCACTCTCTAATTATAGACCCTCTCTAATTATAGACCCCCCTAAGCCATTTTGCCTACACTGTCTTACTGTTCAAAAAACCTAAAAAAATCGTTTAAACTGTCAGTTTGGTAAGCATAGGAAAATTAGACTCTAAATCAGTTGTTCTATGTTGTTGCTTTTTGTGTTTGTGTGCCTTTGCTGTGCTTTGTAAAAAAGTTTTTGATTCGTGGCTGTATGGTGATGACGAAGATCATATGGGATGGGGAGATCAAGCAATTGTGAAGCAAATCGAAAGCGATGATGAAACAGTGGCTCTGGGTCTGATAGGTGTTTCAAAGAAGTCGCAAAAGACCAAATCTTACGTTTCTGCAGGGATACTGTAAAAGGGGGTCAAAAGAGAAATCTCGCTGGTGCTGGTCGTCCTCTTTTAGATAAGGATTTCGACATGCTATTAGCAGGATGGGTCAAGAAAGAAGAGTTCTTAAAATGAAGGTCTCCCGCACAATGATAATGGCTAGAGCTCAGCAAATCTTCCAGCCTGCAATTGGTTTGTAAAAGGAAACAAAGTTTGCAGTAAGCCTTTTCACTAATTGTGATAGAATTCCACTCTTGTCATTTAAGGCAAGGGAAGGATGGTTGCAAAAATTTTTGGAAAGGCACGCTTTTCAAGATACAGCAACTGTATGACAATTGGATGGTAAACGGGGATCGGGAATTTTACAGTCCAGAATAACCCGCGTGCTTTTGCGGCAGATGTCTATCTTCAGTGGATCTATGAAGCATGGCAAAGTTTGACTAAAGAGATGATTGCAAGTTCCTTCGAAACTTGTGGTATACATTTACCCCATCTCTTCAAAGTGTTTTGTGATTGTTTTTCTTAGGAATTACAAATGCTCTGGACGGATCAGAAGATGATTCGATTCATTGCTTCAAGCAACATGGCCCAGCTTCTAATGGACGAATTCTTTTGCAACAAGCCCGAGAAGATGCAGATGTGGAAATGCTGCCTTTGAAGGAAATCGATGAATATGAAGATCAGGAAAATGGCTATGAAAGTGATGTGTCGATTGAATGAGATCGGTTATGTTATTATGTATTAAATAAAAATATTTCATTCGGAACATTTTATATAAATTCTCAGATTTTAAGCGGTTGAAAAATTATAGACCCCTCTCTAATTATAGACCCCTCTCTAATTATAGACCCCCCTCGAGGGGGGTTGAAAAATTATAGACCCGGGTCTATAATTAGAGCGGATACGGTAGATAAAAATCGTGACTTTGTCGGTACACAAGGGCAGCGAACACCATATGGTAACTTTTTGTAAACTTTTTTTTCACCATCGTGTTCAGCGTAAAATTCTGTACAAGAATGTATCTTCTGGACGTACGGTCTTTTTTATGTCAAGAATGAATTATAAAGAAACTAGAAGGCGCCACCCCGCTACGCGGCGTATCACCGGAATAGCTTTGACATATCATGCTGAGTACCGCCATGCTTTCTTTCCTTTCTTTGGTACCCATCCTCGTGATAAGGGTGTGCCCGCGTGATCTAGGGCCCATTCTGGTGGTTCGGAAGTGCCAACGTGAATCCGACGTTATCCTCGTGATCCGGCTATACCACCCATCTGGTGCTTTCGAGCCGATCTTGGTAGTTAGAGGCCGATTTTGGTGGTTCGGGTGTGTCCACGTGGCTTCAGGCCCATCCTGGTGCTTCCAGCACCCTTGTGGCGGTCCGACTTGACCACCCAGCCACTCCCAGCCCACCTACTTGCCGTTCCACACAACCTATCTTCTTTACCATGCCACCATCTACTCTACTGAGCTACCCTACTTGGCCAACTACTTACCCCGCTTGCCACCTACATACCCTACCTGACCATCTACCTACTTACCTTACCACTCACCTATCCTACCAGGCCACCTGCCTTCCCTGTCTGACTAACTACCTGAACACCTTCGCTGGCGACGATAAGAGACCAATAGGAACTACCTACCTCAACCGACTCGACCACCTAACTATGCTACTCGACCACATACCTACCTCATAAAGCCACCTAAATACCTTCGGTAGCCACCTGCCTACCCTAACCGGCCATCTACATAACCTACCTGGCCACTTAACACCCTAGCAGGCCATATACATACACTACCTGGCCACATACATACTCTACCATGTCACCTACCTGCCCTATTTATCTGCCCTACCAGCCGACCCACGTACCCTAACAGGCCACCTACTTACCCTAGCATGCGATTTATCTACCCTACCAGTGTACCCACATACCTTATCAGCGCACTTACGTACCCTACCAGGCCACCTACATATCCTACCACGCCATGTGGTTTGGCGCCGATATTAGTTGTTTTATTGTTCACACGTGGTTTGAGCCCCATCCTGGTGGTTTCCGTGTGCTTACGTGGTTTGGATATGTATTTCTAATGTAATTCCATTATGACTAACTTAAAAAGCCAAATTTTTATGGGTAGGATTTCAAAGAAATTTAAACCATAATAAATTGTGAATAAATTTATTATTCGCTTTAATAATTTTTTGTTCGATTTAGACAGTATACAGGCCGAACTGAACATTCTCCTTACCAAACTCCCATCCATTTTTTTAAAACTTGGTTACGAGCTTCTTAAGTAGCTTCTTATCAGTGTTCAAGGCATGTTGAAAACACTGGTCTGGCACCGGCGCAGACTTTTCACCGGCAGCAGTGCCAAAATACGCCAAAATATGCTACAATTCGACACCGGTGTCACAGCGTTTCAAAATTTGAATCTAGTGACATTTCAGTTCAAGGAAAATTTCGCCGCATATTTTACCGCAGTAAATTGACTTGAAGGGGCATGCTCGCGCCCGATGGAATAATTCCTGCATTTCAAATTGGCGGGTACCAGGCACGCCAGAGATTTGAATTTCAAAATCGTTTTTGAAATCATTTTGACTGTTTTATTTCTGTTTTCATTGTTTCCGCTTGTGTTTTTTTTATGTCGATTTACCTGGAAGGGGTCTGGCCAATAGACTATTTTGCTAGTGACCTTTGAGTCAATAGCCATTGGTATCTTTGTTTTGTCGTTACTATGTGAGCAACGAGTGATTCTTATGCATTTTCAGCTTCTCCTCGAAACTCTTCTCAAAATTAAAAAATGCGCTTTTTTGAGAAAAAGTCCTTTTGCGGCAAAAAAAAGTCCTTTGGGAGCAAAAAAAAGTCTTTTTGCAGCACGGAAAAGCTTTGCCCATTTTTAGGGTGCAGGCCGTTTCGTCGCCAGAATTTTCGTCGCCACATTTTTCGTCGCCACAATTTTCGTCGCCACAGTTTTCGTCGCCCACGATTTTCGTCGCCACAATTTTCGTCGCCCACAATTTTTACACAGTTTTCTATTGATTTAGCGTTTTAGCTATTTTAGCGTCGTAACAGGTCGTAACGACGCTAAAAACGTAAAATCAATAGATAACTGTGCCGACAAAAATATACCGGCGACAAAAATATGCCGGCGACGAAAATTGTGGGCGACGAAAATTGTGGGCGACGAAAACTGTGGCGACGAAAATTGTGGCGACGGAAAATGTGGCGACGAAAATTCTGGCGACGAAACGGCCTGCACCCATTTTTATCGATTCTATGGCAAGCCAGCAACCTATCATGCCAATTTTTTTTTCTATGATTGAAAAATCAACAAAGTGGCATCACTGGTAGTAGAAGGCTTGCTGTCTATCAAAGTCCTCTATGGTCAGTCATTTGAATCATTATCTACAACGTTCATCTGAATGTGCATCCTCTTTAGGCGATTATACGGAGCAACGCAAGTTGGATGAATCTCTTCCTATGTCTTGGCTATACTTATCCAATGGTGAACTTTAGGCTTGGCCAAGCAGTGTTGGAACTCATACTCAGCTCAATGGACAGTCGCTAGTCAGTGAAATATCAGCTTGCTGCAAAAGAATTTTGGGTTCTTTTCCTTTATCCGGATGACCTCTATAAAAGACCTCTATAACTCTATAAGTATTTTATAGAGGTCATCCGGATAAAGGAAAAGAACCGAATTTTGTCTAGGACGGTTAGCCATTACTGCCTTTTTCATCTGTATACTTCTCCGCCATATTTTTCAGGTATTCGCCGCATCCGACTTTCAATGGTTTAAAAATAATTTTGATCAAGATGATGTGGCGAGTCTATGTAGCGAGTTCATGATCTGGATCCTCCCTCTATGTTGGTCAGCCATGATGTGCCGTTTGGTGGTAGTGTTCTGACAATGCTTTATGTTGCTCTGTAATGCATATGTCCACTTAAGCCGGCCGAGTGCAAGAATGTCAAATTTTCATCAGCTATTAGCCAATCGACATCAAGAAACTCAAGATATGAATAACAACTGTTTTGGATTTCTTCAATAGCCAGAAATGCACCAGCATAGAAAAAAAACGCTCCTTTAATATATATTACCGATTGGCATGTACTGCATGTAATATTCTCGCTCGTAGCACCACAGTTTTGTTTTGATGAATTAAGTTTAACAACAGGTACTCACCATTTCCTTCTGCATCCTGTGGGGCGTCTTGTTTGGCTTCCGCATGTGGTCTTCTTCTATTAATTGGCGGCTTACAAGAATAGGTCTTAGTGGCGCCTCTTGTTCGTTTGAATTCCAATCAGCATCAAGTACCTTAAAAACAAAATCATGAATTCACAATTTTCCGTTTCATTGGTGTTACCTGTAACTATCAGCACATAATCTAGTAAAGAACTTTCACATTGTCCACATTGTCCAAAGTTTTACTCATGTCTAGAGAAGGACGTGTATTTAAAAGATATCAAAGCCATCATGAGGTATAACTTGATTTATAGCGCTAGAAGTAAGCTGAAGATCTCAAAAGACAAAAATGGCCGATACAATCGCAGATGCAAAGGTTTATGTGGAAGAGATCCCTTCAACTGGGGTGAACTGCATAATTTACAGGCAAACTTCTAAAACGCCGAATTTTTAGCCTACGTATTTTAATTTTGTGTCGCAGTATTATGACAGTGGGAGCATCTCATCCAGTATGAATCCGACAATTTGAAAGTGGGAGACTTGCCAGAGATGCCTTTCGGAATAAGCTTGGTTAGATGCACCCTTTCTTATTTATCTCGATCATGTATCTGCATAATTAACTTAGTTCCATTGGGGTGTCTACCTGGGATTCTTTGCTGGTGGTCACCAGATGGTCTCAGCTCACGAAGGATCCGCAGTGAGCTTGTTTCGTGAAGGAGAAGAAAGTTTTCGCCTTAGAATTTTTTTCTTAAATTTAGTAAAGAAATGTTTATCCAATTTAAAACTAACGAGTTCAGGTGCAAATTGAGCTAGCCTCTTCCCTTCATCGTCCGATCCGAATCAATACGTCGCATGATGTGGATTGCCTGCCTCTGCATCCGTCTATTGTCGCTCAAACAGCCGTTCACTTGGTACTAAATTTAACACAACACAAAACAGTGGGATCAGTTCGGTATGAAGGCGCTTGCATGGAAGTCACCAAAGTAATTTCATATCTCATATTGTTTGTTCAACATTGTACATTTTTGTGTTATGTCTTGGATTGTATTTGTGTAGCAAAACTGTATGTTGTTGATATTTGTCATTGTTGTCTGTTGGAAAGATCAGCAATTTACTGCAGGAAATGAGTATTTTGTTTAAAATTTAAATTTACTGCGAGAAAAAATAAGTTTACTGCAAAAATACAGTATTTTACTGCGTGAAATCAATTTTAGCCTTTCGGTTATATACGAAAAAATTAATCAATATTTGTATGTGTTTGTTTTGCTTCTTTGTTGCCAATTTTTATAGACATGTTTCTAGCGGTCACAAGCAAAACTGTAGAGCAAAATCTTGCAAGCAACTTCGCTTTTTAATTTGCTTTTTCACCACGACAAATTCCTGTGAATCTGACAGACAAAATATAAGTGACTTTCTTTGGCTCAAGCCTGGTGGAGAGCAAGGATAGCAGCAGACGGAGAAGAAAAAAGAAAGCAGACAGAAAAAAAACGACTGCCTCTTAGGAGATCAGAAAATTATCAATAGCTTTAGAAAATGTATGCTGAGTCATTCTGTACCAGTATTGTAGCTAGATGATGTTGCTCCCAAGGCTGTGCATTAAACTTCCCTTCCCAGTTTGACAATAAAAAGCTGGCTGGTTGTTCAGAGAGAGAGTAGGGCACTCTGGGATATTTTTTGTGCCAAGTACAGTCTAACATATTCAATACACGTTTTCTGAACTTTTGCAGAAATCAATAAGGAATATGGTTACTTCATATTTTTGGCATATTTTTTTGCTTTTATATTTCCTAAATATTTCTGGACATATTTAATTTTGATAACCGTTTTTTTATCAAAAATTTGACGCTACTATGATATAGCCTCCTATCCCCCCCCCCCCTCAAAGAAACTTTGATATATCCTCCCCAAAAATCAGACCTGCTTTGATATAAAAACCAATTCCCTCCCCCCATGTTCATTATTTGTTTGGAGTGTCTAAAAACCAGTTTGAGTATGTTATAATTTATTTATAACCAGAGATAGAAATGAAAATTTTTGAAAAAAGTACATTTGACCAATAAAGTACAATTTGTTTATTTTTCGTCAAAAAATCATATTTTTCGCAGTGCTTGTTGCCATTTTGAAGCAAAAAATATATTTTGACTGAAAACTTTGAAAAACTTTTTGGGTCCTGAAAAAAAGTACAAATATTTTTAAAAAGTACGATTTCCATCACTGTTTTTAACCCATTTTCTGCGGATATGTATTTTTGGGAGGAGTAAACTGGGCCATTTCAAACTGGGCCCATTCAAACTGGGCCAAAACTGGGCCCATTTTTAGGCCTCAAAATGGGCCCAGTTTTGGCCCAGTTTGAATGGGCCCAGTTTGAAATGGCCCAGTTTGCTCCTCCCCGTATTTTTCTGGTGCAAAAAGATTTCTTTTTAGTGCAAATTGTTTTGGTGCAAAAAAGATCTATTTTGGTGCAAATCGGCTCTATTTCGGTGCAAAAAACTCCGATTTGCACCGAAATAGATCCTTTTCGTACCAAAACTTTTATGCGCCAAAAAAGAGACGTTTTGCACCGAAAAGAGATCTTTTTGCACCAGAAAAATCCATATATATTTTCTGCCCGTTTTTGAGTTTATATTAAAAATAATTTTATGTGCTCTTTTTGAATTGATGGCGGACAACCGTTGTCGGAGACGGCAATAGCCATTTAATATAAACTCAAAAAAACGGGCAGATAGAAGCTAAAAGCGGACAGAAAAAAGCCAGACGCGGGAAGAAAAAGTCTCGTCCATTTTATATGTTGTAAAATGCTCCGAAAATTCAATACAGTCAAACCTCGATTTAGTGGCACCCCCAAAAGTTCGTTCCCGCCTAGGGTCCGACACTTTTTTCGACCCAATTTTCAAAATATTTTATCGATTCTGTTATGACAGTCTGGTCGTAAATGTCGTGAGGATTCCGATTTTGCCTATCGTTTTTTGAAAAGTAAACGAATTTTGGGTTAAAAAAGTGAAACCTCGATATAGTGGCACCTGTTTTCAAAAAAGGGGTGCCACTATATCGAGGTTTCACTTTTTTAATCCAAAATTCGTTTACTTTTCAAAAAACGATCGGCAAAATTGGAATCCTCACGATATTTTCGACCAGACTGTCATAACAGAATCGATAAAATATTTTGCAAATTGGGTTAAAAAAAGTGTCGGACCCTAGGCGGGAACGAACTTTGGGGTGCCACTAAATCGAGGTTTGACTGTACATAGAAACATGAATGATCTCAATTGATTGATACAACGTGTTCATAGTTATTTTCTTGACCTTTATAAGTAAAAAAGTTGGAATGAGGGATTGGAACAAGGAGAGTTGAAAGTTTTTCACTCTACCATGGGAGTTTGGTTACATTGCATAGTATGCGACTTTAAATGAAATCTGTTGAGATCGCGAGCCTATCAACTACGTCACAAGTTCGAATACTACTGGATGCGCACCCTATTTTTTGCCCGCTTTTATTCACATGATTGGATATCAAAATGATCCTCAGCCTCTCAGCTATTCATTATAACAGGGAAAATTTAAAAATTAGAGTAAAAAAATGAGTGTGCACCCAGCACTATTTTACCCGTGACGCAAAAGCCACCTTCAAAATAGCAAAAATGGCTTGGTTTTCCCTGTGGTTTATCAGCCTTCTCATCCTAACTTTTTGGCCTATGGGCCCGATATCTTAAAGGACCATGGTTTTGAACGCAGCGGGATCTCCGAATTTTTAATTGACGGGGGACACTTTTTTACTATAAAAATATTCAATAATTATTTTTCAAATTATTTTTTGTTTGCATCTAAAATTTATTCAAAATATAAAACCATTCACTAGTCGAGCCCAACGTTGCTTGACATTGCCAGATGGGACAATTTATTCGACTTTCACTACACCACAACGACAGATACCCAAGTGCACCCCCCTGCAAAGAGTATTTTTCTCTAAGCAGATTTTTTCATCTAAGCCTAAGGCCTAACCCTAAGCCGAAACCTAAGTCTAAGTTAGTGCGCTACACATTGCAAAAAAGAAAATTTAAAAAAATCAAGGGAACCCGAAATAGGACGCTTAGAGAAAAACACTCTTATGGGGGGGGGGGGGGGTGGAGGCGAGTTCGGGTTGTGCACTTGGGCTTTTACGCACCACAACTACTTATAAGAGATTTAAATTTAACTTGGACTAAGATATAAAATTTAAATTTTCAATGCAAACAAAAAATTCTAATTTTATTGGTCTCGATGATAAAAAGTGTCCCCCGCCAATTCAAATTTCGGAAATGTCGCTGCGTTCAAAAATCATGCTCCTTTAAAGAATTTGACTGGCTATCCAATGTGGCCAAATTGCCCTGATAGAGTGAAAAACAAGTTCGCGAGATTCCCTTGTCAGAAGTAATGAAAAGTACTTGAACAAATTCGGTGCATCCTCTGCGGTTCCTTTAACGTCCCTATGTGATATAGCTGTTTAATTATGCATTTTGATTTTTGCTCTTTTCGCAGCTTGATCTTCCCACTTCATTTGGTCTTCACAATCACCATATAGCCAAAAAATAATCCACTTCGAGAAGCGAAAACAATGGAGAATGAACAAAGAAAAGGCTGACTTGTTACAGACAAAAACTGATTTGTAGTTAAATTTCCTTATGCTTACTGCCAATTTAGACGATTTTTCAGTTGTTTTCAATTACAAAACAGTGTAAGCAAAATGGCTTAGGGGGGTCCATAATTACAGAGAGGTCTATAATTTTTCAACTCATTCTCGAGGGAGGTTTATGATTAGAGAGAATACGGTATTTTACTATAGTGTCAGGTTGTACAAAAAGTTCGTTTTAGTCCATAATTTTTGACTGTTTTGGGCTCCCGCCCGACTTCTGCTACTGAAGATACAGCTGGTGTTACAGCATTTTTTGTAGAAAAACTTTTAAGCTATAATATTCGATATTTAAACTCAGCATATACTGTCCGCTTTTCAGAGTAAAAGCAGAAGTTTCCGCAAAGTCATTGAATATTAAGTAGGCCGAAAATCCAAATTTCGTAAGTTTGTCTGCGGCCAAACTCAACTTTTTGGATGTGACTTGTGAGCTTAAAATAGCTCATTTTGCAGCCTTTTTGCTGCAGTTCAAAAAAAGTTTAGATTTTAAAATAGTTTTAAAGAAGGGGTAAAAGCTATTAAGGAGATTGTCTCGACAGGAAAGGATCCATCCAAGTTCTGTGCTGTTTAAATGTGGTTTTAGAGCCATATTTTGTCGACAACTTGGTGTTACGTTGTTTGACAAACTTGTGCAGAATCAAAAGTTAGATGAGCATTATCGATGTCAGAATTTCGGAATCTTTGAAAAATGCCTTAAAAACGAAGAGGGAAAGGGTGAAAACTTTCGAGAAAAGGTTGATCAGTCTCTTGTTAATGTGTTGAGACTATCTCCTTAACAGCAGTGTTGTCCATTTGGCTCGCGCGAGCCAAACAAAAGACCTAAAATCGCATATCCTAGCAAGCCAAATGGGTTCGAGCCATATGGCTCGCCTTTATTTATATATGCGAGCCAATTGGCTCGCGTACTTGTTTTCTTTAAGCGAGCCGACCTCAAGCCCAAACCATACGAGTCATTTGTATCGCGAACCATTTGACTCGCAAACAAAACAAATGGTTCGGCTCACGCTTTTGTGTGAGTTTTGAACGTCAATTTATTGTTGAAGACAAATAAAAGGCAAATAAAGTGATACTAGCTCAATATTTGCAAAAAAATCAGTCAAAAATTTGAAAAAAATGAGAAAATAAACTAGATTTAAGCTTTATTTCAGCAAACAATATTCTCCGCGAGCCGAACTATACGCTTATAATAGATGCGATCCAAATGGCTCGCGAGCTAAGAAGCTCTTGTCACTTTGTTCTTTAACTTGGCGAGCCATATGGCTCGCGGACATAGCTATTTGACGAGCAAGCAGCTCGCGTGCTTTTAGGGGGGGGGGTTGCGTGCATTTAGAGAGGCGCGAGCTGCTCGCTCGCAAACGAGCCAAACGCACAACACTGCTTAACAGCTTTCACCATCCTTTAAAAAGATAGTTTAGGCTACATTTTTAAGGAATTTTGAAAATTTCGATTTTCAGGCCGCACTTTTTCAGTCTACCTTGAAGTTCAACTCATGGCCAATCAACCTTTAAGTTATCAGTTTGTTTTTTTTTCAATTTCATAATATTCCAAATAAAAAAATCAATGGCATAAAAAACTAACATTGGACACGCAAATTGCATCTGTTCTGAGAAAGTTATGAATCTGCCGGACACTTTTTCATAATTTGCTGACTTTGCGAAAACTTCTGCTTTTTACTCCGAAAAGCGGAAAGTCTATGGTGAGTTAAAATATCTAATCTTGTAGCTTATAAATTTTGCTACAAAAATGATGTAACACCAGCTGTATCTTCAGTAGCAGAAGTCGGATGGGAGCCCAAAACAGTCAAAATTATGGGCTAAAACCAGGGCTGCCAAGTGGGCAAAAAAATCAGCATTCATAATGAGTTTGATTAATCAGCCAAAATTTTTTAAATTGCATTTTTATCATGTTTTTAAGCGAAAGTTCACCAAAATTCTGGCCTCCGGGCAGCCATGTCCCTCAAATTTAATGCTGAATCAAGCTGACAAAACAGAATTTTTTGTTTATTGATAAATGCTGTATATGATATATGTATATAAATGCTATAACATACCATATATTCTTTATTAAGCGCCCACGGGCGCTTATTTTTCAAACCCCGGAAATCTGAAAATTTCGGGGTCAATCTCGAAATTTTCGGCTGAAAACCCAAAATCAAAAAAGCGGAATCGGTAGAGCTCGTGGGAGTTGTAGTGTGTACCCTGTGTACTCTCCGACTGTGTACCACATCTTGAGTGCCCCTACCGGGATGTCGCCTAGGTACCACCACCTGAATGTACCCTTTGGTACTTCATATTTACCTGGATACAGACCCCTGCAAACCCCTACCTGGATGACACCTTCAGAGTACCAGATCCTGGTTACCTCCACCTGGATACACTCACCTAGGTACTCATAATAGGTACCACCTCCAGAGTACCACCTCCTCGGTAGCTCCACCTGGATAACGTCTATTGAATATCGTAACGGTAAATACCGGGATTTACCCATTGGTCAACCCTACCAGCATTAAATTGATTAAATTAATTTAGATCAAAGGTAAGGAAAAATGTTTGAATTATTCCTCGTACGCTGGCCTACCCTAAGCCTAAGTTGAGAAACTAAAACTTTGAAAAACATAACGAAAATGACCGCTCGACGAATTGACCGCCGTCCCAGAAGAGGCGATGAATTGTCTTTTTTAGAGGGACAATAAATTTACCGTTTTTAACCAGGGACGATGAATCGTCCCTTTTATACGAGTGACGATGAATCGTCTTTCTTAACGAGGGACGATGAATTGTCCCTAACGATGAATTGTCACGTACCGGCTGAGATATAGGTTGTCAAAGTCGAACGTGGGCGCTTATGAGAGAGTGGGCGCTTAATACAGAATTTGCGGTACGCTGGCCTAGTATTGCCTAAAACTGAGCCTAAATGCGTAATGGAGTAGTCTGAAACAGAATACAGTCAAACCTCGATAATCCGCCACCCCGCTAAACCGCCACCTCGATAAACCGCCACCCTCGATAAGCCCGATTTGGTTGGCCGTCAGAGAAACTCAACAAAGTTTACCCCCCTAAACCGCCACCTCGATAATCGCCACCCTCGGATCGGTCCCATGGGGTGGCGGATTATCGAGGTTTGACTGTACTCTATACGTTTTTTGGTAATTCTTGAAATGCTACTTGTACTCGGAGTAGTATTAACAATTCTACTCTTTTTTAACTGAGGGAGGAGGGGGGGGGGGGGAAGCCAAACAAGTACCTGAATTTTTTCAGAATCGGTGTTAATTTTATTTTTATTTGGATTTTTTTTATTGAAAATCTTGATAAAGTGGCACTCTGGCGTGGAATTTAATTTTTAAAGCCTCTCAAAACCGACACCCTGAGTGTGGTCCCTAGGGTGTCAGTTTAAAAAGGTTCAACTTTTAAAGTTTAGAAATGAGTGCAATCCGTCTAGCTACTCTATATTTGCTGTTTGTGTAGTGTCTTCAGTGTGTAATTATGGCTGACGCTATTCCGGCAGTTGAAGCAATGGAAGACCCCAAGCAGCCAGCGGCAGTGTTTGTTGTCATTCAGGCCATTGAAGCACAAAGAATTGTTAGAAATTTGCTCGATGGCCTTCTTCAGGAGAGGAACCGTGGTGTACTGTCTGAAAATGACTATATTATATGTAAGTTTTGACCATATTAAATAAATTTTCAAAAAAAAATACTAAAAAAATTAACTGTTTGAAAGGGAGAGGAAACTTTATATACGCATCGCCTAGGACCTTAGGTCAAAGGTTCAAATCCTCCAAAGTGCATATCTTATTTATTCTTTCATTGAGTTCATTGACTTCTGCGGCCAAAAACTATAGAGGAGTCGATTGGAATTTTTTCCAGCACTGCTTTTACTGTCAGCAAATACCCTAATTTGAGATTTCATGCAAATGGGAGATCTGGAATTGAATATCGTTGGATTTTTTTGGAGTTATATGACAGTAACGTCGTTTTTAGAATTCTAGCTCATCACTTTTTTCTCTGTATGATATCTCAAATGGAAGCATATAGTCTTGGCTACTTTTCAGTACATAACACGTGTGACTTTTAGAAAAAAGGCCAGAAAATATCAATCAAACCAGTCTAAGAAAAAGAAAAAGGTCGATTTCAGTAATTAAGCAGATTTTAGCCTGTAAATAAGCTTCAGTGGGTGTGAAACCCTGCGATAATGATTTCGTTGGAAAGCCAGGGGTGTAAGGATCATTTTGGCACCAAACTTGTAAATTAGAGAAGATAAAAAATAAGGTGTGCAGCCAGTGGTAGTCGAACCTGTGACCTAAGGCGATGCGTATACAGTCGAGTCTCGATAATCCGGCACCTTTTTTGAACAAGGGGTGCCGGATTATCGAGATCCGCGTGTCTTTACGGCAAAAATTTCGCTATTCAAAAAAACGACCGGCAAAATCGGGGGTGCACTACGTTTCACCGTCACTGTTTTCACCGTTCACTATTTTCACCGTTCACTATTTTCACCGTCACTATTTTCACCGTCACCTATTTTCACCGTCACTATTTTCACCGTCACCTAAATTCACCGTCAGCATTTTAGGACCACTTTATAGGTCTAAATTTTTTCGAAATTCTTAAAATTTTTGGTACCAAATTGTAGCCCTGAATGTCAGCTACATTTTGGTACTACAATTTCTAAAAAAAAACGAAAAATTTTAGTTCTAAACTTTAAAAGACGCTCACCCTGCGTTCTACCGTGATGAAAAAGTGTGAGATTGAACGCCTTCTTAAGTTTAGTTCTAAATTTGTTTTATTTTTCCAGAATTTGTAGTACCAAAATGTAGCTGACATTCAGGGCTACAATTTGGTACCAAGACTGTTTAAATTTTAGAAAAATTTAGATCTAAAAAGCGGTCCTAAAGTGCTGACGGTGAATTTAGTGAACGGTGAAAATAGTGACGGTGAAAATAGGTGACGGTGAAAATAGTGACGGTGAAAATAGTGACGGTGAAAATAGTGAACGGTGAAAACAGTGACGGTGAAACGTAGTGCACCCAAATCGGAATCCTTGCGATATTTCGGACCAGACTGGCGAATCATATTTGGCAAAAGACTTTGAAAATCGAGGTAAAAAAAGTGTCAGACCCAAGGTGGGAACGAACTTTAGGGGTACCGGATTATCGAGACTCGACTGTATAAAGTTCCCCTTCCCCCTTTAAAGGGCCATTGCCGTCTCCGACAACGGTTGTCCCCGCCAATTCAATTTTTTTTTCATTATCATTGGATTTACGTACGAATTTTTCAACTTGGTTTCTAACAAAACTATACTAAAATTAAATTCTAGGCCTTGTTTTGTTAGAAACCAAGCTGAAAAATCCGTGCAGAAGCTCAATGATCAGGCCAAAAAATTTGAATCGGCGGGTGAAAATTCAAAACAGGTGGAAATGGCCCTTTAAGTGAAACTTTTTTGAAATTGGTGTGATGAATAAAATTTTCGGGAGAAAATGAGATAGTATAGGAGACCAATTGAAAGATAAGGAGTAGGCTTTCTCAGATGGGGTCCCGGCGTGATTCGGGGTCGGGATTTCAAAAAGTTCCGGGATTCGAAAATTCCGCCGGAAAAACCACAAAGTGCACATTTTTACAAAAAAAGTTTCGTATAATATGAAATAAAATTGATTACTATAAAAATTACACGATATTACGGGTACGCGACGTTTTCCGCCCGGGACCGTTTCCCGCCCGACCGTTCCCCGCCCGACCGTTTCCCGCCCGGCCGTTTCCCGCCCGGCCGTTTCCCTCCCTGGGACGTTTCCCGCCCTGGGACCTCTCCCGCCCTGGGACGTTTCCCGCCCTAGATCATTTCCAACCTCAATGACTGTTTATACCCGAGAAACAATAATGCGCGCAACTTTTCGTCCTCAGGGATGCTGCCTTATACAATTTGTCATTTACTTTTCGCACTGCTTTTTTACAGCACTTACCGTATTTCCTATAAAATAGCCCTTCTTCCAAAATAGCCTCCTGCTCTAAAATAGCCCCCATTTGGAAGGACATTAAAAAAACAGCCCCCTGCTCTAAAATAGCCCCTCCCCCTCGCTAAATATGTTTCACTTGAAATTTTTTTCTTTTAGACAAAACGTGTCGAAATGTTTTGGCACATTTTCAACCATTCGAGTCGCTTCTTTTCGGGAAAAAAACTTATTTTTGTATGGGTTTTCTTATGGTGTGAAACACCAGATGGCTGAGGACCCACTCCGGACTGGCCATAATCGAAAAATAATTGGTTTTTTGTGGGGTTGACTGAAGGGGGGGGGTAAACTTTTTGCGAAAATTCGATCGGGTCTGGTCTCGGATCAGATCTCCGGTCAAATGTGCTGATACGCTCAGAATTCCACCCTCAGCCATTTTCAACCACCTTAAACCATCCCAAGGACTGATTTAGGGTAGTTAGTTACTGGTTTGGAGCAGTTTAGCGTGGTTTAATGTGATTGAGAATGGCTGAGGGTGAATTTCTGAGCGATTCAGCACATTTCACTGGAGATCCGATCAGCCCAATCGAATTTTCGTAAAAAGTTTACCCTCCCTTCAGTCAACCCCCAAAAGAAAATTTTTTTTGGATTATGGTGACAACATCCAACAAGTAACTTTATTTCTTCACCAACGACAAACAACAATAGCGTGAAACAATAACGTGTAACAACATCAAGAATAATTAATCATCCATTTCGAAATTTCTCGCAATCCCCCTCAGGTACTCCAGCTTTGTTCTTATTAGGTATTCTTCCACCACTCGCAGGATCCTCTCATCAGCCAGGCGATACTTGGTACGCTTATTCTTTGGAGGAGCCCCAGCCAGCCACTTTTCGTACGCCTGATCCCTCCCAGTCTGCACGGTTTTCAAGCAGTCGATGAAATGCCACAAAGTTGGATGACTGACGGCAAGTTCTCCCTGGATCCTCCGATTTGCTGCCTCGGCGTAGTTGTTTGTTCGGTGTTGCTTAGCGACGGTCCTCTCGTAGACATTCCACAGTGATGGCACAAACTTGGGAGGAGTGTTGACAGTTCTCCTGCCCTGCTGCGTCTCTGTGCCTAAAAACTTGACATTACTACATCTGACACAATATTAGAAAAAAAAGTGCTCACCAACGTAATTTTTCCGGAACCATGTCAAGATTGGATCGAGCTCTGCCGGTGCTCCTTCCCACAAATCTTCGAGCGCGGTCTTGATATCCTCCACCTTGACGAAAGCAATTGCCGGGATCATATCTAAACATAACAGATTCACTAGAGTACATGCACCACTAAATAAATTAACATACCGCACAAAGTCCTGAAGTCGGCGTCCGAGTCATATCTCTTCATCATTCCTGGTTGCTTCGCCAGCTTCTTTCGCATGTTCTGGACCAAGTGAAACAGGCAACCGTGGATCTTGGCGTGAGGAAAGGCTATTCGAAGAGAGTTGATGGCGGCCAGCTCGTAGTCCACTGAGAAAATTTCCGGATTGAAGGCAGGCCAGGCAGTCTTCATCATTCTGAGCATCTTTTCATAGGAGGCTTGGCTTTTGCTGGAAAGGAGTGCGTACGACACCGAAAAAACAAATCCACCGCGCTCGACTGACACCACGTAAACCTGGAATGGGAACCATAAGACATAAATACAAAAAAAAGATGAGAAAGTTACCTGCGAGAATGGAGCCGGCGTAATCTTGAAGGTTCCGTCGAGAAAGGCCGTCTTCATTTCTTGAGCCCAGCTAGCGTGTGTCGATCGGCCGAACAGCAATATTCTAGAACAAATTCAGGTAAGGAAATTAGCAGAGTGGTAAAAAGTAGACTACTTACCTGTCCACATCTCCTTCCTCATTTGCAGAGTCGCCCAGCAGGAACAGTTCCTCTCCACCAGCTGCCATGTATTGCTTGTATCGTTCGGGT
This sequence comes from Ditylenchus dipsaci, assembly GCA_004194705.1. Classification (NCBI taxonomy): domain Eukaryota; kingdom Metazoa; phylum Nematoda; class Chromadorea; order Rhabditida; family Anguinidae; genus Ditylenchus; species Ditylenchus dipsaci. The sequence continues at coordinate 53,434 of SADC01001152.1, read as the reverse complement.
ATTGCAGAGTTAACATCAAATGTAGCATCGGGATTGCGTGCCACTCTCTTTCTCTTTCGCTGCACCATCTTTCTCGAGGCACTTTTGACCACCATCCCTTGCACAGCTTGAGATTCTCTGACGAGTTCCTGGTTGAATATCTGCGCCGGATTCTAAATAGAAAGAAGTCTAAGAAGTCTAAAATGAAAACATCAAGTTCAGTCTCGTTCACGCCTGGCTTTTATCAACCGCCACAGGAACCATCAACCGGTTGATTGTTTTCCGGTTGATCAACCGGTTGATAAAGCTGATCAACCGGTGGCCCATCGGCGAATCAGCCGGTGGGCAACCGGTCGATTGGACAAGACTGATCGAGTTGAATATACCTCCATGGTCTCAGCCGCCCTCTGCTTTATTCTATTCTTGAACTGCGAAAGCGGAATTGCCTTCGGATCCACTCTATGCTTGTGCTCGCCTATCTCCTTGACCACATCCAATGTTCCCGCCAGTGTGTGTAGTCGCTTCTTGCAGCCATCATATCGGTGAATGCATTCCCAGAAAGTTTTGCTGCCATCCTTGCTGTTCTTGTGCCTCCAAAAGATGTGTCCACCGAACGTCAGCTTGCACTTGTCGCACTTTGAGAGAATCTAAAAAGAACACTACATAAGGATGAAGCATGCAAATAAATATACATGTAAGCTACCTGCCCTGCTTTTTCACCACTGTCGCTTCCTCGCTCGGCTTCTCCATCCGTTTGCTCGACTTCTTCTTGCTGAACTTCCTGATCGGCTTCCTCGATTGCTGGATCCATCGTACTGAAAATAGAGATAAAGTTAGGCAGTCGAAGATTCATTAAGCGAGCAGTACAAATACAAAAGACGACAGACAACATAAAACCAATCCAGTTGAAAACTGTAGCGTACAGTAAAGTAATCTGATCTAATGTTTTATAATTATTATTCTAGCAAATCACAATAGATTGCATCGCAAAAACTACTTTATTTTGAACGAATTCAAAATTAATACTCAGGGCGGGAAACGTGCCAGGGCGGGAAACGTCCAGGGAGGGAAACGGCCGGGCGGGAAACGGTCGGGCGGGAAACGGCCGGGCGGGAAACGGCCGGGCGGGAAACGGCTCCGGGCGGGAAATGTCCTGGCGGGAAACGTCCGTGTCCCCGATATTACTTGAGAAATTCTACGATTATCGACGTACAGCTATGGATAAGGCTAAATTAAACCCTACCCCACCAGTTAATTCAGCTTAGGGGACCAAGGCATTTTTTTAAACATTTTTATACCAACATTAATAAAATGATTAAAAGTGTAAATAAATATTTTTTTGAAAACTTTATGTGAAAAAATAGTGCAAATGGCTGGTGAGGGTGTAGTTCAATTGCTCCATTGATTATATTCCATCGATTGTATTTTCTCTGATAAAAGACCCGGGTCATATCGTTTTCAACTTACTTGCAGGGGGGTCTTATGTTAGAGAGGAGTCTTTTACAAGAAAAAATAAGTTAACAACGTGCAGTGAATTTGAGCTGTCTTCCATATTTTCTGGGAAAATCGAATACTGACAGAAATTTTTCCGTAAATATTTTCACAATAATATTTTTCAGAAAAAATCATCAGTCCTAGGTCAAAGCCTTGCCGTCGAGATCCACAACTCTCGATGTCAGATCGTCCATCTAAACATTAGTTGCTCTTGTATCGGGAGCAGTGCGTCTCAATAACTTTTACTTTTTTACGAAATCGATCGGCAATTCCGACGGCAAAGTCAAAATTCTTGCGATATTCGGAATTATAATGTGCTGGCTACAGTTTGATTAAAAACCAGAAAAATGGTCGCACCATTCTAGGTAACGAACTTGAAGAGGTGCTTTTATATTAAAAGTACACTGTGAAATGATAAAAGCTAGTTAGATAAAGGATGCGACTTCTCATTTTTTACTTCAACACGCACATGGAACATCATGTAAACATTGTTACAGCCTCAAAGGCGATTTTTTAATTTCGTGATTTTTTAAAATGGACTGGCGGAATTCGGGATTTTAGCTTTTAGGCCGGCGGGATTCGGGATCGGATTTGGAAAATTTTCGGGATCCCCAAACCAGAATTCCCGTGGGACTCCTGTCTCGTGTGAAAGCCTAACGAGGAGCACGGTGGTAGAAATGATTTACAAATTTACCAAAAGGAGTATTCACGGAAAACCTAAATAATATCAAGGTTTCACAATATAACTATATAGTGAAACCTGTTAGAATAAAGAATTTAGTTGAGACTGCAGAGGAAGTGGCTGATCAAATGTTTGCGTCGATTTACGATGAAAAAGGCTCTCTACTCGACTAGTACAATATTCTCCAAAGAGCTCAAAATGACGATCCACCGGCTGAAGACCATGGGCAGGAAACTCAGTACTGCATTTAGTTGGGAGCATGGCAAACTCATCATCAAGGAACAGCTTTCCAAATATGGTTCAGCAGCTGGAAACTACTTTCTTAATTTGGCAATCTCACTATATGTTGCAGTCAAAGCTTTTTTCTTCCAAAGAAGTAGCCAGAGTGGTGAGGACTACAAGCTTTTCTCCTACTTAGCCATGGCCGTGGACATCGCTGCAGTCGGACAAGCAGCTTTGGAAGAGGTTATCATAATTTTATTTACAAGAGAGGGACCCTGACCAGGATTGTTTAAGCGCCAGCTAAGCGCCGGCGCTTAGCTGGCGCCGGCGCTAAATTTGAACCCGGCGCTTAAGCGCCGGCTTAGCGCCGACGCTTGAACAATCCTGACCCTGACTGTGACCTGGGTTTTGGTTGAATAATTTTTTATGCGCGCATTCTTGTAGAGCGTGCCCAAATCCCATGTGAATTTGGCTCTTCACTTGAAAGCTAACAAAAATTTTAGGAATGACCCATGGCCCAAGGGCCAGCTATGAAAAACCATGATATTGGGTATCGAGTGTTTTTTAGAACTTTGAGTGACCCTTCTACCACATTTTGTGGATCTTCAGAGCTGGGGAGCCAGATTTGTCAGGAACTGGGGACGCTCTACAAGAATACGCAAAAAAAAATTGCCATCGAAGTGTAACCAGGTCACAGTCAGGGTCCCTCCGGTGTTAGCTACAATTAAGTCTCGGTTTAGTGTATACTCTGGGACCGATCATGTTTTACATGGATGCAGTCAAACTGAGCGAAAAAATTTAAGTCTAAATATACACTAAATCCAGAAACTATATTAAATTAGGTGTGAATTGAAACTTGACTTATGAATCTGGCCGAATTTTTTGCTGTAAAAATTTGAATTGTTAAACGTTAAAAGTTCAAATTTCGGCCAGTGTTATTATTAGGAACTAGGCGTCATATTGTTCTAGAAGTAGAGTTGGTCAAATTCCTTGGTATTAATCCGTTGAATTTAGATGCATATGCTGTTTGAATCGGCCAATTGGCTTGGACAAAGTGTTAATTTCTTGGGGACCACCATCAATATTGCCCTCTTTCATTCTACTGGTGCCTGAAGTCTGTGAGCTGGTCAAAGCAATCAAGGATGAAAATACCGTTGCCGTTCTACTAATTGGAATCAACTTAGCGGAGGACGTGGGCAAATAGTCGCTTCAATGGATTTTCCTCCAATGGCCTTTTTTTTCTATGGCGAAGATATCCTGTCCCAGATGTCCATTGGTGACCAGACATTTCATGATGTTGTCGAAATCTTCACCTGTCCGCATACCGTATTCACTATATTAAGTCCCATGAGGAGTTATTTTTCAAATCCGAAAAATCGAAAAGTTTTGAGGTCGATTTTGAGATTTTTGGGTGCTCAACCAAATCTAAAAAGTGGAATCAAGTGAGCTCGTGCTGATTGAGAAAACGCAAAAAACAGATTGGCGAAATGTTCGCTCTTTTCTGAGATATGAGGTCCGTAGGGTGGTTTACTAGAGGGGCGGAAGGTGAGTGATAGAGTGAATACGGTAAGTGGATCACAACTACTGCCATTACTGAGACAAACAGATGTTGACAGATAGCCAGCATTTTAGTGAAGTAAGTAATTTTTGAAAATTTTATTTTATTTTACACAGTCGATGCATGATAGTATTCACACCTTTCGTTCTCAAATAGATATGAGATTTTCTCCAAGCTTTCATAGTTTTTTGCTGGTTCCGATTGGTCAGTTCAGTCTTGAAAATTTTAAAGATCCTGATTTGTGTCAACACAAATAGTTCTTTCGTTTAGATCGGCAATGTTCGGTAAAGAGGAATATATAAAAAGTTGTATATAGGCGTGTCTTAGGTATATCAAATGTTTGCGGGTGACTCGCAGGGGATCTGAACAAAAAACTATTGTGTTTTTCGTAGTTTTAATATTTTTTTGAATATCGGCAAAGGGAGCACTTTACTTTTCTTTACCCCCACCACTCAATTAACCTTAACCCCACAAGTAAATCAGCTTGGGGGACCAAGGCAGAAATTTTTCCATTTTTCAATACTGATAATTTTTTTGCATAAAAATATTAAAAAGTGCAAATATATTGTTTTTGAGATTTTTTTGAGGTTTTAAAAAGAAAAAATTTCAAATGAAAGCTTTTTTGCCTTGGTCCCCAAGCTGATTTACTGGTGGGGGTCAAAGTTAATTGAGTGGTGGGGTATAGTTAAATTTAGCCCGGCAAAACATCTTTATGTGGCCATTTTGGATCATATTCTAAAAACTCTTCTGAAATGAAAAAATTCCCTCGAAATGGCGACAAGACGACAAAAACGAAAAAATAAGCCAAAATAAATAGCATGTCACCACGTGGGATCGAACCTTCAACACCATTTTGGCCAAAAACAGAAACGCTCACGCACTGCACCACCGAGGCACTTTTTCAAACCTAAATGACTTTTCCCACTCCTTTAAATCCAAAAGGTCTCTCGCAATTCGGCAGGCAGACTACCAAAAATGATAGTTAATAAATTCCTCGAGCTTACTTCTAATACACTTGCTACCAGCCACGGAAAAAATTGGCAATGTGTTTACATTAAAATTAGACATTTGTTGAGGCAATCTTTTTCTTTTCAGACCATTTGGAGAGAGCAGGCTCTGTGTTCAATCACGAAGCAATTCGTGAGCATCATCCCTACGCTTTCCAAATTGCAACACTTGAAGAAGAGCTTAAGAAGAGCCACATTGATCACTTCTCCCCAGCGGAACTCAGAATGACAGACAGACCCAAACCAGCAGAGGCTACAGTATTTGGCCAGTGATTCATCTTCATGGAATACAGCAGCATAAGCTTTTGCCTGACGGTAAAGAAAGCAATGAGGTGGGCATTTCTATAAAAAATCCAAGTGGATTTTTATGAATTGATAAATAAGAAAAAATGCTTCGAAATTTTATTTTTTCGTTATCTAGATGGCTGTGATGGGTGCTTGGTATGATCCCAAAAGAAAACACTACATTATGGCAAAGGGTCTGGCTGGCCACGAGGTTGAATACTTGGGGCCGCCCGACGCTGCGTATCCCTGTCTTCTGGACTCCACAGAGGGAATATTGTACGCTCAAAAGCCTGTGGCGGAGGCCGACCTGCCACTAGAGAAAACAATGGCTGAAATAATTGGAGCGTCACGGATACCTCAACCCATATACCGTGGCCTTGGCAAACTGGTCAAGGCCACTTTAAGCCAGAATCGTGTGTGCTTCCAAACAGACAAGGATCTCTACTTTGAACTGATCGCCCAAATGAAAGTGGCCTTGGTATTTTTTTTTTAAAGGGCCATGCCCCGCGAATAAGAGGTGATGCCCGGGAATTCAAAAAATTTTCCTTATCATTGAATTTCTGTACGGATTTTTCATTCGCCAACCCTACTAATAACCATAGTGAGCGCGCCGTCTCCGGGCCCGGACCGTCTTCCGTCCCGTTCGGGCGCGGCCGGCTTTGACTAGACGTTTACGGCCGGTAATGATGCTTTGAAGACAAAAAAATTTTTTTCAGCCACTTTGTGAAAAAAAATTTCCAGCCACAAATCTCTGAAAAAACTTTGAAAAAATGCGTTTCCTCTCACTCTGCCATTAACTCTGCCTTTCAGTCATTAGAGTGAATGGCAGAGTGAAAGGCAGAGTGAGAGGAAACGCATTTTTGTCGAAGTTTTTTCAGAGATTTGTGGCTGGAAAAAATTTTATTGGGTAGCCCTGAATCTTAGCTACAAAATGTGACAAAAAGAAAAATAATTGTGAACAAAATAAAAAATAAATAAGGTTTGCAACTTTAGACCATAGGCGATGCGTATATGAAGTTCCCCTCCCTTTACGTAAATATCAGAAATGCGTCTTGTATATTGAAAAAGCAAAAACAAATCTGTTAAAGGTTTGAAATTTTTTAAGATTAACAATGAGCCATCAAATTGTACAATGAATCATCAAAAATGCATGTTCACTTTCAAAAATGCACATGCAACTCTGAAAATACACATGCACTTTTTGAAACTGCATATGCAATTCTTAAAATGCACATGCATTTTCAAAAGTGCATATGCAATTTAAAAGTGCATGTCAGGGCTTAAAAAAAAATTTTTTTGACATCCTACATCCACATCCGGCCAAAAAAAATTTTGACATCCACATCCGACATCCGGATTTGAAATTTTTGACATCCGAAACATCCGAAAACATCCGAAAAATCCATGAAAAATCAATGAAAACATCCGCTGACATCCGATTCAATTTTTTTGACATCCAACATCCACATCCGCCGGATGTGGATGTGGATGTTGGATGTAAACATCCACATCCGGATGTATCTTCCAGATGTTTTAAAGCCCTGGTGCATGTGCACTTTTGAAAGTGCACATGCAATTTGATGCACTTACTGACATCACTGCATCTGACTGGGATTCTGATCTTTCAATCGATTTTTTGCAACAAGTTTACTTGGTTTACTTTAGGAAAAACCCAAAAACCAATTATTTTCGGCTTTTGGTCATTTTGGAGCGGATCCTAAGCCATCTGGTTTTCGCTTCCCCCTGAAATTTTGGCCAGCGACAGATTGCGACATTTCAAATTGCGACAATTCAAATTGCGACAATTTGAATTGCGACAAATTCACATTGCCACAATTCAAATTGCGACAATTCAAATTGCGACAATTCAAATTGCGACAAATTCAAATTGCAACAAAATCAAATTGCGACAATTCAAATTGCGACAATTCAAATTGCGACTGGCCATGAACATAACTGTATGGTTAGCTTTTGCAAGCTTACGAGTTTCGTTGACTTAAAAGATGTTGAACATAGTTCTGAATACTGGGGCCTACCGCATAAATAACTCTGGTATCCATGTTTTTCATGCATCCAGAGTCATTTTCGAGTGATTTGTGTCTAAGGTATGTGTGTGTGCGCATCTAAACTCCAACTCCGGCGCAGGGGCTTGAGAGTTAGAGATGCGCGCACGCACTTACCTTAGACATGATTCCGAGAAGTACACTTGATCATAAAATGCATATAGAGTCTATTTTTGCCACGGCCCGAGTTGAAAAACATGGTAAAGCAGCCAAAAAAGTGGCCCCTATGTTATTCCCTTCCCCTCCCAATACAGCCCTTTGAACCCTATTTAAATGGCTTTTCTGGTCCCTTTATGGCAAAATTATTGCATAAAAATGGTTTTTAGACACTCCCAAAAAAGTCGGTTTTTAGGGGGTTATGTGACAGTAGGTCCGATTTGGGGGGGGGGTATATTACAGTAGCTTTTTTTTGGTGGGTGGGGGTGGGTTTGGTTGCTATATGACAGTAGCGTCGTTATTTTTTATGCTTTCAGGCATTAAACGCGATCCTTAGCGCAAGCTTTCAAGTGATAATAAACTTATCTGGTGGAACAACGAAAAATTTGGAATCTCAGTGCCAAACAATTTGGGAAATTACATTACTCACCCTGTATTATACAAAAAATATTAAATAAAATATTATCGATGTTTTCGAAATAAAAACTAAAAATTAAAAATGCATTTTCAACATCTTCTTTACCTTGCCATCAAGAGGACTCGATGACCTATCTTGGACACTGTGACCATCTGCTTTGTGTTCTTGCCACAACCTCCCGAAACACTGAATCACTTGGGATAGCTGTAGCACCTGAGCCTTCGAACATTTTGCGACTGGTTTTCACATCAATGGAAGACTCATCAATGTAACTTTCCTAGAACTAAGAGATAAATATGAAATAAATCTCAACAACAACCTTTTCCTCCAGCAAAGCAACATGAGCCGTTTCTTTAGCGATTATATCCTTAGAAGCACTTCCCGAAACAATGCTTTTTCTTTTTCTTGCAGTGTCACTGTCTTTCAGAATCTAAAGCAGCTCTATCAACAGAAAGTTTCAATTGCGCCACACTACGATCTTCAGTAGCGTCATCTTTGACAAGTTCCAACTCGACCGCAGTTCGATGAACCAAACTCTTCACTGAAACTTCTGAATTGGATGCGCACTTGGACGACAGTGAAGTTTCTGATAGGACTGTTCATTTTCTTCTCATTGACAGCAGAAACATCTTCTCCGCAACAGACTTCGGGGCCCCACATGCGCAGTCTTTTTCGGTCTCACCTAAACGCATAAAGAGATTAAAACACGAAAATACTGACGACTACTTCAAACCGTCCGAACTCAGCTCAAGAATTTGACTTTGACTAAGAGTCTGACTAAGATAAGCGATATCACAACGATTTCCTGGATCTTGAAAGGCTCTGTACAATGATCAACGGAACATATCCCTCTAAATCCATCATTTGACGAAGTCGGTCATTGCCCGAAAGTTGAATGGGCGAAAAGAAGACTCCCTATACATAAAAAGACGTTAAGGACACAAGCAGAACGGTAACTTACACATTCTCTAGAAGATGCTGCTGAGCACTCCTCACAAACGGTAGATCTTCTGCTGCTGATGAACCCCATTGGAGCGAACTGAGGCAACTGCATAGCCGGCACAGGATAGAAAGACTGCTGCATATGATAGTTTGGCGCTATCCAGAACCTTTGGGGCCCCACTCGCCAGAACCAAGGGTCCCACTCGCCAGAACCAAAGGGGTCCCACTCGCCAGAACCAAAGGGGTCCCACTCGCCAGAACCAAAGGGGTCCCACTCGGCAGAACCAAAGGGGTCCCTGCTATCTTTTGCCATTGTTTTTTTTTTAAATTGTTTTCATTCTGAATTTCCGCGTTGTTTCTTATGCGAAATATCCTCATTTTTAATTTTTACTCAGTTTGTGTTTTATTTATTTGGGGCCCCACTCGCCAGAACCAAAGGGTCCCACTCGCCAGAACCAAAGGGGTCCCACTCGCCAGAACCAAAGGGGTCCACTCGCCAGAACCAAAGGGGTCCCACTCGCCAGAACCAAAGGGGTCCCACTCGGCAGAACCAGAGGGGTCCCACTCGCCAGAAGCAAAGGGGTCCCACTCGGCAGAACCAGAGGGGTCCCACTCGCCAGAACCAGGGGTCCCATTCACAAACTTTATTTAAATCTTTATTTAATTATCATTCACATACAATGCAATACTATTCACATACAATGACCTATTCAGACAGAAAGACATTAATTTTATTTTATAGATAGCGTCGATAAGGGAACCGCTTTCCTGTGCCAAACTGAACTGTGATTTCTTCGGCGGACATCTCTACGACGACTGCACAAATCTTCTTTTTCCCGCTTAACGGACGGCTGATCCCACCAAAATCCGCTCGGAAGTCCCTCGATTTGTACAGCAACGTCACCCTGCACTTCCGGTTCAGCGACGTCTCGTTCGACTTCTGGTGGCTGGAAAGCATTTGACAATTCATTGGTACCTCCTGGGACCCTGGTTCTGGCGAGTGGGACCCTCTGGTTCTGCCGAGTGGACCCCTTTGCTTCTGGCGAGTGGGACCCCTCTGGTTCTGCCGAGTGGGACCCCTTTGCTTCTGGCGAGTGGGACCCCTTTGTTCTGGCGAGTGGGACCCTTTGGTTCTGGTGAGTGGACCCTTTGGTTCTGGCGAGTGGGGCCCAAAGGTTCTGTTGCTCCATTTTGTTGCTCCAGGATAGAAATGACTGCTGCATATGATAGTTTTGGCCATAGTGAACGGACGGGTCACCAGAGTAGATGACGCCAGGCATCTATTTCCACCGTTTTGAATACAAAAAAATTCCCTCGAAATGGCGACAAGACGACAAAAACGAAAAAATAAGCCAAAATAAATAGCATGTCACCACGTGGGATCGAACCTTCAACACCATTTTGGGCCAAAAACAGAAACGCTCACGCACTGCACCACCGAGGCCACTTTTTCAAACCTAAATGACTTTTCCCACTCCTTTAAATCCAAAAGGTCTCTCGCAATTCGGCAGGCAGACTACCAAAAAATGATAGTTAATAAATTCCTCGAGCTTACTTCTAATACACTTGCTACCAGCCACGGAAAAAATTGGCAATGTGTTTACATTAAAATTAGACATTTGTTGAGGCAATCTTTTCTTTTCAGACCATTTGGAGAGAGCAGGCTCTGTGTTCAATCACGAAGCAATTCGTGAGCATCATCCCTACGCTTTCCAAATTGCAACACTTGAAGAAGAGCTTAAGAAGAGCCACATTGATCACTTCTCCCCAGCGGAACTCAGAATGACAGACAGACCCAAAACCAGCAGAGGCTACAGTATTTGGCCAGTGATTCATCTTCATGGAATACAGCAGCATAAGCTTTTGCCTGACGGTAAAGAAAGCAATGAGGTGGGCATTTCTATAAAAAATCCAAGTGGAGTTTTTATGAATTGATAAATAAGAAAAATGCTTCGAAATTTTATTTTTTCGTTATCTAGATGGCTGTGATGGGTGCTTGGTATGATCCCAAAAGAAAACACTACATTATGGCAAAGGGTCTGGCTGGCCACGAGGTTGAATACTTGGGGCCGCCCGACGCTGCGTATCCCTGTCTTCTGGACTCCACAGAGGGAATATTGTACGCTCAAAAGCCTGTGGCGGAGGCCGACCTGCCACTAGAGAAAACAATGGCTGAAATAATTGGAGCGTCACGGATACCTCAACCCATATACCGTGGCCTTGGCAAACTGGTCAAGGCCACTTTAAGCCAGAATCGTGTGTGCTTCCAAACAGACAAGGATCTCTACTTTGAACTGATCGCCCAAATGAAAGTGGCCTTGGTATTTTTTTTTAAAGGGCCATGCCCCCGCGAATAAGAGGTGATGCCCGGGAATTCAAAAATTTTCCTTATCATTGAATTTCTGTACGGATTTTTCATTCGCCAACCCTACTAATAACCATAGTGAGCGCGCCGTCTCCGGCCCGGACCGTCTTCCGTCCCGTTCGGCCGCGGCCGGCTTTGACTAGACGGTTTACGGCCGGTAATGATGCTTTGAAGACAAAAAAATTTTTTTCAGCCACTTTGTGAAAAAAAATTTCCAGCCACAAATCTCTGAAAAAACTTTGATAAAAATGCGTTTCCTCTCACTCTGCCATTAACTCTGCCTTTCAGTCATTAGAGTGAATGGCAGAGTGAAAGGCAGAGTGAGAGGAAACGCATTTTTGTCGAAGTTTTTTCAGAGATTTGTGGCTGGAAAAAATTTTATTGGGTAGCCCTGAATCTTAGCTACAAAATGTGACCAAAAGAAAAATAATTGTGAACAAAATAAAAAATAAATAAGGTTTGCAACTTTAGACCATAGGCGATGCGTATATGAAGTTTCCCCTCCCTTTACGTAAATATCAGAAATGCGTCTTGTATATTGAAAAGCAAAAACAAATCTGTTAAAGGTTTGAAATTTTTTAAGATTAACAATGAGCCATCAAATTGTACAATGAATCATCAAAAATGCATGTTCACTTTCAAAAATGCACATGCAACTCTGAAAATACACATGCACTTTTGAAACTGCATATGCAATTCTTAAAATGCACATGCATTTTCAAAAGTGCATATGCAATTTAAAAGTGCATGTCAGGGCTTAAAAAAAAATTTTTTTGACATCCTACATCCACATCCGGCCAAAAAAAATTTTGACATCCACATCCGACATCCGGATTTGAAATTTTTGACATCCGAAACATCCGAAAACATCCGAAAAATCCATGAAAAATCAATGAAAACATCCGCTGACATCCGATTCAAATTTTTTTGACATCCACACATCCACATCCGCCGGATGTGGATGTGGATGTTGGATGTAAACATCCACATCCGGATGTATCTTCCAGATGTTTTTAAAGCCCTGGTGCATGTGCACTTTTGAAAGTGCACATGCAATTTGATGCACTTACTGACATCACTGCATCTGACTGGGATTCTGATCTTTCAATCGATTTTTTGCAACAAGTTTACTTGGTTTACTTTAGGAAAAACCCCAAAAACCAATTATTTTCGGCTTTTGGTCATTTTGGAGCGGATCCTAAGCCATCTGGTTTTCGCTTCCCCCTGAAATTTTGGCCAGCGACAGATTGCGACATTTCAAATTGCGACAATTCAAATTGCGACAATTTGAATTGCGACAAATTCACATTGCCACAATTCAAATTGCGACAATTCAAATTGCGACAATTCAAATTGCGACAAATTCAAATTGCAACAAAATCAAATTGCGACAATTCAAATTGCGACAATTCAAATTGCGACTGGCCATGAACATAACTGTATGGTTAGCTTTTGCAAGCTTACGAGTTTCGTTGACTTAAAAGATGTTGAACATAGTTCTGAATACTGGGGCCTACCGCATAAATAACTCTGGTATCCATGTTTTTTCATGCATCCAGAGTCATTTTCGAGTGATTTGTGTCTAAGGTATGTGTGTGTGCGCATCTAAACTCCAACTCCGGCGCAGGGGCTTGAGAGTTAGAGATGCGCGCACGCACTTACCTTAGACATGATTCCGAGAAGTACACTTGATCATAAAATGCATATAGAGTCTATTTTTGCCACGGCCCGAGTTGAAAAACATGGTAAAGCAGCCAAAAAAAGTGGCCCCTATGTTATTCCCTTCCCCTCCCAATACAGCCCTTGAACCCTATTTAAATGGCTTTTCTGGTCCCTTTATGGCAAAATTATTGCATAAAAATGGTTTTTAGACACTCCCAAAAAAGTCGGTTTTTAGGGGGGTTATGTGACAGTAGGTCCGATTTGGGGGGGGGGTATATTACAGTAGCTTTTTTTGGGGGTGGGGGGGGTGGGGTTTGGTTGCTATATGACAGTAGCGTCGTTATTTTTTATGCTTTCAGGCATTAAACGCGATCCTTAGCGCAAGCTTTCAAGTGATAATAAACTTATCTGGTGGAACAACGAAAAATTTGGAATCTCAGTGCCAAACAATTTGGAAATTACATTACTCACCCTGTATTATACAAAAAATATTAAATAAAATATTATCGATGTTTTCGAAATAAAAACTAAAAATTATACTTCGCTATACACCAAATTTTTTCAGTATCAAAAGAAGCGAGCAACTTGTGTGACTAAGAATTTCCTTGATGCATAGCGCAGTGGTTAAGCGTTACTGGTTTTGGCATTGTACAACCTATGGAAGTAAATTTTCCATCCCTATTCGATCTTCTTGCCATAGGTTCATTCAAGATACACTAATGTTTATACAAGGTTTAAACATTGTACGAACCTTCTGACCCATGGATCCTTCGCTAAAGCTCCAAACCTGCCACGAACCTTGGCCCTAACCTAGCCAGAACCATAAAAAAAATTAGTGTACCCAATTAGTGACCTATGAGTAGGGGTTTGTCCAAAAGGCGCCCGAACCAAAAGGCGCCTGCGCAAAAGACGCCCGGTTACAGGTTCAAATCCGTTAATTTCAGTTAATTACAAGATGGTACATCCTAAACACAACTATTATCTGATTCCTTTGTATAAGCATACCCACGGTAATAAGAAGTGATGCCCGGAGACTCAAAAATTTTCCGTGGCTTCAAAATTTAAATTCAGACAAAAACGAGGTCGTGAAGACAAACGCGTCACTTAAAGGGAGGGTGAAAGCTTTCAAGGAGATATTTCCGACACGAAAGATTTATCCAAGTTTTGTTTTTTTCTAATGCGGTTCTAGAGCCATATTTTGGTGTTGCGATCTTGGACAAACTTGTGCAGAATTAAAAGTTGGATTAGCACCATCAATATCGGAATTTCAAAATTTTTCCACATAATACCCTGAAATTGAAATGCATTATAAGACAAATCACCTTTTTTCTGGGTTTCCCCCCTTCTTTCATTTCAATTTTTAGCGCATTTTCTAAAGGAATTTGAATTTCAGATATTGATGATGCTAATACAACTATTAATTCTGCATAAGCTTGTCTGACATTGCAACACCAAGTTTTTGACAAAATATGGCTCTAAAACCACATAAAACTTGGAGATGTCTTTTGGTGTTGAGACTATCTCCTTAAAGGGCCATTGCCACCTGTTTTGAATTGTCCCCGCCAATTCAAATTTTTTCGCCTAATCATTCAACTTCTGCACGGATTTTTTATCTTAGTTTCTAACAAAACAAGGCCTAGAATTTAATTTTAGGTGCAGTTTTGATAGAAACCACGTTGAAAAATCAGTAAAGAAGTTCAATGATTCAGAAAAAAAATTTGAATTGGCGGGGGACAACCGTTGTCGGAGACGGCAATGACCCTTTAACAGCTTTCACCCTCACATTAAACCGCTGAAGAAAGCAAATTAAAAGTTCTGTTATTAAGCAACAATTTTATCGACGAGGATCATCGCAAACAACAAAAGAACAAACGACATCTGCTTAGTCTGTATAGCGTTTTTCTCGACGGGTCAGGTTTTTATCGCCTACCAGACAATTTCAATATTTTCGGGCGATGTCGCGCGACATTTTCCAATATTTTATATTAGTCAGTCGATTCGGTTGTTTGGCCTGAACTTATCAGAAAAAATCGGAAAATGTCGTGGGACGTTTTCCAAAAATATTGAAAATGTCTAGTAGCCGATAAAACCCTGACCCAAAACACGCCCTGTAGGCACTTTTCTGTTTCCTCAATTTAGTCTTTAATTTCCAGCGCTAATTTCAACTAGAGTTGTAGGAATTCCAGGAAATATAGAAAACCCGGGAATATTCCCGGGAATATTTACGGGAATATTCCCGGGAATATTCCCAACATAGGGGAAATTACCGGGAAACCCGGGAATATTCCCAATGTTCCCGGGAACATTCCCGGAAATATTCCCGGGAATATTCCCATTGTACAACCCTAATTTCGGTGCGTGGACGTTTCACCTAAAATACGCAAATGCGTATTTTTGGTGAAACGTTTCACCAAAAATACGCATATGCGTATTTTTGGTGAAACGTTCAAAAACAACAGGGGGACCAAGGCAGTTTTTTTTTACGTTTTTTTCGAAAATTTTTAGATTGTGTCCGAACCACCTCAAACCACCCACAATCACCCCAAACACCGAAATCGTATTGTATCAAATCAGTATTGATACAACTTTTGGGTTTTACCTGCCTGCCTTCGGCAGGCACCCTAATTCAATAGGAAGCCCCTTTCGGGGTACATGGTTCGGGATAAGGGCTGACCCTTTGGGGGTACATGGTCCGGGATAAGGGCTGACCCTTCGAAATGCTTAAAACCTGTTTTTGAAACAATTGACTGTGTGATAGGATGTGTGACTCATGTGATAAGCTGCGTGACTTTTGTAAAATCAATCTAAAAATTTTCGAAAAAAACGTAAAAAAACTGCCTTGGTCCCCCCTGTTGTTTTTGAACGTTTCACCAAAAATACGCAAATGCGTATTTTTGGTGACACGTTTCACCAAAAATACGCATATGCGTATTTTTGGTGAAACGTCCTTTACCCTAATTTCAACCTTTTCTTGTGCAACCTTCATTATTAGAATCAATTTAAAAAAATTGTAATACTCAAAAAATTTTATTAACGAAGGATCACCATAAATAACGAAATGATAAACGAGATTTGTATTTGTCCAGATATCAGCAAACTTTCTTCTTAACGAGCAGGATTTCTGGAGGGCACACGAGGTCCACCACCACGGCTGGCACCAGCATCACGACCAGGATTAGCACGGTAAGGAGTGCTTCCAGCTCTGGCAACATTCTGAGATGACACTCTAGACTTTGCCTTTGAAGGAGTCTTCGGCTTACGCTTCTGCTGCTCCCATTGACCTTCATCGCCTTGAGATTCATCCATACTTAGCTCAGCCAACTTAGCGCTTTCCGTACTTTCCACAGCTATAGCAGCGAGATCCTTTTCTGGGCTTCCATCCTGAAAAAAACATTGCAATGTAGCCCACTAAATAAATCTAACCTTGGGAGAATTGTCACTCACAATCAAATCGCGCACAGGACCCTAAAATAAATGATTGAAATGTCAACTATAAGAAGAAAACCTAACTGGTTTCTTAGCGTCGACTTCGACTATAGGCAAGACCGCTGGACTAATATCCTCCTTGACAGCTGGCTAAATAATTTTAGTTAGAAGATCAAAGCAAATACGAGTAACACGAACCGAAATTTCAGCCTTTGATACCACTTTCTCGTCATGAATTATTTCGACATCATTAATATTAAGCGATTCAAGTCCCTAGAGTATACGATGTAATAGGATAACTATTAAGCTAAGACTTGGTTTAAAATTACCAACTCAACATCAATATCACAAGCGCTTCCCTCATTGATTTCAGCAATATGACAAGAGCTTTCCTCCTTGATGGATGCAATATCACACGCGCTTTCCCCATTAATGCCAGCAATGTCCACATCACACATGCTTTCCCGATTAATGGCAGCAATGTCCACCTGTATAAAAAAAGGTGAAAATCATAAGAGAAGGTCAAATCTCGTACCGATGAAACCTTTCCGTCTAGCTATGCACATCGGTAAAATCATGATCCAAGCCGAGCGTCTCCTAAAGCGGCTGATAAAAATGCATTTTCAACATCTTCTTTACCTTGCCATCAAGAGGACTCGCATGACCTATCTTGGACACTGTGACCATCTGCTTTGTGTTCTTGCCACAACCTCCCGAAACACTGAAATCACTTGGGATAGCTGTAGCACCTGAGCCTTCGAACATTTTGCGACTGGTTTTCACATCAATGGAAGACTCATCAATGTAACTTTCCTAGAACTAAGAGATAAATATGAAATAAATCTCAACAAACAACCTTTTCCTCCAGCAAAGCAACATGAGCCGTTTCTTTAGCGATTATATCCTTAGAAGCACTTCCCGAAACCAATGCTTTTTCTTTTTCTTGCAGTGTCACTGTCTTTTCAGAATCTAAAGCAGCTCTATCAACAGAAAGTTTCAATTGCGCCACACTACGATCTTCAGTAGCGTCATCTTTGACAAGTTCCAACTCGACCGCAGTTCGATGAACCAAACTCTTCACTGAAACTTCTGAATTGGATGCGCACTTGGACGACAGTGAAGTTTCTGATAGGACTGTCTCATTTTTCTTCTCATTGACAGCAGAAACACTCTTCTCCGCAACAGACTTCGGGGCCCACATGCGCCAGTCTTTTTCGGTCTCACCTAAACGCATAAAGAGATTAAAACACGAAAATACTGACGACTACCTTCAAACCGTCCGAACTCAGCTCAAGAATTTGACTTTGACTAAGAGTCTGACTAAGATAAGCGATATCACAACCGATTTCCTGGATCTTGAAAGGCTCTGTACAATGATCAACGGAACATATCCCTCTAAATCCATCATTTGACGAAGTCGGTCATTGCCCGAAAGTTGAATGGGCGAAAAGAAGGACTCCCTATAACATAAAAAGACGTTAAGGACACAAGCAGAACGGTAACTTACACATTCTCTAGAAGATGCTGCTGAGCACTCCTCACAAACGGTAGATTCTGCTGCTGCTGATGATACCCCATTGGAGCGAACTGAGGCAACTGCATAGCCGGCACAGGATAGAAAGACTGCTGCATATGATAGTTTTGGCCATAGTGAACGGACGGGTCACCAGAGTAGATGACGCCAGGCATCTCAAAAAAAACAGTTTAATAGTTAATCAAGAAACCAAAAAAAACCTACATTTCCACCGTTTTTGAATCACTTGCTGGTCATATTGAATTGGGTCAGTCTGAGATAACTTGCACTGCCTGGCACCACATGCTGATGATCCAAATGCTGCTGCTGCGGAAAGTAAAAATGCCCGGAAGGATGCTGCTGAGGCATCTGATAAGCATGACCTGGATTGGCAATATTGAAATTCTGCTGATAAGCCATCGGATGAAATTGCGGAGCATACAACTGCTGTTGGTGCTGCTGATAATGATTCGGATGCTGATGATCAGAGGAACTAAAAAGATTTGGAGATTATAGTAATCCCAGGTGTTCTAGAAACAAACCCCATGTTGCTATTTTTCCCAAAATTTCCAATCGGAGCCTGATAATTACCACGATTTTGCTGATAAAAGCCTCTGCCGCGCGAAGAACTGTAGCTGCTAAACGGACGTCTGTTTCCACGAAAGCCTCTGCCAGCGACACCACTAGAATTGTCTAAAGCCTGAGGAACAGCATTAAACGCAGTCTTTTCAATGACAACATTCGAATTGCTCATAGCGCCGTGAGAACTGATCTCTTGCTTGAAAGGAGGTCGAAGAGCAAGATCAACAGGCTTTTGATCCACTAAACATGGAGAAGTCAATTAAACTATATCGTGCATAACGTAAATAACTTTTCTGCCAAGGATTTGTTTGAACAGAAGCGACCTTTCCCAAGCTGTGGAATTGACCACCCCACTATTGCTCACATCAATATTTTCAGAAGTTTCATCTTTGATAGATTTCATCTCTGCCGCAACTGAAGCTTTGGACGAGTCGTTCATCAAAGAAGATATTTTTTCTGAAGCTTTGCAACAATACCTAAGAATGTAAACATGAATAGATAGGAGGTACGAGAGATAATACAGGCTACAGTGAGACTTTGGCTGTGCAAAAATGCAGAATAAATAGACACACAACCGCGGTTGTGTCGGTTAACCGACAAAAAACTACAAAATAAATTAAATGATTAGCTAGCTGAATGTGCTGGCTCACACGAAAATACTTTCCTCTCAAGACGGTTTATGAAACACAACCTTTAAAAATAACGCAGTGCTTGGCCACCTCTGGTTGGCCACCTAACACTCCAGTGCCGGAGCGTGAGAAATATGGGCCCTGATTCGGACACGCTGAAGATGGTTTAATAGTGGTAAAATGCTGTTTTGTAGGGTATTTTTTGAGTTATGGCAAAATCAAGTTTTGGTGAAATTAATTATTTCCCAATACTCAAAAATACCTACAAAATGGCATTTTACCACTATTAAACCATCTTCAGTATGCCCGAAGTAGTCCAGAAAACAAGTTTGGAACATAAAAAAACGTAAACTTCTACCTGAGTACCTATACCTAGTCACTAGCCTGGTATAACCACCTGAATGAATACCACTTTCTTAGTACTACCACCGTACGGGATATGAAACTACTGAAGAACTGGGGTGCCTGTAAATCAACTCGCTGTTTAGCATTGTCAAATTGTGTTCAAAGACACGATTCTGGGTAGGATGCAATGATTTTTGATCACCTTCAGTTAAATCCAAACCCGGTGGATACCTAATTAAAAAAGGTACCAGGTGGTTACCCTACCCACCCTGAGGCCTACTGGTCTTTATTTATCAGACTAGTTTTATGATTGTTATTCAAGAAGCAATAATGTCTGTCACCACCAGGATTCGAGCCTGTAAAATCAAAAATTTGCAGTGGCGATTTACCGAGGAGCAATATGAAAGAGTGGCAATTACGTCAATTTACGGCAATTTACGAGGAGCAATATGAAGAGTGGCAATTTACGGCCTCCTGATAATGTCCTGCAGCCACAAAGAACGACCTGGAAGAAGGTTAACGAAAGGGCAAATCTGTGACACAAAATAATTTTATATAAAACTTAAAAAATTTGCGCAAATATCTTTTGCACAAATGTTTTTTGCGCAAATGGGTAGTAACGTTGTTGAGTACTTTTTGGGCAATATATACCGTATTTCCTCTAATAGAAGCCCATGGGCTTCTATTTTTCCACCTCCCGAAAATCTTGAAATTGTCAATCAAAAATGACCTTAACTCCGAAACCTTAGTCAAAAAATAGGGGGGTGGGCTTCTATTAGAGCATGGGCTTATATTAGAGGAAGTACGGTATTCTTGAAGAGCTCGATAACCTAACAGTCGTAAAGCCCAAATGAAGCCCCTCTCCAAGAATTTTTCTCTGAGAGTCTTATTTTGAGTTCTCTTGATTTTTTTAAGTTTTCTTTTTTGCAATGTATAGCGCGCTAACTTAGGCTTAGGTCTTAGGTTAAGATAAAAAATGGCTTCGGCCTTAGGCTTAGATGAAAAAAGTTAGCTTAGAGAAAAATACTCTTTGCAGGGGGTTGCACTTGGGTGCTGTCCCTAACAATATATAGGTGGGCCAGTGGTAGAGCGTTGGTGTACTTTGACAGTCGCTCATCGGTTCGATTCCTATTGGAATCGATATTTTTACTTGACTTTTACTAAAATACGAGTCTATATTCTATTTTGAATAGTAAGCGACAATACTCTATTTCAGCTTTCTAAAATACCGTATTCACTCTAATAAACGGGCATGCCCGTTTATTTTTCAACCCTCAAAAACTGAAAAAAATTTGGGTCGATTTTGAGATTTTTGGGGCTCAACCAAAATCTGAAAAGTGGAATCAGATGAGCTCGTGGTAACTACGAAAACGCAATAAACAGATCAGCAAAAACGAAATTCTGAGCTGAGATATAGGTCCTTGAGGGTGCCCGTTTATTAAAGTGAATACGGTATTAAAATTATTTTTGACGAAATTACAGGTAAAGATTGGACCAGATGCCCACATGAGTGTGGAAGAAGCATCTGCCTTTCTCAAGTCTCTCCCGAGGCGTTTTTTTGGGCCGGAAGCTTATTGCTTAGGGGAAGTAGTACAGGTGGAGCAGTTCTGGTATGCTTTTCATCTTCTTTTCCCAGAAAACATTTCACAAAGTTATCGCAACAGGTATCACACTCAAAGTCAAGCCAAATACACCACGCCCAACGGCGACAATGCCGACAACTTTCGTTGCGTTGGCCATCGAAATGCTCTACTTGTTCTACCTCTACTTGTTCGAAGAGAAGGAAAGAATGCTGCACTGCGTTGGGACTGGCTCAACTCCCTTCCACTACTCCATTCCCATTGATCGTGTGAACCATGAGTTGGAAATGATGGGCATAAGCATATCAAATTTAGTCCAACCAATGCTCGGCATCCTTTAGAGCATGTCCCCCTCAGGTTTTTTCTGTTTCATTGGTTCCGCTCTGAAAATTCCAATCCCTTTTTGAAATGTGCTGACATCTCAAATATTTTTCAATCACAATACAAAGTTCGAGCATTACTTGTATTCTTTTGTCTCTGAGCTTCATTTTGAAACCAAAATATCTTGTCGGGCTTAACGTAACGCCGAGTTATCAACAAAATCATGCAAGAAAAGAGCAATATTTCAATTTCAAGAAGTATGAGCAGGGCCATCGAATTTTTTAAGTATATAATTAGCATACTGAGAGCGAAATACCATATATCTTCTAATAAGGCCCCACCTTCTATTAAGTCTTCACCTTCTAAGAAGGCTCCACCTCCAAAGAGGGGCTGAAAAATAAGGCCCCACGGGGCCTTATTCGAAGATATACGGGGAGCAGTTCGTAAAATTATTGTGTTTCATAGTTTAATCACTGTTAAATTATAGATAGATGGCGTGGAGTGGGTTATGGTGGATCTTCTCTACCCATGAAGACAAACATAAACAACTATTACTTGGACTTCACGGTTTGTTCAGAACTTTCTTGCTAAATACACGAACTGAAAAATTTATTAGGCAATGGCGATAATTAGTCTCCGCCCCAAATTAATGATTTCTGGCACTAAATAAATTATTTATGGCACTCAGGGTTGGCAGGGTGTGGCTTTTTCGGCCACAATAAAGGCTACACCCCTTTTGCAGAATTTGTATAAAATGACAAATTGCATTGAATTTTCGAATTATAATATGCGTTTTCAAGACTTCGTTAAAAAGGTAAGGAATATGTCTTTCAACTGGTATATAGAAACATCAGATGCGCTTATAAAATAATTAAAAGAACCAGCCGTGAAAAGAAAAAACGTCTTTTTAAAAAAGCTACACCTGAGCCGAAAAAGCCACACCTTGCCAACCCTGATGGCACTAAATTTTATTTTGACGTTATTCCTACAATTTTGTTTAAATTTTTTCATTAGTATGTAGCTCTGGATTTGGCCTTCTAATACAGGGTGAATCAAAAAAAACCCCTGAACTTTGACGGCGCCGTAAGGCCAGTTTCAATCATGATTTTGTTGCCAATGATATGTCATTTTGGACCCTACAACTTGTCAACCCAGCCAAAATAAACAGTGTGCCACTAGGCGGGATCGAACCTGCGTAAAAGCGCAAATGGACCCCCTCCAAAGAGTATTTTCTCTAAGCGTCCTATTTTGGGTTCCCTTGATTTTTTTAAGTTCTCTTTTTGCAATGTGTACCGCGCTAACTTAGGCTTAGGTCTTAGGTTAAGATGAAAAAAGTTAGCTTAGAGAAAAATACTCTTTGCAAGGGGGGGGGGTGTGCACTTGGGTTGCTGTCTCGAACCTGCGCACCCTTTTATGACCATAAAACACGAACTCTTACCCACATCGTCACGGAAGCCCCTTTTTCAAACCTAAGTTCAACCTCTTTAAAGGGCCTGACCTCTTCCTACTCGGTGGTCCCCCGCCAATTCAAAAATTTTCCCTTGATCATTGGACTTCTGTACGGATTTTTGCGCCACGTTTCTAACAAAACTAGGCCTGAAATCAAATTTTAGGCTTAGTTTTGTTAGAAACCTAGCGGAAAAATCCGTACAGAAGTCCAATGATCAAGGGAAAATTTTTGAATTGGCGGGGGACCACCGAGTAGGAAGAGGTCAGGCCCTTTAATGTAAAAAGTTGTAACTGTTGGACAACCCTATTGGGCAGAATAACTTTCGGTCGGAGTGCCTTTTAATGGGGTTGCCCGAAAAGATGTTTAAACGTGTAGAAAACATGTTTTTAGTGCATGGCCAACTATATTAAGAAATTTTTTTTGACCAAAAGCTGACTTTTTGCCTTGGAGGACCAAGGTAAAGGGTTCGGGAGCTTATCTGGATACCGTATTTTCTCCATTAAACCCCAGGGGGGATTATTTTTCAACCCCTAAAAATCAGAAAAATTTGAAGCCCATTTCGACATTTTTGGGTACTCAACCAAAATCTGAATAGGGGAATCAGGAGTGCTCGTGCTAATCAAGAAAACGCAAAAAACATATTTGCAAAATGTCTGCTCTTGGCTAAGATATACGGTCCAAATAATGGGGGATTATTAGAGAGTGTGGATTAATAGAGAATATACGGTACCTTTTGTAATAAAGTAAGAGTATTTCACCATGTTTTGGTTACTGGATCTTGGCAAAAAAAGTCTCTTAAAGGACCATGAAACTTGATAAGCACAGCAATTTGGAATTTTTGAATTTGCGCGGGACCACCCTAATTTTGTCAATAATGTTTTCGAATTGTTTTTGTTTGCGTGTAAAATTTTTTCAAAATATAGAACCATTTACTAGTCGAGCCCAACGTTGCTCGACATTGCCAGATCGGACGACTCATTCTAGTTTCACTGCACCATAACTACTATTAAGACTTCGTGTTAAAAATTTACACATAGATGGAAATCAAATTTTCAATGCACACAAAAAAATTAATTCAAAAATATTATGGACAAAATCAGGGTGGTCCCGCGCGAATTCGAATTCCGCAAATTGCTGTGCTTATCAAGTTTCATGGTCCTTTAAAGGGGCATGCCCACGCTAATAAGAGGTGGTGCCCGGGAATTCAAATTTTTTTCCGAATCATTGGACTTCTGTACGGATTTTTCAACTTGGTTTCTAACAAAACAAGGTCTAGAATTTTATTTTAGGTATGGTTTTGTTAGAAACCAAGTTAAAAAATCCGTACAGAAGTCCAACGATTAGGAAAAAAATTTGAATTCCCGGGCACACCTCTTATTAGCGTGGGCATGCCCCTTTAAAGGAGCATGCCCGTGCGTTTCAAAAATTTAAGGTGGGGGACCAGTAATTTTTTTTGAATCGTTCTATTTTTCACTCGTTTTGCGTCAAATCTAATATTAATGACCCTATACTACTTTTAAAAACTAGGCAGAAAACTTAAAAAATCTGAATGCGTATGCATGTAAAACTTGACCGAGAAAGAAAAAAGTGCTGGTCCCGCCTTTTCGCCGTGTCGGGCACGGGTATGCCCTTTAATGTTTTATTGGTCTTAAGTCTTGCTCGGAATCATGTATAAAGTATGTGTGAGAGTATCTCTTATTCACGTTTTGTCATTTTTGTCGGGCAACCTTTCTCAATGTAGTTGAAACGTCTAGTAGCCGCCTAAAAGCGTCTATTGAAAAATGCAGTGTGACAAAATTACAAATGTCTCGTTGCTATATCCATAAAACAGGGGAAAGAATTCTAAAAAAAAATATTTTGCAGGTGAACCTGGAGGGAAAGCTGGAAGATGAATGTGGGTCAATCAGCAGACTCGAGGTGTCCACTCCAGTAGTCAAACCATCAGCTGAGGTGTTGGCCGTTGAGGCTCCTTTCTTGCTCAAGATCCGACTTCATACAATGAATCAGCAGCCCCTTGATGGTGCCGTGCTAGAGCAACTTCATCGACAGCTCGAAGCCAAGAGGGAAGGCAAAATAATCACCATTACCATTGGTGATGGTGATACGATGAAAAGCATCCGTATAGAGCATGATCCACAAAGGCAGTCCATGTACAGTTGGGTCTTAGAAGCTGGTTCAGAACTGATCAAAGTTGATGATTTGTGCTAGTTTAGGTCTTTTTGTGTGCTATTCCATTGTTCTCTTCTATGACACACTACAGTCAACCCTCGATATAGCGGCCCCACCTCAAGTTCGTTCCCGCCTAAGGTCCGACACTTTTTTACCCAGATTTTAAATTGTATTACGGGTACTTGTTCACTTAGGGAGGCGCATTTTAAATATTTTTTCAAATCATGTTTAAACGCCTCCTAAGTAATTTTTATATCCTTTAAACGATAAAAAAAAGTTGTTTTCTAATACTTTTTTTTTCCTTAAAACCGATTTTTCGAACAAAAATTTTTTGACTAAAATTTGACTTTTTACCTTTAGGGACCAAGGCACATTAAGTTTATGGTCAAATTTTAGTCTAAAATTTTTTTCGGAAAATCGGTTTTTTATTTAAGAAAATGTTGGACAGCAATTTGTTTACCGTTTAAATCATATAAAATCACTTAGGAGTCGTTTAGACATGATTTAGACAATATTATAAAATGCGCCCCCCTAAGTGAACAAGTGCTGTTTTACGAGTTGTCTTTGGCTAGTCCAGTCCTAAATATCGTAAGAATTTCGACGGCTCTGTTCACCTTTAGGTCTCCCTTTTTACCTTGGTCCCCCACCCCCCCCCCCCGCCTGTTGTTTTGAAGGTGATCATGTTAACCATAATCACCATAATCACAGTATCAATATAACTATAATGGACAGGGGGACCAAGGCATTTTTCAACAAAAACAACAGGGGGCACCAAGGCAAAAAAAGAAGGACCTAAAGGTGAATTAAGCCTTTCGACTTTGCCGATTGTTTTTAAATAAAAAATAATTTTTGCCGAATATATCCGCGGGTACTCGATATAACGGCCCTCTAATTTTAAATTAAATCGTTAAATCGAGTACCGTCGGATCTTATCGGCAAAATTATTTTTATTTGAAAAACGGTCGGCAAAATCAAAATCCTTACGATATTTAGGACTGGACTAGCCAAAGACAACTAGCAAACAATTAAAAAACCAGGATAAAAAAAGTGTCGGACCCTAGGCGGGAACGAAGTTGAGGTGAGGACATTATATCGAGGGTTGACTCTACCTCCTATTCCAAAAGAATGTCACTCATTGAATTTTGTCCCTATTCCACTTTTGACTAATTATGAGTTTGTCAACTTCTTCAAATTACAAAAGATGTAACTTTCGCTCTTTAATTCCTGCTTTAGTTTTTTTAGTTAGCTCAAATTAAACTGTGCTTTCACCAAAATCTTTTGTATGCAAAATTATGTTGGTTTTTTTTTGCGTTTTTGCTAGAATTGATAAAAATAAATTTTACACTGACATGTAGCCTTAAATCTTAACTATCTAACGAGCTACCAAACTACACTCAATTTGACGGGTGTAGCACGACTTGAGCAATGAGATTTGCGACAGATGATGACGACTGTTAGAAAAACACTGTGAGATTATAACAGCAAGATTTGCGCACAAAGATTCGCGCTGCACTTTTTGCACTGCAAGATTTGTGACGCAAGATTTTTAAAGGGCCATTGCCGTCCCCGACAACGGGTGTTCCCCCGCCAATTCAAATTTTTTTTCTGAATCATTGAAATTCTGTACTGATTTTTCAACTTGGTTTCTGACAAAACTATACAGTCGAGTCTCGATTTAACGATCACCCGATTTAACGATCACCCTCGATTTAACGATCACCTGGGTCGGTCCCTTCAATAATAAATTCTGTCAAATTACCCCTCGATTCAACGATCACTCTCGATTTAACGATCACCTGGGTCGGTCCCAGGGTGATCGTGAAATCGAGACTCGACTGTACCTAAAATTAAATTCTAGGCCTTGTTTTGTTAGAAACCAAGTTAAAAAACTAGTATAGAAGTTGAATGGTTAGGCATGAAATTTGAATTGACGGGGGACAGTTCAAAACAGGTGGCAACGGCCCTTTAAAGGGGCATGCTCGCCGTCGATGGGAATATTTTGAAAGGCGGGTACCAGCGAAATTCAAACGAGAATTAATTAAACGAAATTTTGGAAAAGTCGAGGAAAATTACACCTCCAGTGGGAATCGAACCGACGAACAACTTTTTCAGTTCGCGGCCGCTATCCACTAGGCCACCGATGTTATTGATAGAAGGAAGAGTTTTTGATTACTTATTGCCCGCAGGGTACTTAATTAAAATTCATTTTGAAATAATTCTCGTTTGAATTTACCTGGTACCCGCCTTTCAAAATATTCCATCGGCGGCGAGCATGCCCCTTAAAGGTAGAATTGCAAGGTTTTTTTAAACGATTGGCAAAATTAGAATCTTTGCAACTTTTTAGTAATGCATTTAAAATAAACAAAGCACCAAGAATTTCGAAAAAAACATTTTTTTTTTGTTTTCAACAATTTTTGATTTTTAAAGGGCCTGACCTCTTCCTACTCGGTGGTCCCCCGCCTATTCAAAAATTTTCCCTTGATCATTGGACTTCTGTACGGATTTTTCCGCCAAATTTCTAACAAAACTAGGCCTGAAATCAAATTTTAGGCTTAGTTTTGTTAGACATTTAGCGGAAAAATCCGTACAGAAGTCCAATGATCAAGGGAAAATTTTTGAATTGGCGGGGACCACCGATTAGGAAGAGGTCAGGCCCTTTAAAGAATGTAACTGAATTGTCGCCCCTAAAGTCTGAATTCTTGCCCCTCTTTAATTATTTCTTGCCCCCTTTTCGAATTTCAAATAAAAAAACTGGAATCTTGCCCTTTTTTCTGAAATCTTGCCCTTTTTTAATCAAAAAATCGGGTAAATTTCTCCGATTTGGCGCCTTCGATGAAAAATCGGAGAAATTTACCCAATTTTGATTAAAAAGGGGCAAGATTTAATTTTTTTAAATTTAAAAACTGCTCTGTGCTCGACTATTTTCATCGTTCATGAGAAAACAATCGGCACCACAAGAATCAGCATGAAAAACTGTGCTAGAATAAACAAAGGTGACGGACGGACTTTCTAGTTTTAACACCAAAAACTGAATCAGCCCTAAAGTGTTCCTATCTGTTTTGGGCTGTATGTGAAAATTCCCGGCAAATGTGTGAAATTTCCCGACTAATCAATTAATTTTCCCGGCAAATTCAAATTTGCCTAATAGTAATGAATTTTCACGACAAATCTGTGAAATTTCCCGGCAATTTTCCGATCATCCGAAAGATGCTTTTTTAATTCTTTGAGTAATTTTCAAAGAGAGCTCGCAAATGATAAAAACAGAAAAGTAGTCAATGAATCAGCTTACTGTATCCAATTTCCTCCATTTTCAGTCACCCATTCATCGACATCTTCTTTGCTAGAGCAATCCTTTGCAGTTGTCCATTCGCGTGCCACACCACGCTTCTTTTGTTGCTTAGCTTGGAATCGCATCTCTAAAAGTATTACCTAAAGTCATTTCAAGTAATTTTTTTGAAACAAGAAACAAGGCAGCCGGCACACGACCAGTTAAACATCATAATTAAAGTATTTACCGGGAACTTTCACAGATTTGTCGGGAAAATTCATTACTTTTAGGCAAATTCGAATTTGCCGGGAAAATTAATTAATTAGTCGGGAAAATTTGGGGGAGGAGTAGATTGGGCCTTTTCAAATTGGGCCCATTTCAAATTGGGCCCATTTCAAATTGGGCCAATGCAAATTCAAACAGCTACGGGTAACTCCAGAATAGGGGCATATTCACCCAAATGACCTAAAAAGTCGAACGCTTGTCTTTTTTTTATCTAAAATTATGGTAAAAAAAAGGTATGCACCCAGGTGGATTCGAACCAGCAACCTCTACATCACCCATTAGAATCGCTCAAAACTCCATCCAGAGTGACCAAACCAAGTGGTCGTCCACTTGGATCAAAATATTTTTTTAAGGTTTTCGGGTTCAAAAACAATTTCTATGTACTAATTCGAGCACGCTTAAGATGGTTTGACAGTGGTAAAATTACTTTTTATGATGAAATTTTTGAGCTATTGCAACGATTGATTTCGTCAAAATCAATCGTTGGCAATAAGTTATTGCCAATAACTCAAAAATTTTTCCATAAAACGTAATTTTACCACTGTCAAACCATCTTCAGCGTACTTGAATTAGTACATAGAAATTGTTTTGGAACCCGAAAACCTTAAAAAAATATTTGATCCAAGTGGTCGACCACTTGGATCAAGTTTGGCCATCCAGGTGGACACCCAATTGGGGAGGGGTTAATGTAGAGGTTCATATACAAGTCACCGAGGTTACTGGTTCGAGTCTCCTTAAACGTAAACTTAATTTTTTAACTCCATTTTTAGGCCATCCAGGCAGATACCCACCTGACCAGGAGTACCTACCCAGGAGTTGGGGTTAGGGTGGGTCGATTTTCGGGCCATGGTTTGATGTGGTTTAGATAAAATCTGAAATTTTTTGGAAAAAATGCAAAAAATTATCAATTATGTCCATAAAGTACAGAAAAAAATCAGAATGAAGTCTTATAAAAAAATATTGCACCGGTAGCCTTGCTGTTTGAGTCAAAATCTTGGCCCAATTTAATTTAGGCCCAATTTGCATTGGCCCGATTAGAAATTGGCCCAGTTTGCATTGGCCCAATTTGAATTTGGCCCAATTTGAATTAGCCCAATTTGAAAAGGCCCAATCTACTCCTCCCCGAAATTTCACACATTTGCCGGGAGTTTTCAATTTGATCATCTGTTTTGTACTTTTGATTGTTTTGTTGCTTTTGATGACGCATACATCTTACTCACTAGTAGTTGTTTGAAAAGAAGCTATAAAATTTTTTAGCAATTTCGGAACACAATCCTCAGGGAATTTCGGAGCACGCACCTCAGTCAAAATCAGCTTGTGGGACCAAAGCAAAGATTTATTTATTTTTTTTTTTCAAAAAAATTATTTTTTGGCTAAAATTGATTTCACACACCAAAATACTGATTTCCCGCAGTAAATTTATTATTTCCCGCAGTAAATTTGAATTTAAACAAAATACTGATTTCCTGCAGTAAATTACTGATTTCCCGCAGTAAATTTTGTATTTCCTGCAGTAAATTTTGCGGAATTTGAATTTTCAGGTCAGAAAATACTAGGGTTGTGAAACGGACAATTGCCCGGACAATTGTCCAGACAATTGTCCGGGCAAATTGGACAATTGTCCGCCTTTTTGCCCGCCGTTTCAAATTTGGACAAATAGAAACTTTGCAATGTTTCCTTTTTCAAATCCGTTCCTTTTTAACATACCCACAAAAAAAAAAATTGTTATTCTTTTCGACCCATAAAAAGCTTTTTTCCTGCCGCCTTTGGCTCGTTTATCTTCTCTGCGTTACCTTTTCCCTTATATTGATTTGTTGTTTTCCTGTTTAAGTCTACAACTTTTAGATATCGCAATGTCAAAGGGAAATAAGCCTCTTTCGTGGTGCTGGAACTACTTCAATCGAAAAGAAGAAAACGATGTAAACGGAAAACAGATCGTTGTCAGTTATAACCAATTCTGCAAAGCTCGCTATGTGACGAACGCGCCGAAGATGGAGAAGCATTTGGAGGTGAGAGAATTTTTTTGTTCGTTTGCTATACCTACAGTTCAGAAATGCAACAAAGTAGGCGCTGAAGCAAGGAAGGACGTCGATCGCCTGCTGAAGAAGCTAGCTGCTCGTCGAAGTCGCAGTACATCGCCGAAAAGACCGAAGTTGTCTGAAGCCATGGAGGTCTCTTCTCAGTCAAGTTCAGGCACGCTCAAGCACTATTTCAACACCACTTACATGGATGAACAGGATGAGCTGGATATTTTGCTGACAAGAGTTAGTTTTTTCTTCGTCTTTCTTTATGGATGACCAAGTCAAAAGGGAAATACTCGAGGTAGGATTGCTTCAACTTTACTTCATTGTGAAAAATTTTTTTAGATTCTTCGGAGCCGACAAGAATTTGCCAAGTCCGAGGTAGCCTACATCTTGGATGTGCTCGAGCCATCAGGTCAAGGACAATTGCTAGCCAATGAAGAGAAACAGTATGCCATCGAACTCCTGGCAAACAAGTGCTTGAAAAATCCAGTGTTTGCCGGCGGAGAGGGCAGGTAAAGGTTTGTGAATGGAGGGTATGAATAATACCATGTTTTGGGTGATGATGAAGTGGGCTTCTTGGCTGGCCGGAACGGGAGTCTTCGCCAAGGACAAGCGACGCTACGCATGGGATACTATCGGCTCGATGGGTGCACTCACGTTGTGGAAGGCTTTCTTCTCAGACACCCTTCTCATATATCCAGGCTGAGCCTACCGAAAGAAACTGGTCTCTCCCGGTTGGAATTCATACGGGTAAATTTTTAAATAAAATCTGAATGAAAAACTTGATATTTTATTTCAGGATGAAGGTCGATACGCTTCACAAGTGACGTTTATTAAGCACAATCTGATGTTGAGTACGCCCATCTCTTCAAGCCTGCTCGAGTGGAAGAAACAGAAGAAGAAACCACCGAAGAATTCAATAAGGAAATTAATGAAATTAGTGTTCATGATAATGAATTTGATGTGTTTATCAATGATGTCGATTGAATAGCGTTAAAATGTAGAAATAAAATCGGGGTAATTTCGGATTTTATCGTTTTTTTGGATTTTTCGCCTATTTGTCCCTATTTTTCCAACATTTTCCTATTTGCCCGGACAATTGTCCTGGACAATTGTCCAGTTTCTATTTGTCTGGGCAATTTCACAACCCTAGAAAAATACCTTCAACTGGTCAGAATCCCACCCCAGAGTGGCCAGAAGTCCCTGAAAGTTGGTTTTTTGGGGTTTACTAAAGGGGGGTAAACTTTTTGCGAAAAATCGATTGAGCGGATCAGATTTCGGGTCCGATGGGCTCAATTGCTCAGGATTCCACCCTTAACCATTCTCAACTATCTTAAACCAACCTAAGCACTGATTTAGGGTAGTTAGATACTGGTCTGGATCAGTTTGGGATGGTTTAGGGTGGTTTAAGATGATTGAGAATGGTTAAGGGTGGAATCCTGAGCAATTGAGCCCATCGGACCCGAAATCTGATCCGCTCAATCGATTTTTCGCAAAAAGTTTACCCCCCTTTAGTAAACCCCCAAAAAACCAACTTTCAGGGACTTCTGGGCTGTACCCCGAAATTTAAGCGGCAATTTGCTAAGTGGTCGATTTGCTAAGAAAAAAAAATTTAAGCGCGAATTTGCTAAGAATTCACAATTTAAGCGCCAATTTGCTAAATGGTCGTTTTGCTAAGAATTTTTTTGCTAAGTAGTTGTTTTGATAAAGATCTTGTTTGTTAAGCTACATCTTCTTCAGTTCGGCTTAATTTCGGGGTACAGACCTTGAAACCCAAACGATTCAATCCAAAATCATGTTCTAAAAACGGTTTTAATTGAATCGGGGTCTCCTACTCTGGACTGATTGCACCCAGAGGGATTCGAACCAGTAACTTTGGTGATGAGTATATGGACCTCTTCGCCAAGTAAACACTCAAAATTACGATAAAAAAGGTATGCACCCAGGTGGATGCGAACCAGCATCCTCGGCGGTGGCTATCCAAGTGGTCGTCCACTTGGATCAAAATTTTTTTTTTTACGTTTTCGGTTTCCAAAACAATTTTTCTGCACTAATTCGAGCATGCTGAAGATGGTTTGACAGTGATAAAATCACGTTTTATCGATAAATTTAGAGTTATTTCTAACGATTGATTTATCAAAATCAAGAATTCATGATAACTCAAAAATTTCTTGATAAAACGTGATTTTACCACTGTCAAACCATCTTCAGCATGCTTGAATTAGTGCAGAAAAATTGTTTTGGAACTCGAAAACCTAAAAAAAAATTTTTGATTCAAGTGGACGACCACTTGGATAGCCACCGCCGAGGATGCTGGTTCGAATCCACCTGGGTGCACACTTTATTTTTTACCGTAATTTCAGATATAAAAAGACTAACGTTTGACCTTTCAGGTCATTTGGGTGAATATACCCCTACTCTTGAGTTGCCTGGATAACAACCTGTCCAGGTGGTACTCAACCCTAGATTTGGGATCGGGTAGGTGAAATCGCACTTTTGGTCTCATCAAGTCCAATTATTCACAAATTTTTTTGGTTGGAAAAATAGATTTTTTTTATTCAAATGAACTTTTTGATTTTAAAGACATCCAGGTGGGCATCCACCTGGTCAGGTGATACCTACACCAGGTATTGAAGTTGGAGTGTGTAAAATCGCAACTTTGGGCTTGACAAACCCAATTCCCCACACAATTTTAAGTTATAAAAAATGGCTTATTTTTTATTTTTAAGAAATTTTAATCTTTCAGGTTTGGGTTTGGTTTTGGTTTCGGAAAAATCTCTAATCCCCTACCAGAACATTGAGAAAAAGGAAAAGTACAAAAAGTCAGAAAAGTTCTTAACAAATCGGGATTTAAGAAAAGAATGCCTTAGCAAATATATTCTTAGCAAATGGGCGCCTTAACAAAAAAATTCTTAGCAATTTGTCGCTTAGCAAAAAAATTCTTGGCAAAACGACCGCTTAGCAAATCGACCACTTAGCAAAATGCCGCTTAAATTTCGGGGTACAGCCGACTTCTGGCCACTCTGGGGTGGGATTCTGACCAGTTGAAGGTATTTTCTGACCTGAAAATTCAAATTCCCGCAAAATTTACTGCAGGGAATACAAAATTTACTGCGGGAAATCAGTAATTTACTGCAGGAAATCAGTATTTTGTTTGAAATTCAAATTTACTGCGGGAAATAATAAATTTACTGCGGGAAATCAGTATTTTGGTGTGTGTTTTTAGTTACAGCCTTATTTTTTTATGATAAATAAAAAAATTTTCAAAATTAAAAATACGCATTGGTCCCCCAAGCTGATTTTTGACTGAGGGGTGTGTTCCGAAACTTGGCCAAAATTTCTTCATTTTTGCTATGATTTTTCACTTTTCACTTTTTTCACTTTATTCTTTTGTCATAGATTATAAAGTCGTTGCTGTGCTTAAGGAAGAAAGGCTGCTATAGTCATCCAGAAGTTATGTCGGTAATTTCGATATTATTATTTCTTGGTAGTTTGATTTGCACAAAAAAATTTGAGGACCTTTTGTTCAAATCGCATTTGGTGAAGCGCGTTTTTGCAAAAATGCCGTGATTATCATTTGCCTGGCTGTCCGATTGGTCATTTTCGCTTCATGAGCTATTCTTGCGGCTGCTATTTCTCCAAGCAATTGGTTTCAAATTCGTTGGGTGTTGGCATGCGACAGTCTCTCTTCGGTGCCGTCTGTCAAATAAGCTTTATTCGTCCATACCATAAGCTCTTCGTCGGAGACCTGCCATTGGATGCTACAGAGCTATCAGTCAGTCAACACTTCTCTCAGTGTGGCATGGTCCTTTCTGTTAGAATACTTAGGAATTTAAAGACCATGGAATCTAGAAAGCGTGGTTTTGTAGTATTTGCTGACAAGGAAGCGGTGCATAAAAAACAAATGATTTTTCCTACATAATGTTCTTGTTTTAGTTGGAAAACGCACTGGGTTCTCAGCCACATCTAATCGGCAATCAACCAGTCGTCATTCGCCCGCTTCAAGATATCGACTTCGTGGTCACTGAGTTGTCACCATCATCCACAGAACAGTCTCTGCGAGCTTACTTCTCTCGTTTTGGAACAGTGTTGACGTGCCATTTAAAGCGTGATCCAATCAAAGGAATAAATTTGGGCTTTGTCAATTTTTCTGGCATAAATGAGGCAGGTTGCTTTCTCCGATTTTTCTATGTTGCTAATTTGCAATTTAGATAAGTGAAGGCTTGGCGTCGAATAAGCACGTAATAGATGGGAAACAAGTTAAAGTTGAGCACCCCAGTCCAAAGGAGTTGGCGCTCTATGTGGGAGATCTATCGCCAATAACTAGCGATGAATCGTTGCATGCTTTCTACTCTCAGTTCGGAAATCTATCGCGAGCCGAAGTCATCCAAGACAGACGGACTAGACAATCTCTCTGCTATGGCTTTGTCTGCTTCTCGTCTCAACATGAGGTATGTGGAAGTTGTCGTCATGAAATTGCAATATTTTCCTGCTTTTTATAGTTGGAAAATGCTGTGCGTTCACTGCCACACACCATAGATGGTAAGGAAGTCAAGATCAATTACAAGACGAAAGAATTCACGCTTTTTGTCGCTCAATTGCCTCCGAATATGTCTGAAAATCGCCTAAGAGAATACTTTGAGCGATTTGGATCAGTCTACCATTGTAATATTGCTCGTGAAAAACAGACGGGCCAATTGCTATACCATGGATGGGTGATGTTTTCCACTTTGCAAGAGGTGAAAAGCTTAAAATGGTTTTCAGTGATACGGTTTCTGGTTTTAGTTAAATGGTGCACTGTCTGCCCGTCCACATGTGATTGATGGCAAGCAAATTGCTGCACGGGGAGGTGAAAAGCAGATTAGAGCTAAATTCGAATTGTTCGTTGGACTTCTATCGCCTAGGACTACGGATAAAATGCTCTATGAGTCGTTCTCCAAGTTTGGTACTGTTGTGATGTCTGAAGTCAAGTTAGATCGAATGAATGGTCGATCAAGAGGGTTCGGCTATGTGACATATTCTTCTCCGAGTGAGGTACGCATTACCGATCTCTTTTCCGCTACGCAATTTTTAGGTGCATAACGCTTTGCGGGCTGGTCCTCATGTGGTTGACGGCAGGGTTCTCAACGTCGCTCTTCACAATGTTTTCGAGACTCCTTCCTCTGGCTATGGTGTAAAAAAGACTTTTTAGCTCCAAGAAATGTGTGTTTTTTTAATGTAGAATTGTTTATGGGTTGTATTGCGTGTTAAAAATAAAGAGTGTAAGTTTGTTAGTACAGTTGACTCCTGTAACAGTGGCTCCCTTTTTTCAGGGAGGGTATCTTATCAATACACGGTGTAACAAAATTTTCGGAACTTTTGTTTTGGCCATAACTTATTTGGCCAAATTTTGAAAATGTTTCCGAAATTTCGAAAAACGGAAGAAATGTGAGCCAAATGGACAACACTGCCTGCGACATGAGAAATGAAACTGCAGCTTATACCACTGCACCTAACTTATCCGATAAATAATGTTGCTGATCTGCAATATACAGTCAAACCTCGATATAGTGGCCCCCACCTCAAGTTCGTTCCCACCTAGGGTCCGACACTTTTTTTAACCCTGTTTTTGAAATAATTTATTGATTATGTTATGACAGTCTGGTCGCAAATATCGTAAGGATTCCGATTTTGCCGATCGTTTTTTAATAACTAAATAGTTTTTGCATTTAAAAAGCAAAACCTCGATATAGTGGCCCTCTAATTTTTTTAAGGGGGGCCACTATATCGAGGTTTTGCTTTTTAAATGCAAAAACTATTTATTTTTTTTAAAAGAGATCGGCGAAATCGGAATCCTTACGATATTTGCGACCAGACTGTCATAACATAATCAATAAATTATTTCAAAAACAGGGTTAAAAAAAGTGTCGGACCCTAGGTGGGAACGAACTTGAGGTGGGGGCCACTATATCGAGTTTGACTGTATACTACAGTCAACTCTCGATAATCCGTCACTCGCTAA
Organism: Ditylenchus dipsaci; assembly: GCA_004194705.1. NCBI lineage: Eukaryota > Metazoa > Nematoda > Chromadorea > Rhabditida > Anguinidae > Ditylenchus > Ditylenchus dipsaci. Next base: position 17,008 of record SADC01001152.1, on the reverse strand, counting down.
TCCGTCTCTCTCGATAATCCGTCACCTTCGTGACATTTGTTTGGTTTCGCCTTAAATAAATAAGGCTAATCCGTCACTCGCTAATCCGTCACTCTTGATTATCCGTCACCCCACGACCGGTCCCAAGGGGTGACGGATTATCGAGAGTTGACTGTAGATCAGAAATGTCTAATTTTCAAAAGTCAATATCTAAGTGTAGTGCAACCCGTAGCTGATTATGCGAACGGTTTCTTAATAAGCTCAGTCAGATCTGTCTTTTAATATATAACGTTTTTTGATAGGCCACAATCAGGTCGTGCCTTTCCCGTGTAAGATAAGTCAGTACGGGCGGTACACGGACAATTCGGAAAAATCCAACTTTCTCATATAAATTCTTTATTGTCGGAAAAAAATTATCATTAATAATGTGGAAAATGTGATATCTAGAGCATATCGCCCCTTCTAGAATAACCACCTGTGCCCACATAACCACCACTGGTTTGGACCCCTATGGAAGTGCTGTCTATCTCATCCTCTTCTTCGTCGTTGGGATTGGTAATCTTGCCACGCACTTGTTTGAGTGTAATTGGCACCAACACTGTCTAAAACTTAAAACCATTCAAAATTTTTTGTTAATTTATTTTGGAAGGTGACCTGGTGTTTGGCAGGCTGACTAAAAAAATAGCCTTTGGAAACCTTGCCATCAATAAGAGAGCGTTGGTTCCTGTAGAGAATGTAAAGGATTGCAGCGCAACAAGCACCTGTGAAAAACGGAGGAATAAGGAGTTATATTTTTCTGACTGTAACTGAATTTTCGCCTTACTGTTTGAAGTTCACCCGTTTTTTGGGTCGTTGCCTTTTGTCCCCTTTTTTCCATTTATGGAAAAAGGAGATAAACGAATTACGTAATTCGTTTGTCCCCTTTTTTTCAACTTTTTAAATTTGCGCCTTTTTGGTTTTAAATTTCTGAATTAACTTATTTGTCTTGCAAAAAACTCCTATCATTTTAAATGTTTTCTAAAATCAAACCTCAGTTCTACTGGGTGCATAATCCATGCACCGAACCAAGTAGTCGTCCATTTTGATAAAAAAAATTTTTGATGGTTTTAAGTAGGGTTGTCGACGCGTCGAAATTTTCGACGCGTCGAGTCGAGTCCGACGTCGAAAGTCGAAAATTTTCGACTTTTCGACGTGAAAAGTCGAATTCGACGCGTCGAGTCGACAACTCTAGTTTTAAGGTTCCAAACAATTTTTCTGCACTAATTCGAGAATGCTGAAGATGGTTTGACAGTAGTGAAATCGTGATTTACCGAGAAATTTTTAAGTTATCGTAAATTACTGATTTTGATAAATCAATGATTCACAATAACTTAAAAATTAAAACGATAACACGTGATTTTAGTACTGTCAAACTGTCTTCAGCATTCTCGAATTAGTGCAGAAAACATGTTTTGGAGCCCGAAAACTTTAAAAAAATTCCAAGTGGACGAGGGTTGTTAGGGTGGAGATATCCAGCTGGATATCCACCTAACCGGGAGGTGCCCACCCTAAATATTGAAGTTAGGACGGGTAAAATCGCAATTTTTGAGTTAACAAAACCAATTCCCCACACAACTTTCAGTAAAAAAATGGTTTATTTTTAAGAAATTTTAATTTTTTAGGCCATCTAAATAGATATCCATCTGAACAGGACACACTTACCCCATCCATTGCAGTTTGGATGGTTAAAGTTGGTTGGAAATGGACTGGCGATGGCTTACCTACGCTTAAAGGTTCGACTAAGAGTAAAAAAAGTTAAAGAAAAATGAAACAGAAGCCAAATAAATAAAATGAAAAAGGCGCGATTTCAAAAAGTGGAAAAAAGGGGACAAAAGTATCTACGCCGTTTTTTTTAGTTGGTCAATTTAGAAACAGTTTGCAGGATGTGATTTTTGAATGAACATATGCGTCGCCAACAGCATATTTTGAATCACCAGTTTTAGTAAATTTATGTTACAGCCTCTGGCAGCGGCGCCGGCCGCCACCGAGTCTGAGAGGGGAGGAGGCTAATTTCATTATTTCTCCAGAATTATGTTTATTTTTAAATAGAATTATGTTTTCCAAGTAATTTTTAAATGCTAATAACGATAAATACGTTGTTAAAGACGCCATTTCCGCTGTTTGGTTAGACTTTTAATTTATACAGCAAAAGTGCGTGTAATAATACCGAAGTTGTAGGTTGGTCGAGGTCGATGTACTTCGGCCGTGACATCGACCAACCTACAACTTTTAGACCATCATATATATATTTTTGTTGCATTTTAAAAAATGTTTTTGATACAGTCAAACTTCGATACAGTGCCCCCCATACCCCCGTCACCACCCTCCCGCCCCTCAAGTTCGTTCTCACCTAGGCTCCGACACTTTTTTAACCCCATTTTTAAAATTTTTCCTAGTTTTGTTTCGACAGTCTGGTCGCAAATATCGTAAGGATTCCGATTTCGCCGATCTTTTTTTAAAAACTAAATAGTTTTTGCATTTAAAAAGCAAAACCTCGATATAGTGGCCCTCTAATTTTTTTAAGGGGGCCATTATATCGAGGTTTTGCTTTTTAAATGCAAAAACTATTTATTTTTTTAAAAAAGATCGGCGAAATCGGAATCCTTGCGACCAGACTGTCAAAACAGAATCGATAAATTATTTCAAAAATGGGGTTAAAAAAGTGTCGGAGCCTAGGTGGGAACGAACTTGAGGTGGGGGCCACTGTGTTGAGGTTTGACTATACACAAAAAAGCTTAGATCCTGAGCTATTTTCTGGCATGAAAAACATGAAAATGATACTAAAAAAATCATCTCTAGCCACAAAAAAGTTCAAAAAAGTCGATCTCGACCTTGACATCTACCAAGATCAAGGAGTGTGACAGGGGGTGAATTGCGTTGTCGATTGGGCAATTTTCGTCTTGGCAATATTCGTTTTGACAATTTTCGTATTTGGCAAATTTATCCCAAGCTAAATTATTTAAACCCGGACGGCCATTTTCGCTTTCTAGTTACTGCTTCTTTCAATAAATACCTTGAATGAGTGAGAAAACAAGGTGCAAAGAGTACATGGTCATCCTGGTGTTCCTGTAATAGTTTTCGGAGATTTCACACAGTATATGCCAGAATTTTGAGTTTTCAAAATTTTGGTATTACTTTAAAATAAGGTTAGAGCATTTGGCACTTTTGTGTCACTATATTTTAATTTTATTCATTTTTGACTGTTTCTTGCATATAAAAAAGGCTCAAGTTATTTTATCCCGACAAATTATTCTTTTAGCCAGTCAAATTTCATGACTTAGTCTTCACCCTAAAACATTTTCAATTGGTTTTCAAGTTTTCCTACCGAAATGTAGCCCTGCATCTCAGCTTTCTAACAAGTTATAAACTGATGTCCTAAGATTTTCAAAAATTGAAGAAAAATTGTTTGTATGCAAAAGACTTTTTAAAGACTTTTACAAAGACCTTTTTCTCCAACTTTCCAAAATCTCAAGAAGTCAGTTGATAAGTTGTTTAAAAACTGAGATACAGGCCTACATGTTGGTATGAAAACTTAAAAAAAATAAAAATAAAATTTCAAAGATATAATACAGAGAAACAAATTTTTACGATTTGGCGGGCTAAATGAATAATTTGACGGGGAAAATACTTACAGCCATAAAAAAATATATGAAAAAGTCAAAATTTCAATAAGGTGCGAATTAAAAAAACCCGAAATTGAAAAAAGACATTTTGCTTGGAGGCAGCATTTTTCGACGATTGAACTCTGGAATTTTGACAATAATCTTGGCTCCTAAATCTGACCTTATAATGTGGTTGGCAGCTTTCAACTCATGAGCTGCTCTGATGGCTGCATGGCTTTTGGGATGTTCACCTGTGGTATTCAGGCTCAGGCTCAGCAGCAATTGATCTTCATTGCGGATTAGCTCATCCTCTCCATGGATTAGAATGGTGGTCCAAAAGAATAGAAGGGAACACACCACTATGCTCACACTGGTGCAGATCAGGCAGGTGGCCTGAATTGGATTGACATGCACAAGCTTTTAGCCAGGAAAAGCACTCACCAACATTTGCCTGGAGTGCTGCCTTCTGATGAAAAATAACAGAATAGAGGCACAACACATAAACCATACCGAGGCTATCAAACAAATATAGTAGGGGGCTCCATCGAAAAACAGACAAATCACTGAGAACACCAACTAAATTTTTAAATGGGCTGTATTTAATTGATTTATAAAATGCACAAGGTAGCTACAATCAACCCATGCTATAATGGCACTCCTAAAAGTTCGTTCCCGCCTAGGGTCCCACACTTTTTTCGCCTTAATTTTTAAATTTTTTTACCAAGTATGATTCCTCAGTCTTATCAGAAAAATCCTAAGATTCTAGATTTGCCGGTCGTCTTTGTAAATGAAAAAGATTCTGCCGTGAAGACCCGCGGGTGCTCGCTATAGTGACACCACTATTACAAAAAGGGGTGTCACTATAGCGAGTGCCTGCGGTCTGTACGGCAAAATATTTTTCATTTACAAAAACGACCGGCAAATCTAGAATCTCAGGATTTTTCTGATAAGACTGACGAATCATATTTAGCAAAAAATTTTAAAAATTAAGGTAAAAAAAAGTGTCGGACTCTAGGCGGAAACGAACTTTTAGGGTGCCACTATAGCGGAGGTTATTGGTTTTGCTATCACTACAAATCTGACCAAGAAACTCCTAGGATTAAAGTTGTTGTACTTTATTTTTAACAAAATGGCAAAGACGGAGGCGTTGAATAAGCTATAGATCGCTAATCCAGAGTAATAAAACAGAAAATTGGAGTAGTTTAAAATTAGGCCAATATAAAGGACCACCTTATATAAGGGCAAAAATTTTTTCTATGGCCGTAAATCTTTTTATGGCCGGTTTCGTTCTCTGCGGTCGCACATCACAGAGAAGAACGAAACCGCCATAAAAAGAGATTTTCGGCCACAAAAAAAGTTTTGTCTCTTATATAACTCCAATTTGACGAAAAATTAAAAAAAAAGGAAATCGCCAAATTTTTGAGCTTTTCCAGTGGCACGTGCGATATTTTACCACCATCTTTTTCTTTGGGAAATCGTGAAATTTCTGTATTTTCACTACTGCGAAAATTGAAAAAAAAATCCATTCAATCAAATTTACCCAAAAAAAATTACCAACTGTACTGCCGATCCAAAAGCTACTAGTGAAAGGATCAAAAGAAGGCGAGCATGCAAAATGAGCACTTGATTGGTAAGTATTTCCTCCACCTGCAAATGTGACTGCTGGGTGACATCAGTGTATTGGCTCTCCTGCATGTGGTTGGTGGGGTAGTTGTTGGTCACTGGGTGGAATATGTTCATGGTGGTTTTGACTGAAAGTCGGAGATGCAAAAATTAAAAACCGCATTTGGCATAAAAACGACCTGTGGATTTGGTGGCCATGGAGGAGGAATCATCTGAGCACTCACTGGCTATAGAATCAGTGAAATTTCTTTCATTGACCACTGGCTGCAGTCCAAAAGTGTCTCTGTAGTAGACAGGAGGGGAAATGAGGCTACATACTGCTGGGTGCTCGACTTGGGTGCCCGGTAGGGCATTGGAGGTGCAGCCATGTGGAATGTGACGGCACGAAGTCTGCCTGGTCAAGCCTTGATTAATAAGTGAGCGGCCAGCAAAGCACAGGTGAGTCGGTATTCCAGTGACCAGAGTAGTTGTATGGGACAGATAATAATGGTCCTAGGTTGAATTAGTGCTGTGAAACGGGGAATTGACCGTCAAATGAAGAAATGGTCAAATTACTCTAATTAAAGTTAGCATTTTTATAGGCTCGATAAATTACAAAAATAAGTGATAAAAAAATCACAAATTTAAAATATAGAGATGATGACGGGACAATTCCCGCCCGCCCGGTCTGATTTTGAAGCATTGTTCCGTCCTGGAATCCCGCCGGAAATTTTTTTGACACCTTTCCCGTTCCGGTGTCTCGTCCCGAAGAAATTTTACTCGAATTCTGTTTTCTAGCCTTTTTACAAAAATTTCAAAATTCAAAAATGACGGGATGGCAAGATTGCTGCTCGCCCTAGGGAGTTTTATAGGACCCTTCCGTCCCAGTGTCCCGTCCCGAAATTTTTAAAGTTAAATTCTGTCCCGTCCCGAAAAGGTTGAGCCATTACCTCTATTAAAATATTTCTAAAAATTGAATAGTATAGAATACTCCCTAAATATTTTCCTTCTAAAACTTAAGTAAGTACTATCCAAATTTATGTCCCAGACACTAAAAAGGGCGTAACACATTTATTAGTTACAACTTCCGTACGCTGGCCCACCCCCAAGCCTAAGGGCTAAGCCTAAACTTATTGTTTGAAAGGGTAGTTACAGCAATTTTGGGAGGGTTGGATTCGTGGGGGGGGGGGGGTAATTGTTATTAGCTAGTAGCGTCAGTTTTTGAGCAAAATTTTCAAATCAAGTGTTAGATGACTATTCTAATGGGTAATATTTAATTCTGTCCCTAATCTGTGAAAAATGCCCCCTAATTTCGGGAAAAATGCCCCCTAATTTGAATTGCCCCCTAATTACTGAAAAATGACCCCTAATTTTCTGAAAAATGCCCCCTAATTTTTTTTCTCGTCATTTTTAGTCAAAATTTTGCGGGAATTCAAATTGTCTAGTCAGAAAATAACTTGGATTGGTCAGAATCCCACCGCGGAATGGCCAGAAGCGCCTGAAAGTTGGTTTTTTGGGGGTTTACTAAAGGGGGGGGGTGAACTTTTTGAGAAAAATCGATTGAGCGGATCAGATTTCGGGTCCGATGGGCTTAATCGCTCAGAATTCCAGGCTTACGGTGGTTTTTAAATTTTTTAGTCTGAACCAACCAAACCAAGTGGTCGTCCACTTGGATCAAAAATTTTTTTACGTTTTTCATGGTCCAAAACCTGTTTTCTAGATCAACTCGGGCATGCTGAAGATGGTTTGACAGTGGTAAAATGCCGTTTTCTCGAGTACTTTTTGAGTTTTGAGGAATAATTGATTTTAGTGAAATCATTTATTTGCCAAAACTCAAAAAATACTCGAGGGACTCAGGGACTTATGGCCATTCCGCGGTGGGATTCTGACCAATCCAAGTTGTTTTCTGACTAGAAAATTTGAATTCCCGCGAAGTTTTGACTAAAAACGACGAGAAAAAAAATTAGGGGGCATTTTTCAGAAAATTAGGGGGCATTTTTCAGTAATTAGGGAGCAATTCGAATTAGGGGGCATTTTTCACAGATTAGGGAGCAGAATTAAATACCACCCTATTCTAATTGTAGGAACTAGTCCAACACAATTATTTAACATTCTTTTGAACTTTTTCCATAAGCGGGAATTTAAAAGTTTTCAATTAGAATTCAAAAATGGGCTCTATTCCGCAATGGGGGGGGCGGGGTTTCGGCCTTGGTCTCCCCTGTTGTTTTTTTAGGACTTTTGAGGCTTTAGGCTGAGGCAAAGGTAGGCCAGGGTATGTTAGGACGGGTTCAAACTTATCTCAGACTCATGTTTAAGTCTATTTTAACATAGGCTGGCCTACACCTGCCTAAGTTTTAGCTTGAAAATCACAATAACAAACAACAGGGGGGGGCAAGGTAAATTGCTCCCCCCCCCCCCCATTGTGAAATAAGGCCCAAACATTTTTAAATTTAAGCGAAAATTTGAAATAGGTTCCTAGTAAGTCAATTAATTCAGTCTTTTTAAGGGAAGACGGGAAACACGATTTAAAAAAATGACATCTTCGACAACATTTGGGATTTAATTTTGGAAGTTCCAAGCTGATCCATGTAAAATTTTTAATTTTTTTTTGTAATTTTTAGGATATTTTAGAAAAATTACCAAAAACGCATTGTTTCCTGGATTGACTGTAAGCCGGCGAGAAAGAGGGTCAGGATTTTCAAAAAAAATGTGATTCATAAAAAAGGAATCCCGTGGAATTCCTGTCACATCCCCAAGCCTGTTCTAAGTTGATTGACATATGTTACCGCACATATTTTTGATTCTTGCAGACCGTTGTAGACAAACAATGAGTACAGTCGAACCTCCCAATAACGACCACTCCCATTAACGATCACCTCCCAATAACGATCACCTGAGGCCGGTCCCTAGGGTGATCGTTATTAAGAGGTTCGACTTTATTTGACGTTGTTTGAAATCAAATGGAATTTTTGACCGACGAATTGACAGCAAAATACTTTTATCGGTCAATTTCTCAAATTTAGTTGGATTCCGCCGGAAATAAGATAATTTCGGACTTATATTCTAACTATAGCAAAAACTAGTGTCTGTCCACAAACCAAAAATCAATAATTGATCAAGCAGAACAACGCCTTCCCACTAATAAATAAATCTCTTGCTTGGCCCAAAAAGAGATAGAGATATAAAAAGAAGTCTTGCCTCAAGACAACAGCCAGCTGCCAGACCACAATTTACCAGGAGAGAGGAAGAATACTATTTAATCAAGCCATTGTCTTCCTCCCTACGATGGATAAAATCCCTGCTAAATGGGTATAAAACTTTACGCTAAATATGGCGACAATAAATATATGTTGACCGAACAAAATGACCGAAAATAATCCATCAAAAAATTAAATTACATGAAATAAAAAATTGCACCCACCAACATCTTTGAAGACTATTACTACAAACCTTTGAAAATAGCTTAATCACACCAACAACTTTATAACCTAGAAAAAATACTCAAGTGACTAATTAAAAGGCGATTTTCTCAAATTTTGCAGAGGAGGCTGTTATTTCGATTTTTTGGAAATTTTTTTCGAACCTCTAATTTTTTTTAAAAGAACCATGGTCTTTGCGCGCAGTGGCATGTGCAAAATTTGAATTGGCGGGGGAAACTTCTCTTTCGTCTCGCATTGTACTCTTTGGAGTAATGGCGAACGATTTTAAAGGGGAAGGGGGGGGGGTAACTTTATATACGCATCGTCTTTTGTCGAAAGTTCTAGTCCCTCTGGAGGTGTTTTAATTCAATTTTTTAGTAAATTTTTTGACCATTAGGTCCAAAAATCATCGAGCAATCGATTGCAACCATTTCCAGCACTGCTTTGCTGTCATCAATTGCCTCAATTTTGCAATTTTTGGCAATGACTAACAAAATCAAAGGAAACTAGCCAAGATGATGCGTACTAGGAAGTGAGATTTTTTGCGATTTCAATTTACATTATTTTATACAACCGTATGCTGAAAATGATGGCAAGAAGCAGGGCTAAATTTTGAGTGTAGGGTTGCAAATGAGTGTGTAAATTAAAATTGCGAAAAAATGTCAGTTCCAGGATACTACCGAAAAGTACTGGTATAGTCCTATTGAGGATTTCATTGAATTAAATTTTCCATATTTTAGCCCTAACTTTATACCAACTTTTCATCTGTACGATAGCTCAAATGAAAGCCAGAAGCTTGGCTACATTTTGACGCTAAACTTGTAAATAAAAGGAGAAAAAAATAAGGTATGCAGCCAGTGGTAGTCGAACCTGTGACCTAAGGCGATGCGTATATAAAGTTCCGTCCCCCCCCCCCCCCTTTGAAGAGTATAGTGTGAGACGAAAGAGAAGTTTCCCCCGCCAATTAAAATTTTGCACATGCCACTGCTCGCAAAAACCATGGTCCTTTAAAGTTTTCTAAGCAACTTTGACACGGGTCGTCCTGAATCCTGACGAGAAAGCTATGAAAAACTCGCTTTACAAAAAATTGGTTATCTAAAGTTTCAATATTTAAATTCCGAAAAATCTAGGTAACGAAAGAGGTAGTAGAGATTAACGGTTATTTCACACACGCCCTTTCAAAATTTGAATCTTAGTGTGATAGGAAAATTTGGCGCCAAACGAAAAACTATCAAAAATGGTCAATTTAAGGCCGTTTTTGTTCCATGCTTCTGATGAGGTTTTTTATTTTTGGGTTCGCATGCTTATACTCAAAATTTTCCTTACATTCAGGGCTTTCGAATGAGCCATCACTTGCCCATAAAACAGTTGAAATTTCAAAACTACAATAAATTTCTTTGAAAATTTTCAGAAAAAAAATCGTCGTCTCATTGACACGATTGAGATCTTGCCAAGTTTTTGTGTCCAATTTTTCTCAAACAAAACCGGAGACTAGATGGAGGAGTAAATTTGCTGCATTTTGGTACCAAGGACGTATGCAAAAAATACAAATTTAGGGTGTTTTATACAAAAGTTAGATGAAAAACGAAAAAAACCCCTATTTTTACTCGAGAAAATGCCAGTTCTTTGCTTTAACTGGTCTCTAGTTCCTAAAATAACATCTTCACGAAATTCGGCTTAATTATTCTTGTAGCTGAATGTCTAAGCTTTCTTTTGGTGCATGAAACGTCCTGAAAACGACGACTTTTTTAGATTTTTTGACGGAATTAAATTTGGTATGATTTTCAGGTATGATGAGGACTCGCAATTCAAGCTATCAAAGAAGCAGATGGCAGGACAGAAATCAAGAATCAATGAGTCAACCGGTCCTAAAGCAGCAGGTTTCAGCAGGTGTAACAGGTTGGCGTTTGGTACCTGTTCAGTGATCACACTTATTTTTTACTTTAGCAAACAGCGCTGGTGCTAGAGCAAAGAAGGTAGGAATAATTTGTCTACGTAAGTTAATTTTTCATCGACTATATTTTCCAATGTTTCTGGAATGAGGAAACAGTGGACATTCTGGTTGAGGCAGCTATTCACTGTGAAATCGATCCAGTCAAAGGTGGCCCTATTTACTTTTATGTCATGGTTATGCATTTGTCCTCAAAACTTCAGGCGTGTCTGAAAACATAATTCTTGGTCAATTAACTAAAGTCGGAACCGACTGCTTCGATGTGGTGGGTCTTTTTGCAAGTGTAGTGTAGTAACTTAATCTCTTTCTCAGGGTAACGATCTGTTCGACCGCTTGCTGGATGAATCCGCCCGCCTGGTCAAGTATGGCAAGACTCGTACGCTTTCTTCTCGCGAAATCCAGATCTCCGTTCGTCTCGTCGTGACTGGAGGGCTGGCCAAGCACGCTATCTCGGAGGGAACCAAGGCTATGTCCAAGTACAGTGATTCGTTTACTTGAGCCGGAAATCGCTGCCTAGCCATCACCTTCTATTAAAAATCGTCCGTTACCATCTTATGTTGTTCCCACATTTGTTCTTTTTCTGACATAAAAATCTCTGCTTGAACTTTCTTTTTCGAATAGAGCGGTGCTGATATAGGGTGTGATGAATTGGCTTGAAAAATTTGCCCGACATAATTTTCATGGCATCTTAGTACGTTTATGCGTTACCACGCATTTGGGCACACCGCATTTGGGCACCCGCATTTGGGCACCCGCATTTGGGCACACCGCATTTGTGCCCCCGCATTTGGGCACCCGCATTTGGGCACCGCATTTGGGCCCCGATTTTAAAATTCTATATTTTTAAATTATAAATTGAAATTTGTCAATTTTTCGGGCCACGGACGTTTGACCTTAAAGCCGTTTGACCTTAAGCCGCTTCGTTGACACGCATTTGGGCCGCATCCCGTACCATGTACCCCTAAAGGGTCAGCCCTTATCCCAGACCATGTACCCCCAAAGGGGCTTCCTATTGAATTAGGTTGCCTGCCGAAGGCAGGCAGGTAGAAAATCTAGAAAAGTCAAAATTTTCGATGGAAAGTATTCGGACCTGAAATGAATACAAATTTTATTATAAAACAGTAACATATTGATACATTTCAATTTATAATTTCGAAATATGGAACTTTAAAATCGGGGCCCAAATGCGGTGCCCAAATGCGGGGCCCAAATGCGGGTGCCCAAATGCGGGTGCCCAAATGCGGTGCCCAAATGCGGGGGCCCAAATGCGGTGCCCAAATGCGGGGCCCAAATGCGGGTGCCCAAATGCGGGTGCCCAAATGCGATGTGCCCAAATGCGTAGTAACCCGTTTAAGGACATGATGCATAACTAGTTATGGGATGCCAGAATATTGTTTCCGGAACTCATGTTACGGACAAACAAGATTTTGAAAAAGGCATAAGATGTAATTTCTAAACAAAAGATCTGTTGGAGTAAAAGACCGTGTGCTTTTTACAAAAAACAATTCATTTTGGTGAAGAAAAGACAAAAAATTTAAAAAGGCGGGTAAAAACGCCAATTTAATTCTTGGCGTTTTGTTTAAGTTGAACTACAAGGCATTTTGAATTTTGAAAGGGTGTGCACAATGAATTTCGAACTCAGGGCGAAATTTAACATAGTTTCGGCTAAGATTACATTCTGTGATGACAAAAAAAAATCTGTTAGCACCGTTTTGTAGCTAAGATTTAGGGATTCGAAAAAAGCTTTTGACAATCCAAATCTAGTGTCGCAAGCGGCCACGGCCAACAGCTCGTTAATAAAAAAAGATGGAATGGATGGGATATTTGATCCCACTCCCTTTGGATCCGCAGAGAATCGCCCTAACCAATAGTCCACCAAACCCGGGACTTGGAAATTTAAGATTTTCGTGGTCATCACTTACGTCGAAGACTTACCCTTAAAGATATCCTTTTCACACATGTTAAACTAGTCATTGTTCCTAGAGACAGAAACAAGACAAGATCTTGGCCAAGATTTTGTCTTGTCTTGCCCCAATTTTGACTGAAAATCTTGTTTCGGGATCTTGCTTGGTCATTTCTAGAAATCTTGGTCTTGGTTTTATGGTCAATCTAGTATGCAAAATTTACAAAACACCCGATAACCCATTTTATCGTTTTTAGGGCCCATAGCATACCTGAATCAGGCATGTGCACGGGCGAAAACGGGCCGAAGCGGGCCCTGGATTTTCTCTGACTTTTTTCAGACTTTTTAGAAAAAAGTTTATACCATCTGATAGCTAAGATTTCAGGCTACAAAATGCTTTTTTCCGGGCCGGGGTTTGAAATTTTTTTTGACCAACGGGCCGGCTTTTTGGTCGAAAAACCACGTTTTTTTGAAAAAGGGTGTTTTTTTGACCAAAAAGCCGGCCCGTTGGTCAAAAAAAATTTCAAACCCCGGCCCGGAAAAAAGCATTTTGTAGCCTGAAATCTTAGCTATCAGATGGTATAAACTTTTTTCTAAAAAGTCTGAAAAAAGTCAGAGAAAATCCAGGGCCCGCTTCGGCCCGTGCACATGCCTGACCTGAATTCTGTTTTCGGGCTTTATACAAGATTAAAAAAATGGTGGGACAGGACAGTTCAGTCCCGCCCGCCGTCTTGAAATCCCGCCTGAACATTTTCAAGAATGTCCAGTCCCGGTGTCCCGTCTGGAAAAGAATTATTTAAATTTCGTCCTGTGTCGTCCCGAAAATGTCAAAATTGCATTTCTAATAAAACACACGTCAAACAATATAAAAAGCACAAGATCAAGAACAGGAAACATAGTGCGTAAAAATTATAAAACGCTAGCTACAAGTTTTGCTATAAAAATTGTCATGAAATACTTAGACCTCAAAAAAACTCATTTTTGGCTCTGGCCAAATAGTGTACTCCTGCCGAAATTTTCGAGATTCTTCAAATTTGAATTTGTCGCAATCTGTCGCTGGTCGCAGTTTTATGTGTCTTCTGGCTTCATGATGGTTGAGCCATATATTTATTAGAATAGAGTAAACAAACATTAATATATTCTTATGATCTCCTCAATCGGTTTTCTTCTAATGTTAGGCACATGAGCATCTTCTGCTGGATGACCAACTGGAAGCAACAATACCACCTAAAAATATTTGAATGATTTGACGCAAAAATAGGTCTTTTTCAACAAAATCCACCTTTTCATTGACAGGTCTTTGCAATAATTCCCTTATCTGACCACCTGCATTCAACGGAGTAGTAGTCACAGTCACTAGTCCAGCGTTTTGAATAGCTTCCAGCAGGAAACCGACAGCAATGCACACACTCATTTCGTTTGTAATAGGTGGGCTGGCGAGTGCCGTCTTCCAGCAGCTGATATGCCTTCAATTGACAAAAAAGTAAATTTGTCTCAAAAAATTTCGTAAATTTGGCAATTTTAACAAAAGCAACTTTATGCGTATATTTTTAGATGAATTAATGGATTTACACCAGTGACAATGAGAATTGTAATTTTGCAATTACTGATTCACACCCATTTGCCGATTCTCAACCGCAACCATGCATAAATCAAATTTTTACACCAAAATATTTCGCCTTGCCAAATAAAATGGGATTCCAAATAATTAGTCAGAAATTGGCGCTACTTGGATTTACCTCCCCCCAATCAAGTTTTTTCAAAAATATTTTAAGAAAGTTCTTATATCGACCTCAAGTGGCCTCCGGAGTTCAGAAAAGGCATTATTTTTGAGTTCTACCGGGTGTCCAAAAAATACCCGACGGCTTTTTAAACGGCTTTTTTAAGACGATCCAAAAATTATTTCAATGATATAATTTGTAGCTTTTTCCTTCCTCTTTCGAATGGTATAATAAAGTTTCATTAGAATAATTTATAAAAGCCATTATTTGGCTACAAACACATGTGAGGTCATTTTTAGGATGTTGATAGGTATTTTTATCACTTTAACTGATCAAAATTTTAATTGGAAGTTCAAGGCTACAGCAAAATAAGAGCACCATGATGTAGCGCAGTTCAAGAGCTACAAAACCCACTTTACACAGTAGCTTTTAAAAATCTGGGCGTTTAGATATGGCTTTTTTGAAAAAATTAATATCTTGAAAAATGACTAGAGACAGAAACAAGACAAGATCTTGGCCAAGATTTTGTCTTGTCTTGCCCCGATTTCGACTGAAAATCTTGTCTTGGGATCTTGCTTGGTCATTTCTAGAAATCTTGGTCTTGGTTTTATGGTCAATCTTGTATGCAAAATTTACAAAACACCCGACAACCCATTTTATCGTTTTTAGGCCCATAGCATACCTGAATTCTGTTTTTGGGCTTAATACAAGATTAAAAAAATGGTGGGACAGGACAATTTTGTCCCGCCCGCCGTCCCGAAACCCCGCCTGAACATTTTTCAACAATGTCCAGTCCGGTGTCCCGTCTGGAAATGAATTATTTAAATTTCGTCCCGTGTCGTCCAAAAAAATTTCAAACATGCATCTTTAATAAAATACACGTCAAACAATATAAAAAGCGCAAGATCAAGAACAGGGAAACATAGTGCGTGAAAATTATAAAACACCAGCCACAAGTTTTGCTATAAAAATTTTCACCGGTTAAAAACTGTCAACATTGTCAAAACAATCAACTTTCGACTTAAGGAACCCTCGATTTAACGAAACTCTTCATTTAACGAACTTTTTTCAATGCCTATTCTGCCAGTGATTAAATAAAGGTACCTGTTCAGTGATCACACTTATTTTTTACCTAAGCAAACTGCGCATAAGACTGTAGCGGGAAAAGCCCCCAAAAGGTTCACCCTCCTTTCCGCAAAACTCCTTTCCGCACACTCCTTTCCGCACACTCCTTTCCGCAAAACTCCTTTCCGCAAACCTCTTTTCCGCAATTTTTTTAATAAGAGTTTTGGTCAATATTTGTTTTAAATTATTTCAATTTTCCTTTTCGTTGTTTCTCGAAATGGTACTGGGTGAAATGGGGTTTCTGTTTTTGTCTAAGTTTTTGCTCTTGCGTGTGCTTTTTCTCTTATGTCAAATTTTTTGGTATTAACTGTATTTTTATAGATAATGGCGTCAATAAGCAAAACGAGCAAAGGAAATGTGCTAGTGATGTGTAACGGTTATGAAATGCGCAAAGCCTATTCAAATTCTGTAAAAACAGTTCAGAACTGGCGTTTCATTAGAATCTGTGGTGGAAGAGCAACCTCCAAATATGGCTCAACTGAGGATCTGATGCAAAAAAAGTCGCACACAGTGTCGGAGAAGTCAAAGCAATTTCCAGGCATGTTATATTCTTTTTATTTATTATGTAACGCATTTTTTAGCTACGTCAACGCATCGTGCAAGTGAAAGAAGATGCAGTGCGAAGTATTTGAAATGAGGTCTGGTCTCATCGTGGAAGTGCCAAATATAATCTCTCGGAACAGCCTGATATTTTTGCCTTCGGTCTCTCCCTACAGCAGATGGTTCAGAAAATACGCAAACCAATTGGAGCATCGAGTGTTGCAAGCCAGTGACGAAATTGCCCTGGATTGATTGCTTTAAGACACGAAGCAAGGTCATAGGTTTTTATTTGCACGATTCAAGGTAGTTTTTTAACATCATTATTGTGTGTACACGTTTTTTCAGAACTACTCAGCCGAATGAGCCAGTGATTTTTGCGTTCCTTTCCGAAATGGGTATTGTCTTCTTCGAAAGTATCCTAGTTGGGCCATCGACGGAAGACGGGAGAGAAAAACACTGCAGAAGATCAGAATAATGAAAAAAAAGACGAAAGAAGATCAGAAAAAGGACAAGCAAATCGAAGTGATTACACTGGGAAATACGATCGGTAGACCTTTTTTTTCCAAATGTTCAGTGACAGTGAATTTTTTAGAAGAGAACTACACAGAGCTAGATCTTGAAATGCCTGATGTAGATTTGATGCAATGGCTTGTTTTTAGCCCAAAAGTATGGTCTATTCTTTCTAGATATGTGGAGTAGTTACAATTTTAGAATATTCCTGCGCAGAACAAACACCTTGATTGCGGGTATTCGTCTGCCGATTTGCCGAAAGTGTTTGTCGTCGTGAAAGTTTAATTTCTCTCAGGCCGCAATGGAAGATGCTCGAAAAGAACATGGTCAAAGAAATTACCGCCGGAAATTACTATAAATTCTCAATGTCTTTTGCCTATTGTTGCTTATTTTATGCGTCTTATTGAATGTTGATTTATTTGAACAAAATAAAAGCTCACCGGAACACAGATGCAAAACTCTTTTTTCACAGTGTATGTTACATGACTATCACACAGAAAAAATATAATCAAAATAGTTTAACAAGCGAATTAAAATTTAATCTTACGTCACTTTTTTCACAGAAAGTTTTCAAAAAACTTCATTGTGAAGATACCCGTTTAAAGGAGGCGCGAAAA
>SADC01001150.1:0-17767 GCA_004194705.1 Ditylenchus dipsaci | reverse complement strand
GACAAGCAGTGTACGCCAGACACTATGGACAAAAAATTGACCCTGAATGGATGCCTAGTCAAAATTATTGAAAACTAGGTAGCAACACATGGAAGGTCACCAACCACACTGGAGAATACACTCGTCACACAGATCAGCTCAAACCAGAATCACGTCTGCTGAAGAGAATACCAGAGGTCAAGGACCAGCCAAGCAGCTCAAAATGATGACATGATGGATGTGTATCCAATCTCGGATTCAGAAGAAAGAAGGTCTAGATAAGATAAAGTCCAAGATTGCACACAGAAGCACACTTGAAATGCCAAGAAGAGACCATGAAGACTTTCAACACTCCAGTTAGAATGAAATAGCAAACTGCTTAGGTGAGACCAGATAATGGTCGTGCAGAACATCCCACGGAATTTTAACCTTACAAGACCAGCAGGGTGGTCTCCAAGAACAACACAACTAGTAAACTAGTCAAAGACCAATCACATGGACACCAAGAAGCACCCCAGACTATAACTCTTTTGAGACTGACCGAAGGGCGTGCGCGCGAAGGAAGTGAAACTATTAATCAAGAACCAAAACAGTTGATTCCGTTTGGCCACTTCGACCATTCACTGAGCCGCGTCAGCAGTTTCAACCAAAAGAGCGACGACAAAAATGCAGTTGATAAAGTTGAGCAAACATTGGCTAGAGATAGTGTGAATCGCCAAAAAGCACGAGCAGGCGAAGAAGTTTTTTCACTCCAAGAAACCCAGAGAGAAATGAACTCACTCACCCGTATTTTCCTAAAAACAATGACCCAGAGCAGAAGATGTGTTTCAATGGAGAGCATTCGAAGAAACATCAGGCAAAATAATCCACAAGAAAGACAGGAGGATGATCAACAGACGCCATCAGACGAATCCACTAGTCGAACGAATGAACTTCAGGCAAATGAGCATCAAGATCACCAACCACATGATTTTCAAAAAGGAGCACCGCAGATACCCAACCAGAGACAGAACCCCTTCACGCAAGGCAAAAGAAAATCTACGGATAAGAACACAAGAATAATAGTATTGTACGAAAACTTTTATCTAGTTACTTATTAAATTCTAATTGTGACCCTCACCTGTTTTTCAGTTCCCCTCTTTTTATTATTGCTCTAACACCGACCCACCCTACAGCCGCTCCCCAGCCATACACCCAATGTTACTTCACACTACACTTGGTAAGAAGCCTATAGTCGAAGAAACCGAATCCCCAAAAATCAAACCTCAGCAGTCCCCAACAAAGTCTTCTCACTCCTCAGCCAACATCCCAACAGTACTACAGGTGAGCTCAGGTGCATCACAGCAAGCATTACTCCGATCACATCTGACACGGCTCGACACAAGAAACCATCCACCTAAAGTCACAGTACAAACAATGGCCAAGAACAATTATTATTGCTAGGAAATTAAAGAAAAAAACTTGTGGCACTACATTTCAAAATATTATTTTTTAATTTGCTATGACTACAGTTCTTCCTTAAAAACGGCAGCCCAGTAAAACACCACTAATCATCTCAAGCATTATCCCAGGCAAGAGACACTTCATCAAACACTGTGATCTGAGGACGAGGACCTGCAAAACATGATCTAAACTAGCAGCAAGATCGGGAAAAAAAACGAACTAGGCAAAACATACCAGCACTTGAAGAAGTGGTTGCCTCTTCCACGGGGGAGCTAGCCTTTTTGAAGAGTCCAGACACTCGAGCCAAGCCCGATGAAATGCCCCAACCTGAGCCTGCACTGCTCGTCGCACTTTTTTGTCATTTTGGTCTGACGAAGCTGCCTACGACGATGCACCCAAAAAAGTATAAGCCAGCCGAGCAGAAGATTTGGAACAGCAAAAACAATATCACTGCAATGCATCCAAGCAGCAGCCACAGTTGCAAATGAGACACCCATCCGTTACGGGAAAATCTGACAAGGAGTTCGGATCAATATAGTTTGGAAAACACCAGAGGGGTTCTTCAAATCTATAACAAAGCAAAGTTAAAATAGAAACTACGACCAAAAGGTTAACTTACTCCAGAGGACGAAAACACACTGTTCCATTAAGGCAAACATTTTCACATCTCACCAAACAACCATGATGCTAAATGAAATAACTTAAAATCACACAACCAACTCTATCTACAACTCACCAAAATAAAGTGCTGCAAACAGCAACTGGCCAAAGAAAATAAAATAGTGAATAGGCGATACATCACCATTAAGTGGAGCAGTCCAATAGCCATGGCCATTCACCAGCGACAAAAAAAAATATATCTATTCAAGACACCAAATCAAAACAACTGCAAAGAAGAAATTTGTTATTGCTAAGGTTGAAAGCAACTAAATGGGATGACCAGATGTAGCAAAGCCTCCTAATCTTATAACGGGGTTAGTCAGTTTGGCTCTCCCCCCTCTCATAACATTCTCTTATGTAGTTTAATTAGATTAGATAAAGATATTTACTTAATGTTCGTGCTTAACAGAAACCCCGTGGGTAGAATGTATTGCAAAATTTCAAGCATTTTTTCGAAAAGTTTTTCAGGTGCAGTAATACTAAAATAAATACACTAAAATCTGGCTGATTCTCACTTAAATTTGCTCAATATAAATGTCGGTGTGATTTTACTGAACAATCACCAATTTTACTATAATTATTATTTGGTTAAATTGCATTAATGACATTCTTATAAATTAGTTAATATCTTTAGGACACATACAGACTGTTAGTTCTTCAAAAAAATGTGCTCCTATCTTTGCACTTTAATAATCAAAAGAGAGAGTCTAAATTCCATGATTGATTTTTAACAATGGTCACTGAAAGTAAATATGAAAATCACCATACTACAAAAAGTCTTCACATTATCAATGAATTGATAAGACTAGATCAATCAAATAAAAAATTTTTGTTTCAATACTATTGTTTTTGTATAATTGTGAGCTTTAAATAACTTATATGTTAATAAATTTGTATGCTTAAAACATTGACAAGAAAACCGTTCACACTGTCGACAGGCACACTGTCTATGATCCATCCACACTGTCGCCTGCAAATCCATCATATTTTAGGTAGCCTTTAACATTTTTTCTTTTTTTCCAATGCGCTGAAGACCCAAATTGCGAGTTTTCCACTCCTGGATTTGACCAAATCAATTTTATTGTTTGGATGCATGGTGCCCCAAACTGGTTTTGCAAGGTTCTTCAAAAATGTAGTTGAACCGGCATAAGCGGGTGAACCTGTAATTTTGGCGGCCCGGATGAAAAAAAAATTGTCCGTGCCGGGCCGTCTTCAATACAGTCAACAAATTTAACATACCGCATTTATTTTAATAGAACACCATACGGTGCTCTGTTTTTCAACCCTTTCGGCCCTTTCACATATTTGATGAAATCTGGGAGTGGCTATACTCCTGTTTTTCGTTCTCAGCGCATGTAAAAATGTTACAAGTGACTGAAAATATGAAGGCTTCTCAGGGCGCAGTTACAACGATTTTTTTTCCAAGTGAAAACATTATTTTTTAGTATCTAATGACTCAAAAGCACTATACTAAAGACTTTATTACCCAAGCTCCCGTGATACACGATGAAAACTATTTGAGAGCAATTCTTCTGCAAGAGTATGGAATCACGAATTGTAAAATTCAATCACTTACTGGCTATGATGATCTCAATTTTTCTCTTGAGAATTGCCAAGTAGATTTGCAAGCTCATAGGAAATTACAAGAATTCATTGCAAGAGATCAAAACAAATTTGTATTGAAGTTCACTAATCCTGTAGAAGCTGCAGCTGATGGACTAATAGGTGAGTTTACTGAAACTTTAATATTTTAATGAAAAAATTCATAAATTTTTTTGCTGTTCTTGTAAATTATTGCTCCTCTTTTCATATTTTTATAACCGATTTTTTAAAGCTGAAAACTTTTCGCGGGGCGGTGACTAAAGATCCACACAAGTCATTTCACCTACACCTTCTCATAACAAAGTTTTTATAAAAAAAATAGGGGATAGCTATTCATCTCAGTTAGGCCTTTTCTTGGATCCGTCTTTGCCGATAAGCATATACAAAAATAAAATTTTGCTTTTAAGACTCACAAGTCAAACTTATGGAAGTGTTGCTTGAAAATGACGTACCATGCGCTCAAATTATTCCACAAAGGGACGGCAAACAATGGAACAATATTCAAATGAGTGAAAATGGTAGTAATTTTATCATGTACGATAATGGTTCAGAATATGGACCTTTACGAAAAGGAGGACTACTCTGATCTTTTTGACTACGGCTGATGGTCGATCATTGAAAATTCTGAGTTTCTGAATCCTGACTTTTAACACAACTACACAACAAAATTAATTGGCAATATTTTAGTCAAGCTTCCCGTAAGAATGTATTCTTTTTTACCTGGACAAATGCTGGAAGATTTCGAGTCCAAACACACAAACACCACTTACAATCTGGTTGGAAATTTGTTAGCTAAATTCACTGGTAACTTAATAATTTACAGTCGCTTCAAAGCGGCATACCAGCGCGCCACAGTGAGAATTAAGGCGAGGGTCAGAAATTTTTCAAAAACCGTGTCTGTTTTTACTCGTTTTGTATTAATTCTTTAATTGATGACTTTACACTACTTTTAAAAAGTAGGCGAAAAAAATTCGTGGGATCAGGTGAAAGAATAAATTTCTGAAAATTCTTAAGTTTTCAATTTCATTTTTTATCAAAAAAAATTACGGGTATGAAAATAATTTAAAAAAAAACGCCTCGTTCCCCCAGGCTGAATGAACTAATAGGAGTAGGCTACGATGGGTACTGGTCCCTTATATTCTTCTTCAGAGGAGAAAATTTTTTCTTTCTTGAAAATTTCCTATACCGATGCTTATAATTTTTCTCCTATTTTTTTTAACTTAGGAAAAGGTCGTCAATATTGGATTTAACACTTAACGAGTGGAAACAGTACGATTTTCGAAAAACTGCTAATCCCGTTTTATCATCACTGTAACGGACCGGTATTCTTCTTCGAGCAAAGTTTTTTTTAGGGTCTGCGACACAAAGTGCCCCTTTTATTTAAAGAGGACGGAAAATTGGTGGTGTCATCATTCAATCAGTTTTATCCATTCTTTTCACTTGAAAATTGGGATGTTCTGGAAAATGAATTTCGATTTCTTAAATCTGATTACTATACTCTATTTGGGGGAAAGGAAGAGAAAATCAGCGCTCACGAAAAAATATCTTTGTGCTCAACCGTTTTTGAAGATTTCAAAACCAAAGTAATGCCTTACAAAAACAAGATGAAAAAAGGTTGGTATATGTATAAATCAAAAAAAACATGCAATTTGGTAAGGACACCAATTTGCGAAACTAGAATTAGCGCGGGACTAAACTAACTTTGTCAATAATATATTTGAATTTATATTTTTTTTGCATTGAAATTGTTTTCGAAACTTTGAACCTTCAACAAGTCGAGATGTTAGGCAACTTACGTCGCTCTATAGCTTTTTGTTGAAATATCTTGGTCTATATCCACTGATACATAATATTTAAAATTCAAAAAGCACACAAAATAGTTCGGAAATATTATTGACTAAGTTATGGGGGTTCCGTGCCAATTAAAATTACGCAAATTACCTTATCAAGTTGCATGATCATCGAAGGATAATTTTAAAAAGTTAGGACAATTTTTTTTTTTTGACTTGTATCTATCTTAGGACTGTTTTAGTATTTTTGCATTTTGCAAAACAGAATGCAATTTTTTCTGACACAAGCTCGCCGATGCTGTGACAAACTATGAAATGTTTTGAAGAGAAACCGATTAAATCAAAATCATTAAACAGAGGATATTGTTTTTTTTGGTGCAAATCGAATCTTTTTGGTGCGAATATTTTTTAAGATTTGGTTTTGCTTTTTTTATCAGCTTTTTACCCTTTTTCAACAAGTGATAACACTATCAGATAGTCTCGTATCATTCGCTGCAGTATCTTCGTAAAATGTGGCGCAAACAAGTAAAAGTATGAACCAAATTATTTTTTCTCACCTCTTTCATACTTTCACTTTTATGTGATATATTTTGCAAAGATTATTTGGTAAATAATAGCAAAAAAGAAACTAGAATCGCAGGGCTACCTGATGGCGTAATCATTTTTCAAAAAAGATTAAAAAATTTGGCACTATTCCATTGTAATCCCCCCCCCCCCCCAAAAGCTATTCCATTGTACCGCCCTCCACCCCGCCCCCCCCCCCAAAAATAGGACCTATTCCATTGTACACCGCCCGCCCCCCCCCCCCCCAAAAAAACCAACTTTTTCATATGCACTCAAAAACCATTTTTATGTAATAATTTTGCCATAAAAGAACCAGAAAAACCATTTAAATAGGGTTCAAGGGCTGTATTGGGAGGGAAGGGACAAAACAGGGCCACTAATTGATAAGGGTTTAAGGCACCCTCAAAACCAGCAACTTGTGGAGGACCCAAATCCATAAGTACTCAAAAGGGGCACAAGGGCAATCCGGGTGGGTCCCGAGGTGGTTGTGCCTAAGCCAGGACCCTGTGGAGGTGAAAGCTGAATTTTTGGATGGCTGAGCCTCTGGCTGGTAGCCAAAGGCCGGAAAAGGGAGGAGACCTTTTTCGGCCGAAAATTTAAAGATGTTGAACATAGTTTTGAATACTTGGGAAAAATAAACTCTCAAATAAACTCTCAAGCCTGAATAAACTCTCAAGCCCCCTGCGCCCCCTTCGGGGGCGCAGGGGGCTTGAGAGTTAGAGATACGCGCACGCACTTACCTTAGAGATGATTCCGAGAAGTACACTTGATCATAAAATGCATATAGAGTCTATTTTTGCCACGGCCCGAGTTGAAAAACATGGTAAAGCAGCCAAAAAAAGTGGCCCCTGTGTTATTCCCTTCCCCTCCCGATACAGCCCTTGAACCCTATTTAAATGGCTTTTCTGGTCTTTAATGGCAAAATTATTACATAAAAATGGTTTTTGAGTGCATATAAAAAGTTGGTTTTTTTGGGGGGGGGGGGTGGGGTACAATGGAATAGCGGTAAAAATTTTATATAAAAACGCAAAATTAAAATTTAAAAGCAAATTTGCAACAAAAAGAAATCATTTTGCACCGAAAAAATCAATGCGGCATTTGAAGGCTATAAAACAATTTTATTATTTTCAAAGTCAAACTAGACTGAAGTTGCTTCTGTGTTTCAAAATGACCATATTTCACTAATTTTAAAAGCAACCTCAAAATCATGAATATGACATCTGGGAGTTAAGAAAAAATTCACACCTATTTTTATACTCAAGCCTGAAAAAAATGATTTCAAGTTTGCTTGAGTTTTGAAAACTATAATGATGAGCCACATCTCTCATAAATGTTTAAAAAGTTGTGATGCTATCAAAATAGCTGAGAAATTGAACGTAAATTACTACTTTTACAGGTATCATACACTCTGACTTTAATGAAACAAATATTCTGCTCATGCAAAATCCAGCAAGCAAAAACATCAGAGTAAGTTTTTGTCTGCTAGTTAATTTTTTTTAAGCTTACTGAAACTTGCATACCGTTAAACTTTTTTCGATTAGGCCAGCTGGATAATTTTTCAAGGCTCTTACAATCGGTAAAATTTTGGGTGTAAATTCAGAATTTAAAAAGCGGTCCCTATGCTATATCGGCTACCGTTTTTTAAGCTTAGAAAAACGCAATTAACAGTTCTGCAACAAGGTGCTCCAAGCTGAAGTAGAGAGCCAGGTAATTTGAAAAGGTCGAATTATCAGAGGTTTACGGTATTTATTAATGGTTTAAACTGGAAAATGCCGTCTTTTGACGAAAAATGCCGTCTTTTAGCTGAAAAGTGTCGTCTTTGTTTATTTTTGGAAAGGGAAATTAAAAAGTGCCAAATATCTGAACAATTTTTTTCAAAGTGATAACACCATCAGTAGCCGTGTGACTTTACTTTCTAAAAGCATTTAATTGCTGCAACATTTTCGCATTCTACACTGTTTTAACCCGTTTGTTCAAAAAAATTTTCGGTCCAGGCGGAAATTGAATTTTTAGGGTATCACTATATCAAGGTAGGATTATAAAAATATGTTTCAAAAATTCACAGGGAGACCAAGGCGATTTTGCCCTATTTTGACATGTTTCTCGAGTCTCCAGGTTGGAGTTTTTCTTTCTGTTCGCCAAAAATATTGAAATTTCATGCAGTAAATCTACTATGCTCTACAAGATAGCGTTGTCAGAATTTTGAATCGAATCGTATAGTTAGATATGTTTCCTAGTAAATGAATGGTCAGAGGTCTAATATAAATAATTAAGCCTATTCCAAAATTTATTCCAAAATATGTTTGCAAAGAAGCTTATGTTGAAAAGTAGGTTTATTTGATGTTTAGGTATCTGGCCTGCTTGATTTTGGTGATACCCACACCTCTGCCCTTATCTATGATATAGCCAACACCATCTTATATCTATTTTTGGACTATGAAAAAACAGAAAATAGCTCTGTCAACAACTTTGACAAATTAAGAACTCAGTTAAAACTTATTACAAAACACGTGTTCGAGGGTTACAATAATGGTCTGCTTCATGGCAATCAACAAAATAGCAAGCAAAATTCTGCGGAGCCAAAGTTGCTGATGTTGGATTTTGAACAAGAACAGGGGTTGATTGGAATTTGCATGAAAGCAAGATTAGTTCTTTCTTTGATTTATGGTTTGAGAACACTGAGAATAAACTACAGGTTTGCTTACATGTACCTTTAAAAATTCTAAAATGTTAGTTACAGCCAGAGGCGTAGCCAGAAAAATCTGACGGTGGGGTGGGGAGGGGTGGCTAAAGCCTTCCGAGAAATCATTTTACCTACACCGTTTTCGAGTTGTATAGTGTTTTGATCAACAATATTTTTTGAAAAATCTGACGGGGCATGGCTGAAGCCCCCGAGTGGTCATTTTCCCTACACCGTTTTCGAGTTTTATATTGTTTTAATTAACAATATTTTTCGAAAAATCTGACGGACCGGGGGGGTTGGTTTGTAGCCCCTTCAGCACCACCCCCACTACCCCCTAGTTACGCCCATGGTTACAGCTGTGAGTACGACCAATCTCAATTGAGAGCCGGGTAGTAGAAATGACATTTTTTAAAATTAAATTTCTTCTAATACCGTATTTCCTTCAAAAGGGCACCCTTCTGACTTTGCCTTCGCCCTGAGCAAAATTTTATATTGCTACCTATTGAATCAATTCAATTCTGTAGATTTCAAAAAATACATAAGTGGACCTTTTCAAAAAAGCACTTAACGTATTTATTCTAATAGAAGGCCACTTCTTAGGGCCGAAACTAGGTGCTAAACCAACTTTGTCGCATTTTTCACACGAAGCCAAAAAATTTTAGAGGTTAAAAAATAGAAGGTTATAGCCTTTTATTAGAATAAATACGGTAGTCTTTTTTGGACTTTTAAAAAACACTAAGTCTTTTTTTCGACTTGTTGAAGCTTAACATGCTGAAACACAAAACAAGAGGTAATTAAGCAAAAGTATAACATGTTCTTACTTTACACAAACCGTAAATCACTTTTCGAATCACTTTCCGTATCACTTTACGAAAATTTGGGAGCTGGAAGTAAACGAAATAAGTACCGATTAGTATTTTTTAAAATTTCTTTTCAAGCGAAAAAAATATTTAAAAAATTTTGCAGTGTCAAAATTTGACTTTTTTGTCTTTTTTTCTGATTTTAATTTACAAAACAATGTTTAGACAAAGAGAAAGCCCACATTACGTTCTAAAAACACAACAGAATGGATGGAGAGTGTTGAAGGTAACTTTTTCAGCTTTTTTATATCTAAATTATTTATAATTTTTTTTTATAAAAAAATTTATGTTGTTTCTATCAAACACAAAATGAAACTGATTATACAAAAAGTTGCAAGCTCTGATTTTTTGAAGTTGCTTGGGTTTGAGATATAATTACTATAAATTCATTCTCAGTATATTCATATATCAAATATATAGTAAATTGATGTTATACCAGGGATCCCATAATTTTTTTTAAATAAGTAGATTTTTTCGAAAACTAAGATTTTTCGTTTAAAGGGGCATACCTTCGCGTTACACGGCAATTAAGGCGGTAACCAGCAATTTATTTCTCTCATGACTGTCTTCTACAAGCGTTCTACCTGATCAGACGAAATTTTCTGCATACTTTTTAAAAGTAGGATAATGTCATAAATATCATAATTGACATGAAACGAGTGAAACAAGAACGATTTTTGAAAACTTACTGGTCCCCGCCTTAATTCGCGGTGTAACGCGCTGGTATGCCCCTTTAAAGGAGCATATTTTTCAAAAAAAACTAAGATTTTTGGTACAAAAAAATCAGTAGCTCTCGAATAATTTTAGAATAAATCAAGAAAAAATAAGATCCGGGGGTTGCAGTATAGAATCCCCCCCCCCACGGGACTGATCAGATCGAAGAGATAACATCATATTCGTGTTTCTCGACCCCGATTCATGAGAAAGCCGGCTATTTTTTTGGTTCTGGAAAAAAAAAATTTTCGAACCACAGAGGGGTATCATGGTTTTTGAGTCAAAATTTGAAAAATTTAAATTGGCGCCTTTTGAAATTTTAAAGGGAATAAGGGCTGTATTGGGAGGGGAAGGGAATAAAAGGGGCCACTTTTATGGCAGAACGTTAAAAGTTCAAAATTTTTGTATTCTGCGCCTGCCTCACCATGTTTTTCAACTGGGCCGTGGCAAAAAAAGACTCTATATGCATTTTATGGTCAAGAGTACTTCTCGGAATCATGTCTAAGAGTATGTGTTGCGCGCATCTCTAACTCTCAAGCCTCCTGCGCCCTCTTCGGGGGCGCAGGGGGCTTGGGAGCTTGGAATTGAGATGCGCACACCACATACCTTAGAACCAAATCACTCGAAAGTGACTCTGGATGCATGAAAAAGCATGCATACCAGAGTTTATTTATGCGGTAGGCCCAGTATTCAAAACTATGTTCAACATCTTCTTATTAGTGGGCCCTGAGTCATTAGTGGCCCCTTTTATTCCCTTCCCCTCCCTATACAGCCCTTAATCCCTCTAAAATTCAAAAGGCGCCAATTCAAATTTTTCAAATTTTGACTAAAAAATCATGATACCCCCTGTGGATCGAATTTTTTTTTTCTCAGAACCAAAAAAACAGCCGGCTTTCTCATGAAATCGGGGTCGAGAAACACGAATATGATGTTATCTTCTCGATCTGATCAGTCCCCGTGGGGGGATTCTATACTCAAGCCGATCCGGGGTGCCGAAATAAGTAGAATTTTATTTTTTAAGTAGAAAGTTTTCATAACTAAGTGGATATAGGATCCCTGTGTTATACTTATTATGTGTTTAGCAACATTAAATATCAAGAAAACCCTATTTATGACAGGGTGAGAGGAGGGAGAAAACGTTGATTCACAGTGCACTTGAGTAGAATCAGTAGCAGTGCATGTACTCCGCTTTTGAAGTATTATGAAAAAGTAGCTGAAATTCACTTTTTAGAAAATGTTTTTTTTTAAACATAAAGTAATAGCAAAATTATTTTTAACTGTAAAATTTTTTCAGCTTCTATGCGAAATGGACCATATTTCTGTGCTAACATTGAATCAAGTAAATTTGCCATAAATTATGCATTTTTCGACAATATGTATTTTTCCTCACAATAAAACAACTGCTTTGAAAAACTTGCTTTACACGCTATTTTACATAATTTTCATAGTCGATGTAATTTGTAATCATAGTCAACGAATGTTATATAGTTAACAAAATTTTTATAGTCAACTACTTTTGCATAGTTAACAATTCTGGTTAGTCTACATACTTTACATAGTTAACAAATATTACATAGTTGACAAATTTAAATAGTTAACGGATTATAATATGTATGGATTATAATAGATAACAAACTTCCGGGCTTACCGCGCCGGCCCCGCTTGTGAAGATTTTGCAGCGGTCCAGCCGGGGCACATGTCTGTTGTATTTTAGGTTGGGTGTCGCCAATTCAGGCATTGCGTGTTTAAACGGAAAGTTGTTTCATATTTCTAAGCCAATTGATTAAGTAGTAATTCTCACGATGTCACGCATATTACATCAAATAACAACTGAAAAAAAAACTAAAAAAAAAACAAATTCTTGAAATAGCTGAACAGTGATTTCTCGCTAAAAAAGTAGTAAAGTGTCACTCACCCAATAACATGTTATTTTCATTTTTAGTTCATCATTAAACGTAGATAAAACCAGATTTCTGTGTGCGCGATAAAAACTTCTTCTACATTCGCTAAATTAAATTTTGCTCTACTATGATTTACATGGAACACTTAAACATGCCATGCCCCATCCAAATCGACTGGTCACATGCAAGACGCTCAAAAATTTCACTTCAGTAATGTTTCATTTGCAGTAATTCAGCAAAAATTCAGTGAAGTTACATATAACACGCCTCGTTTTACACTATTTGAGTTTTGAGCGAGAATGGGGGTAAAAAAGTTGATTTTTACCGGTTCTTTCTGACGAGACAAAACATCTCTGATTATGCCCCGAAACATATCCAAATTAAGTCAGCTTTCCGACCTGGCAGGAAAGGACCGGCCGGGGCGAAACCAACCAACCATAAATGTGGACTGATCGTGCACTACGAGTGGTGCATACTTATTCGACTCATCAACTTTGCACTGAGTGCCCTATCAGCAAGACATAATTAGTCAACATCAAGAAACTGATAGATCTTGCTCCGTTATAGGGACAGATCTCAAGATATTAACCAATTTACGTATTTGGACCTAATCAGTGTTGTTCGGCGCCGGCGCTAGCGCCGGCGCTGCCCCGGCAAAAAACAGCGCCGGGTCGGCGCTCGGCGCGGCGCTGGGGCCAATGAAAAATTTTGGTCGGCGCCGGCGCCGACCAAAATTTTTGTCCCGGCGCTGGCCCCGGCGCTGTTTTTTGAACGGCTACAGCGCCGGCGCTGTTTTTAAAATTTAAGAGGCTAATATTGAGAAAGACAATAATTCTTAATTTTAAAGCAGATTATCTGAATTTTTGTGCTACAATTTCTTTCATTTCTTCAAATCTTTTATTTATTTTCTTTGATTTTTCAGTTATTGTTTTTTTTTAACTTAACCAGATTATCATATGCTATTCTTGAAAAAGTAATTTACACAGTTTTTTTTCACAAAACTATATTGATCACCTCACTTCTTTCATGGACTCGCCACTCTCTAATTACTCAACCTCATATGGACTTATTTCTCAGCATAGGGAAAATACAGCGTGTTTCAAAAATCCGCAGGAATTGAATGGCTATAACTTGTTCTCTGGACCAAATTTCTAATTTCTGTTTTTGCCAATCGTTTTCTCAATTCAATTCTAAATTCGGGTCATTTATTTGGTGTATAATGTTGAAAAATTTTCTTGGTCCCTCTGTGGTTCTGGTCCTGGTCAGTGGGTGGCGCCTAGATGGCTAAAATCCGAAACCACAGATGGACCTAGCGAAAATCATACCTTTGACATTATACACTTAACGAAATTGCCCGTCAAGAGAAAACGATTACTGAAAACAGAAATTCCTTCTAGAAAAAATTATAGCCATCTCAAATTCTGCGGATTTTTATAACACCCTGTGTTTCGATATTCACTCACCATGAGGAATTAATAGATAAAATATAAACGGTATGCTGCTAATCGATATAAATAACAAACTATTATTATCACTCTCACTGTAAAAACATACTGTTAAAAAATAGCAATTTTTCATGAATTTACAGCAAAAACCAAATTATCAAGCCGGCGCCGGCGTCAGCGCTGCCATGAGCGCCGGCGCTGGCGCCGGCGCTGGGCATTTTTTGAAAACATGTCGGCGCCGGCGCTGGCGCCGGAGCCAAAATTTTTCAAGGGAGGCGCTCGGCGCTGGCGCTGGGGCCTTTTTCAGAAAGGGTCGGCGCATTCTGTGACTCAACAATTGACTCGAGACATTCCGTGACTCAACAAATGTCTTGAGACATTCGGTGACTCACCAAATGTCTGTAGACATCTTTTGACTCAGCAAATGGCTTTGTTTCGACTTTTCCAATCCTTCTAATGTTGACGAATTTCGTCCTAATTGTAGAACTAATACTGTCTATTTGAGAACATCTAAATTTATGACCTGGTATCAGGGCACAAACTAGACGAATCCAAAGTTGACTAAATTTGTACTGTTCACCGGACAGAATTGTTCGACCGTAAGTCGTCTCGGATTATGTCTCGGCCAAAAAGACATTTAATCCCAATTTGTGGCGCTGACATCAAATGCCTGGCGGGGCATGAAAATTGAAACCTATATTTTAACAAAAAACTCAAATAGTGTAAACGAGGCGTGTTATATGATAGACTTAATAGACTTCCTTCTTATGTTTACTTGTACTTTTGTAAATGTTCGCGAAAATTTCCGTATATATTGTATACTAAATAATTTACAGTAGTACATGGCTCTAATTCCACACAATAAAAATGCCGCCTTTGTGCCCCATACCCAAGGGGCACTTTCAAAAAGACGTCCCAACCTACGGGGAATTTTCAAAGGGAAGGGGAGGTGCTACGAAAAAAAATTATGCCTTTCTATCGTTTTTAATGGTTGAAACGCTTTTAGAACATCATTTTCCGGTCGTTTTGAGGCGGTACCACACACCTTAGTTAGCCAAAAGCCTTTTTGTCGTTACTTTTTTCAATTTTTGAAAAGATTTTACTAACGCTATCTTGTTCAGCGTGAAATTCTGCACAAGTTACAACTTACAAACAGTAATGCGAGTGTTAATTAATTCACTGATGCTAATGAATTAACTTTGATGCTATGCATGGTAGCTACAAGATGAAACTAACATAGCGAACTCGATAGACGAAAAAAAAAGCATTTACTCAGATTGACACTAGAGCCGACTGTTATTGGGAACGTGCTTTGAATACTGCCACAATTTGAAATTATGTTTTCAATCAGAATATTTCAACTTGAAATAATTTTTTTTGTCCGTAACATATTTATATTATATTCACCTATCAGCACAGAAAGAATGGAACAGCTTGCATAATAATCTAGTTAATAATTTAGTCACGAATAGCGTTAAAATTAACTTTAAATAGATAGGAACACTTGAAGTATTTTTAAAAGGGGTGAGTCTATCATTTTATATATTTTTTATATTTGTACTCCTTCGTGATCATACTTGCACGGCCGCCGGCGGAGCGCCGGCGGCCGCCTTCCGCCGGCGGACCGCCGGGCAAAATTGGCGATTTTGGAGCGCCGGCGGCCGGCGCTCCGCCGGCGGCGGCGGCGAAATTTTCGAAATGCCGGCGGTGGCGGAGGCGGCGGCGCTCATTTTTATAGACAGAATTCGTTTATAAATTGATGAAAAAATTCTGTAAAAAGCTTGATTTTTATTACCAGTTACGACTAATCAAACATGTGTAAAAAATGAGGATATATAGATGTAATTTTTTTAGAATGACAACAAAACTTCTCTATCAATAAAATTACTCTTCAAAGAAATCTTCTTTTCATCTTTACTAGCCAAAATTTTCTTCGCTATTTGTCGTAAGTAATCATCTACTTTTGCCTCCATTTCCTCAGAATCATCGTCCAATATGGCATCAGTTGCTACGTCAATGGCGATGTTGATGCCACTAGACTCAACAGCTTTTTGCCAAGATGTTTTTCCACTTTTAGCACCGCAGCATCGCAAGAATTTTCGCCAAAAAACCTACAATTTTTTTATTCAAATTTCATCATAGTAGTAGCTCAATAAAATAGATCATACCTTAAGAACTGCCTTCGGTCCGAGTTCCATTAAACCACTGGTAGCAGATGCCTCAGCTCGCTTGAAGTAACAGAATAATAGCTAGAGTTATTTTCATAATAAATAAAAATTTAAAAAAATAGCAATACTAATTCAAAAAAAAATTACAAATATGGCTAATTTCTCTCCGGCGGGCCGCCTCCCGCCGGCGCCCGCCGGGCAAAATTAGCGATTTTGGAGCGCCGGCGGCCGGCGCTCCCGGCGGCGGCGGCGAAATTTTCAAAATGCCTGCGGCGGCGGAGGCGGCGGCGCTCATTTTGAAAAAACCTCGGCGGAGGCGGCGGCGCTTTTTATTTTTTTGGGAAACGTTGCAAGTATGTTCGTGATTATGAAAGGCAGAAAATATGATGAAGAGATTTGAAAAAAAAACTCATTACCCTTGTCCTTGATGGCCTTATAATCATTTTTCGACTTGGCTACCTCCGTTAAATTTGGAAAGATTAAATTCAAACATTGTTTTTTTTGATCGGGGCCAAAACACTGTGGAGAACTAATTCGGCAGAGGGGGGCTTATCCAAAAATAGGGCTAAACTAGGGTTGGTTAATTTCCGGAAAATTATAAACGCTGGAAATTTTCCGGTAATTTCCGGAAAATTACCGGAAAATTTCCAAAAAACTGGAAAATTAACATGATTTTCTGATTCTACCATTTTATCATAACAAATCAATCAAAATCAAACAAATCACCAAATTCTTCATCAAAAATATTAGTATCTTCATTAGTTTCCTCAATAGTTTCTTCCATTTCTTCCATTTGTTGTTCTTTTTCTTGGCGGCTTGAAGAGATCGGCATGCTCCAACATCAGATTGTGCTTGATGAAGGTCACTTGGGAAGCCGTGTCCACATTCATTCTGTTCCGGAGCTTTGTATGAATTCCACTTCGAAGAGACCAGTTTCTTTCGGTTGGAGCTGCTGAGATAGGCACATTATGTAGCATTTGGACACCTTGCAGACGAGAGTATCAGAGAAGAAGGCGGTCCACCAGGTCAGAGCATCCATGGAGTCGACGGCATCCCAGGCATAGCGGCGCTTGTTCCTTGCAAAGATGCTAGTTCCGGCCAGCCAATGCGCCCCATTCGGTCAACACCTAAAACATAACAATCAAATCAAATAATTTCACCCCAGAATAAAATTGTACCTGTTTTTCTTGGCCTGCAAACACCGGATTCTTCAGAAACTTTTTGGCTAGGAGCTCAATTGCGGCTTGTTTCTGTTGTTGGTTGAGAGATTGTCCTTGGTCCGATGGCTCCAGAACATCCAGCAAATGCGCCACATCAGTCTTTCCAAATTCTTCTCGGCCATTCAGGATCTAAGAATGTGGTGAACAATGAACAACTTCAATTAACAAACAAACCTCCATCAATTCTTCTTTTAGCTCTGCCAGGAATTCACTGTTGCTGATGGCGGCTTTGGATGAGGCGAAGGCTTCTCTGATCTTCATGTAGCAGCTTCTTGAGTCGACTTCATTTCCCTCAATTGCGGTGATTGCTTCGGCCAACGGACAGAGAATTGCCTATTGGTTGGCGGCGATTGATGAAACCAGCTTGGCGTATGTCCCCCATTCGTGTGGCGTTGTTCACATATCTTTGGCGACAAAACTTGCAATAACCGACGATGCTTCCTTGCCATTGACAGTCTCTTCTTTCCTTTCGAAATAGCTCCAACACCAGGAAAATCTTTACCCATTGCGAGAAATCTAGAAGAAAAAAGAAATTAAAATGAAAAAGAAATTCAAGACGATTTTCAAATTTTCCCATTTTGGTCAAATTTTCCGGACCCCGGAAAATTTCGGAAAATTTCCGGAAAATTACCGGAAATTTCCGCGGAAATTTTCCATCACCCAACCCTAGCTAAAACCACTTCTAAGGAATAATATCATGCTGAAACAATAGAAACATGGTTTAAAATTGTGTTCATA
>SADC01001149.1:0-18558 GCA_004194705.1 Ditylenchus dipsaci | reverse complement strand
TCCAAGTGGACCACCAGAAGACCAAGTGGTCAACCACTTGGATTAAAAATTTTTTTTTACGTTTTTCGGGTTCCAAAACATTTTTCTGCACTAATTCGAGCATGCTGAATATGGTTTGACAGTGGTAAGCTCACGTTTTATCAAGAAATTTTAAGTTATAGGATACTCTTGATTTTGATAAATCAATCGTTAGCAATGACTCAAAAATTTCTCGATAAAACATGATTTTATTTACTGTCAAACCATATTCAGCATGCTCGAATTAGTGCAGAAATGGGTTTCGGAACCCGAAAACGTAAAAAAATTTTTGATCCAAGTGGTCGACCACCTGGTCTAAATTGGGGAGGGGTTGCTGGGGAGGGTCGCCGTCACCGAGGTTACTGGTTCTAGTCCCACTAAAGTGTAGACTTAATTTTTTTACTTCCACTTTTTAGGTCACCCAGGTGGACGCCCACCTGACAAGGAGGTACCTACCCAGGAATTCGGGTAGGGTGGGGACATCCAAGTGGACCACCCAAAAATTCAAAAGTCTATTAGACGTGTAAACGATTTATTATTAATACTAATTTTGGTCGATTGTTATTTGTACCCTGATTACGGGGCTCGTGGCACAGAAAAATGACTTAATTCGACTTTTCATGTAAAAATTATTTTATGGAAATTTTCCATTTTCCATGGAAAATTGGAAATGGAAACTGGAAAATGGAAAGTGGAAATTTTTTTAGTGACACAGAAAAATGGAAATTTTCCACTTTCCATTTTCCAATTTTCCATGGAAAATTTCCCAATCTTCAATTAGTGACATAGGCCCTGGATGCATAAAAAATGGGAGCACTTTACCTTTACCCCCATCACTCAATTAACCTTGACCCCCACCAACTTGGGGGACCAAGGCAATTTTTTCATTTTTCAGAATCGATAGTTTCAGAATCGATAGTTTTATCTCGCATCATGACAGTTTGAAAGTGTAAATTTACTGTTTTTCAGACTTACTTTAATTTTTGAAAGTGAAAAAATAAAAATGAAAAAAAATTTGCCTTGGTCCCCAAGCTGATTCACTGGTGGGGGTCAAGGTTAATTGAGTGGTGGGGGTATAGGTAAATTTAGCCAAAAAATGTATGCATACCAGAGTTGCATACCAGAGTTTTATTTATGCGCTAGACCCCAGTATTCAAAACTATGTTCAACATCTTCCTTTTTGTTAAAAATTGGCCCTTTTTGGTCCATTTCCACCCGATACAGTCAACGTTCGATTTAGTAAACCCCCGATTTAGTGAAACCTCCGATTTAGTGTACATTTTTTAACGACTTTAAGTTGGTTAATTTAAAAACATAAGGAGCCTTACCCCGATTTAGTGAACCCTCGTTTTAGTGAAACCGACGACTTAGTGAAACTTTTTTCGAAATTCTGACAATAAGTCTACTCTCGATTTAGTGTAACTTACGAACTTATGAAACTTTGAAACGTGTACATTCACTTTATTAAGTTTATCTTTAGCACAGATTAGTTGTTTTTCAGATTGTAGTTACCTTTTCGGTTTTAGACAACGTTACGATATCGATGAACTGGTGATTAAATGTATTTTTATATCAAATATGTTTTAATGTTTGCATCAAAAACGTGATTATGTGCTCTTGAATACCCTGCACCTTCGATTTAGTGAATATTTTCAAAAAAATTGTTTCCAAACCGCCGATTTAATAAACCTCCGATTTAGTGAACCTTCGATTAATGAAACTTTTTCCGGTCCACAGGAGTTTCACTAAATCGAAGGTTGACTGTACAGCCTCAAATCCTTTTTAAATTGGTCAAAAATGATCAAAAAGGGTACTTTTAGATGGTTCAAAAACTCAATTTTTTATTGACCATAACTCAAAAATAATGTCTTTTTTGAGCTTCTGAGGCCATTTTAGGTCGATATAGGGCGTTTGGGAACATTTTAAAAAAGTTGATTTGGGGAGGGGGGGTGTATGCAAGTAGCGCCTAAAATTTCATTTGACTCAACTGGCCTTATCAAGCAATGAGGAATTAATTCTTTGTTCTTCTATTGGACACTTTTTCATTCATTTTTTATGCACACAGTATTCCTTTGATTTTTTATGCACACGGTATTCCTCCTCTAATTTATTTGTTTATCAGCTATTTTCCTTATTAACTTTTTTTGTTGCAAACTATCTTCAATATTTGCCTTTTTGCTTTAATTTATTGGCAATTCTGATACAAAGTACTATTTTAATATTTTTACATATGTGTACAAGGTCCGCAATCGCTGAATGGAGCCATTGGAGAAAATTGAACACTTTCAGGCAAAACTCCGCCCTTATGGTGGTGCCACAATTGTATGAACAAAGCAACATCTGCCTTTAAATACCACCATTTAGTCACTGTTTTTGACTATTTCGTATTTGGATATTTTATTTATTTAACAATAGTACTAATGACCAGATTTATGAGATTCAAAATCTTTGTGCTCCTGCTGGTTGGACTCAGCTTGTTACCATTAGTGATTTCCAATCATATGAAGATATAAGACGACATGGTCAAACAAATTTGCTTCACTGACCAAACCACACTTGACGTGTTCCAGCATTTGGACTACGTAAAAGCCAGTTGTGCTCCATTCCTAAATCTAGTCGGCAGTTCTATGGGCCTCTGTTCACTGTTTTGGCAAAAACTACTGGACTAGCAGTAGGCATTTAAATTTTTTTTCCCTCACAGCTCACAATTTTCAGCCAGATTCAGAAGAGTTACAAGCGATCAAGAAATTGAATAAAGCTGTTATTCAAGGCTTTGGGAATATTTATAGACAACAGACAAGGAATGCACGAGGAATTAAGGTGCATACAA
Source organism: Ditylenchus dipsaci (assembly GCA_004194705.1). Taxonomy (NCBI): domain Eukaryota; kingdom Metazoa; phylum Nematoda; class Chromadorea; order Rhabditida; family Anguinidae; genus Ditylenchus; species Ditylenchus dipsaci. Next base: position 15,710 of record SADC01001149.1, on the reverse strand, counting down.
TGAAACAACAATACTTTGGAGTAAGTTCAATTATTACGAAAAAAAATTGAATGGGCTTGCACCACATGCCCCTTTAAAAGCTGTTAGTGAAAAAGAATAAAAAGCAAAATTAAAAAAAAATATAAACTTTTAAAAATAAGATGATGAGTTCTACCAGAGTGATGAGTTCTAGGATAATGAGTTCTATAATGTGTTATACTCGCAATATTTTTAGCCGATCTTCGAAAAGATTCAAATATATTTTTGGAGATCAGGCGCGAGCCAAGCTCGGGCCTGATCTCGGGCTCTGTTGTAAAAGTTCTATCCTGGTCGGCCTGTTAACATGTCTGTGCAAGCTATAAAAAGATACATAGAGCTGGAAAAACTTCCCTGAAGTTATTTCGATTGAAACGGGTTCAAAAAAATTGGATAAAAACTCCTTCAAGAATTTTTCCCTTGACTGGAATCCAGTTTGAACCCTTTTTACTATAGCAACTACAGTCGAACCTCGATAAGCCGTCACCCCAAAAGTTCGTTCCCGCCTTGGGTCCGACACATTTTTTAGCTCGATTTTAAAATATTTTGCCAGTTCTGTTTTCACAGTCTGGTCGCAAAAACCGTAAGGATTCCGATTTTGCAATCATTTTTCAAAATCCAAAAACGTTTTAGTCTAAAAAACCAAAACCTCTTTTCTAAAACCAAAAGATAAGCCGTCACCGTTTTCAAAAAAGGGCAAAAGTGACGGCTTATCGAGGTTTTGGTTTTTTTAGACTAAAAAGTTTCTGGATTTTGAAAAAACGATTGGCAAAATCGGAATCCTTACGATTTTTGCGACCAGACTGTAAAAACAGAACTGGCAAAATATTTCAAAAATCGAGCTAAAAAATGTGTCGGACCCAAGGCGGGAACGAACTTTTGGGGTGACGGCTTATCGAGGTTCGACTGTATATAAAATCCATAAAAAACCTATTTCAGAGGGTTACCAACCAGCTCACCCACATCAAGAATGAGTTAAACGAGACACTTTTTGCTCCTGCACAAAAGAACCCTCAAAAAGAAATGGCCGACTTCATTGACGACATATGTAAAAATGACAATCATTCTCCAAAGAGGATCTTAGAAGTAGTCTATTGCATTTCACTTTAAAATATATTTAATTCTATTGCTGCTTAGTTCGTGCAAGACATTACAACACTCAGTTGCAAGCATTTAGTTGTCAACAATGAAACCATCAGCCAGGCGATCGAACTTTACAAATTTTTTGAAAAAATTGAGCGCGATTTTGTACTGAGCGGGCCTCACACATCCAGCTCAATGAATCTCTTCAAAAGGAAGAAATCAGGTACGTTTTTACCGTATGATACAACTGAAAAATTTCTTGCAGAACTTATCCATCTGGCTATGAACAATGATCTGGCCAACAATGAAATCGGTCTCTGGTACAAGAAGCTTAAAAGAATAGGAGCAGTGACTCCTGTCGCTTTTATTGAGTGGATTAGCTCAGAATTGACTACTGAAGTAGAAGACGAAGAACTGTGAGCATTTGCGAGGAAGAAAAAGATATGAACTATTTAGGAATTTAGTTGCATTCTGAGTATGATCTATGTGGACAACAATTTCCGCCGAAAACCTATCGAAGGCTGGTTAACATTATCGTCAACGATATAAAATTGCTGGTAGGCTTTTAATTTGTAAATTTGCTGAAAATTTTCCATCATCCTCTAACTTTATCAAAAAAGAGTACTGAAGTTTTCCAAAATAAGAAAAGTTTTGGGGTTGGAATAAATGTTTGAGTACAAAGAGCGCTTAAACCTGAGCCTGTCCGCCCCCCTGATTCCCCAAAACCTGGACCCCTACAGGGTGGGGCAAAAAAAACGCGGACACTTTTCATAATTTTTGTCAACAACTTCCGCGCACCGTTTGAATTAATTTTTTAGCGTAATCAAGCATGTTGAAATAAAAATTGTGAGGCCGGTTCCGAGTCCTCTCATTCTGCCGTAACCCTAGATCTAGATCTCCTAGCATGAGATTAACATGCCTCGTTGCTCAGGGCTAACTCACTAAGTTTTGACTTTTGACCTAAGGCTTCAACTGTCCATCCTTGTTACACCTAATTTAACACGGGAAAAACCGACTGGAATGAGTGTCGACCCTGGTGCGGCTTTTCACGGAGAACATGAATATCACAAAATCGGACCTCGAAACATAAGTGCAACGCCCTTAAAAAAGCTAATTTCGCCGAAGACTCATTGAGGTTAGGCATGGTTTTTCCTTTATACTGGTGATCAGTAAATATGGTGGTCGTCTAATATGGTGGTCGTCCAAGTGGTCGCCTACTTGGAACAATTTTTTTTTTTTTGGGTTCAAAAACCTGTTTTCTGGACTAACTTGGGAATGCTAAAGATGGTTTGGTAGTGATAAAATGCCGTTTTATACGGTTTTTTTTGAGTTGTGGTAAAATCGAGTTTTGGTAAAATCAATTATTTCTCAATACTCGAAAAATGCCATCAAAAAGTAATTTTACTACTGTCAACCCATCTTTAGAATGCTCAAATTAGTGGAGAAAACAGGTTTCGAAACCAAAACGTGAATTTGGTCCCCACTTTCTCTAATAATAACTGAGAGAAATCTTTTCAAGACAATTTTTTTTTCACATTGTGATAAATTGTCCCATTTTTGTTTGATGTGATGAATTGTCCCTTTTTAAGGAGTTGTGATGAATTGTCCGTTGTGATGAATCGGCGTTGTGATGAATCGTCCGTATCCGATGTAGCGTGAAATACTTGCAAAATCGAAATGGCCGATTTACTTGAGAAACTGCTCTTTGAATAACAAAGTTACTGTCAAATTTCCAATTCCGTTCGAGACAAAATAACATTTAAATTTGAAAAAATTCAACATTTAAATATTTTTTGTCTTGAACGGAATTTAAAATTTGACAGTATCTTTTCAATTCAAAGATCATTTTCTTAAGTAAATCGGCCATGCTGAACACGAATCTGGTTGTGATATTCATGTTCTCCGTGAAAAACCGCACCAGGATCAACACTTGTTCCAGTCGGCTTTTTCCGTGTTAATAGATTTTCAACAGGAATTTTCTAACAAGCTATCCAGCAAGCAACAATCTGAAGAAAAAATCATGAAATAATTAAAAATCAAAGAAAACCCACGTTTTTTTCGCTTCACTCTGTAGTCATTTTTCTTTAGTCTCTTAAAGGGGCAAACCAGCGCGTTCCCAAAAGTTGAGGCTGAGAACAGTAATTTTTCTAAATCATCCCATTTTTCACAAGTTATCCGTCAAATCTAACATTGATGACCTCATACTACTTTTAAAAACGAGACAGAAAACTTAAAAAAAGATAGACGAGAACGTAAAAAACTTTGTCGAGAAAGATAAAAATGTTGGTTTATGAAATTTATGCTTATTTGCCATATTCGTTGCCATAACTCGACATTTTTTACTTCAATTCCAACCTTGATTCATAAATTACAGAGTCGGGATATTTTTTTCAGGAGTTCGTGGCTGGAATGTGTGCCTATCTAACCAACATTAATGACATAGAGAAAGCTCAAAAAAGACGACAGCAATCAAAAATATTGTCCTAACTACCTCTGATTCAATTCGACTTTGGCTGAATATCACTCTTGTGGGTGTTTTTATTTCTTTAAGTTAGTCATAAACTATTTCAGGAATCCTCTTGGCCATTGGCTTACCAAAAAGTGGTCGAGGAACTGGTGGGAGAAGCTGACATGCCACCAGAAAAGTATGACGAGACTGCCTGGACGCTTGCTCGGGAGTTGTCTGATAACTGTGGTTCAGCTAGATTCACCGCTCAAGTAATAATTATTTTCGCATACCAATTAAAAAACCATGCCATATACATCCACGAGTTTTGTACATTTGAATTGGCGGAACAGCTTTTTCGACGCTACTTGCATATACAACCACCCCCCCCCCCCAAACACCCAAACACCCTATATCGCAAGTTCCCAAACACCCTATATCAAGCCAAAATGGCCTCAGAAGCTAGAAAAAGGCATTATTTTTGAGTTCTGGTCAATAAAAATTGAGTTTTGGGCATGTTGAAATCTCGACCATATGACTGTTTTACTCTGTTTTTCAACATGGGACTTGGCAAAAAGTACCTCTGAATGCATTTTTGATCAAGGGTCTTGCTGGGAATGCGCACACCCACATACCTTAGACAGAAATCACTCCAAAGTGACTCTGGATGCATGAAATATGTATGCATACCAGAGTTTATTCATATGGTAGGCCCCAGTATTCAAAACTATGTTCAAAATTTTCCTTTTTGTTCAAAATTGGCCCTTTTTTGGTCTATTTCCACCCCAATACAGCCTTAAATCATTTTAAAAATGGTCAAAAATGATCAAAAAGGGTACTTTTGGGTGGTCCAAAAACTCAATTTTTTTATTGACCATAACTCAAAAATAATGTCTTTTTTGAGCTTCTTAGGCCATTTTAGGTCGATATAGGGCGTTTGGGAACATTTTAAAAAAGTTGATTTGGGGGGGGGTGTATATGCAAGTAGCGCCGCTTTTACACTTCGAAAATGTACGAAATAATTTTTTGAAAATACAGTACTTAAAAGTAGTGCTGATGACAACCCAATATATTGGTATTGGGTATTGGGTGTATTGGGTCTGATTTAGGTCAAAAATATTGTATTGGGATATTGGGTGTGTACTCAATGAAATATTGGGTATTGGGATTGGGTTTGTGAAAAATATTGGGTATTGGTATTGGTCTTCAACAGAAAGTTGTGACTATTTGTAGTTCACTTTTTAAAATAATATTTGTTCTTGCGCGATTAGAGGAAGCAGAACATACTTATCACTCACAATTTCAATTAGCTTTTGTTTTGTTCTGTCGCTCTCTATCGGTCTACGCTTTCTGTTTTAGAAAGTGAGCTTACTTAGTAAGATTGAGATCGAACGCGAAGAAGACGATCAATTGCTGTTCACAAAGCTGTCACAGACCGATGTCCGGTGCAATAAATGCCAGCATGTGGTCAAACAGAGCAATTATGGGACTTCAAACCTTAAAAAGCACCTTGCAAAGCATCCAGTTCACTTGAAGAAGCTAGAAGATGCCGAAAAGTCTGAAGAAACAAACAAAGAGGCAATGCAAAAAGGTTTGAACAGCTTTTCTCCGTGGCTCGGGACGTCTACGATTATAGAAGATCAAGCTTGGATCCAGAAACAGCAGAGCGCCTGATTTTTTAAAACAAAAATCTTACGTTGTTAAGATTTGTCTATTATAGTACCACTGTTTGTGTTAACCGTAAATAAATGTTGTAGAGTCATCGCTTTTTGAAAATAATTGGGTATTGGGCCAATATATTAGGATCCGTCATAATATTGGGTATTGGGATTGGGTTTTGAAATGGCCTAAAATATTGTATTGGGTATTGGGTGGGTCCGTTTTGAGATATTGGGTATTGGTATTGGGTTCAAAAATGGTCAAAAATATTGTATTGGGGTATTGGGTTTGAGCAAATCTACTGCACTATTTAAAAGCGATAAATTATTTCTTTCGTTCATTTTCGAATTAAAAAAGCTGTGCCCCGTTTACACAAAAGTACAAGTGTTAATTCTTTTTTAATGTTGCATAATATAATTTCAGGTCTTAATTGTAGAATCTTTTGGCGCCTATGAGACTGATGGCTCTGCACAGTATGGCAAAAATTTACTTGTTCAATGTGAAGATGATTTTACCTGCTTCGTCATAAAAGATTACAAAAACGCAATCAGTGTTGTAGTGTCCCGCTTTGGAGATGATGTTATTGAGACTGAACGAGCCTCAGTGTCCAACGAATGGTTCGCTAGCAATCAGGCTGAAATTGTGGAAAGGATCAAGTAAACTGTTCTAAATCTTACGATTTTGAACAGTCTATTTTAGAGCAAACTATGACCAGTCTGACTACTTGGATCTCTATTGGCCAGAAAAGAAGGCGTTGTACATCAAGAATTTGCTGGACAAGATCGGCAACGAAGTCCCTGGTGTCTTGCACTCGTCCTACTACCGAACTCGTGTACTTATCCATGTAAACGCCAACTTCGAGAGCAGGGTCGTAATTCATTATGGTGCCACTAATATGACAGTAGGCATGGATTCAGAAGGATCCACCAATATGGCAGAGTATTACGAATGGCATGCACTAGACAATGACTTTCGCATAGATTTGTTCTTCTTTTTGTGAAACCATGATGTGTTTGAAACTTGCTGGGTGGTTACTTGTCTATTTTGCTTACGCAAATTTATTACTTTTTGAAAATTTAGCACCATAATTAATCCAAGGTCACAATGATTCTAAGCAATACTACCCGACCATAAATAAACTTTATCATAAACAAATATTGAACACTTCAAAACTCTAGTGTAAATAATTACAGACAACACTAAAAAACTCTAGTCAATCTCATAGTCACACAGATCTTGAAATAAATAATTCTTTAAATTGACAAGCAAGAGTCGAATCCGGACATCACTCAGATATACCCACCAAATATTAGAGAATACAAAATAACCCCTTCTAACCCCCTAGTAAATAACCCCCCTAGTAACTTTTTTTTAAATAGATCCTTAACATCACATATCGATCTCGAATCAACTTAAAAGACCATGGTTTTTGCGCGCAGTGGCATATGCCAAATTTGAATTGGCGGGGACACTTCTCTTTCGTCTCGTACTGTACTCTTTTGAGTGGTTTGAAATGACTCAAAAGAGTACAGTTCTAGTCGAAAGAGAAGTGTCCCCCGCCAATTCAAATTTTGCACACTGCGCGCAAAAACCATGGTCCTTTAAAGAGGCATCATTATGTGGTTCGGATTAATAAAAATTGAGTTTTGGGGTTGTGAATTTTTGAACATTTGACTATTTCACTATGTTTTTTTTGTCAAAATAAGATCTGGCAAAAAGACCCTCCCTGATCAGGGCTGCTAAACTTACTTTATTTATAGATTTGTACTTTTTGGGGACCCAAATCTTTAGAAATTTTGAGATTTTACGTCAAAACCTTTATTTTTGGTGCTCAAAATCTAGATAAAATGTCGCTTTTTGTCGAAAAAAGATCAAATTGTACTTCATTCGGCCTAATGCACTTTATTTCAAAAATGTAAGTTCACAGCCCTGTTGTAAATTCATTTTTATCAAAAGTCTTGCTCGGAATCATGTCTAAGGTTAGTGAGTGCGCGCATCTCTAACTCTCAAGTTACAATAGCGAGCAAAAAAATTGCCCAAGCCGTAAAAAACGCATAATTTTTAAAAATTCTATATTTTTAACGCAAATTTCGGCCTTTAAAGAATTCCTGAACGACAAATTTGACAGCACCCCAAGTGCATTATTATCAGGTTTGCAATATTCGTTACAAAACCGATGCAAGCAAAATGGAGAAAAACTTATTGGTATTTTGGTTGATTTTACAAAAGTATTTATGATAATTCCTGTAACCTCAGGAGTGCAAGAGAGCTGATGCTGAAGTAAGATTACAGATGAGCGTCTGTCAAAAAGAGTGCCTCCAAACAAAATTGCTAAAAAGCCAGTAGAAAGCGTCGTGAGGCCAGGCATGCCGTGCATCATAGGTTTTTTTGGATAATGCCATTGAAGACGAGCAAGACGAGGCTGATATTATTTTATGATTATTTTACTAAGAAAAGTTTGTTTATTGCACAGCCAGCATTTATTTTCCCAATATATTAACACGTCAATTGCTGGTTGCGACACTGGTTTATTTCGACCCAGTGGTAGTCGAACCTGTGACCTAAGGCGATGCGTATATAAAGTTTCCCCCTTTAAGAAGAGGTAAGACCAGCAGTTTTCATGGTATTGAAATTTGAAGCATACCTGGTTTGGCATATTCCTGCCTAATTTTGTGATAAAAATTGAGAGTGCAGTGTATCAAAATGATCAGCGTGAAAATGCAACATAACTAATGTAAGGACTCACAAGACGACAAGCGAATATAGCAAAATTTTAGCCAAAACAATTTGACCTCGAAATCTTCCAAAAAACCAGGGGCTTTTGGACGAAAATTCAGGTGGTTGTGGCTTGGTTTCCTAATTTTCTAAAAATTTTATAGGACATATTCTGAAAATAAAACCATCACATAATAGAGCACAAAAAACTGCATCCGATGCAAGTGTTAGATCACAGGTAAAACAGTGTTTTCCTTTTTTAAGTCCCTTTAAGTGCAAATTTTACAGGTCAAAAAATGGTGGTTTTGTGAGTTGGACGTTGGTTGACCCAGGGTGACCAACTCAAATTTTGAAAATAACGGCAACATGTTCCAAAATAACGGCATTCCAAATAGAAGAATCCAAAAATAACGCCATTTTTTTATTTAATAATAAATTTGGCAATAAATGTTATTATTTTCAAAAAAAAATAATGGCAAAATTGTGCGAAAGAACGGCAATGCCACTAAATAACGGCAAGTTGGTCACCCTGGGTTGACCCACTGTTTGCAAACATATTGCAGCTCACATACACGGACAGGGACAAAAGGCTACAACTCGAAAGAAAGGTACAAAAGGCTACAAGGCAGTAATATTGAGAAAAAGCGCCGCAAACCCATAAAAGCAACCGTCATTATTATTAATCAAGCGATTCACCAACCAAATTTATAAAATCATCAACACAAATAACTCAGTAACCAGATTGCCGGCGTTACTTGGATCCTTCGGGGGCGCACGGGGCTTGGTTGGTTAGAGATGCGCACACTCACTTACCTTAGACATATTTCCGAGCAAGACTCTTGATCAAAAATGCATTCAGAGGCTCTTTTTGCCCAGTCCCGTGTTGAAAAACATGGTAAAACAGGCAAAAAGTCGAAATTTTTGCTTTTTTCTCAATTTTACTGGGTTGTAGTCTTTTGTCCCTTTTTTTCGAGTTGTAGCCTTTTGGCCTGTTGTAGCTTTTCGACCGTTATAGCCTTTTGACACGTACCGTTTTGTTCAATAATGCAGATGTAGTTCGAAATTCTAGTCGAGCACCACCCTACCCCCACCAGAATTAAAAATCATGCTTTTGGCATTGTGTTTTAAAAAAGCGCTTTTCAAACATTTCTCACAAGCAAGTTACCACCCATTTCGTAGCTCATCTTATTGTCCACAAATTGAGTGGTTACTTGTCTGAGAATAGTCTTAGAAAAGATGGTCGAAAACACAATCTCAAGAACTCGATTTTGAAATAAGGGTGGAGGGGCTTTACGTGGTAACATGAAAATGTCAAAATCTCAAGTTTTTACTCATCAACACTGTTTTTCACGACATTTTCATACAGTCAAACCTCGTTATACGCCAACCCCAAAAGTTCGTTCCAGCCTTGGGTCCGACACTTTTTTTAACCCGATTTTTGAAATATTTTATCAGTTCTGTTTTGACAGTCTGGTCGCAAATATCGTAAGGATTCCGATTTTGCCGATCGTTTTTCAAAAACTGAAAAATTTTACTATTTAAAAAACCAAACCTCGTTTATACGCCACCCTATTTTCAAAAGGGGTGGCGTATAAACGAGGTTTGGTTTTTTAAATAGTGAAATTTTTCAGTTTTTGAAAAATATAAGCAACCCATATTTGGCAAAGCCAAATATGCTTATATAATACACCCTCTAATCAATATAAAATAATTTTAATTAAATTAATTTGTTTCAATTTGTTTAGTTCCTTGGGTCCCTCAGCTTAATTCGTATAGAATTTAGCTTTCCAATTTGGTCCAGGCACAGCTCTATTGCGAAATTGGAGCAAGGTCAGACAGTCGGCGAGAGACTGTATATCAGGTTGGGCGGTCTCCAACTGTGGCAAGCAGGACCTGATGGTATGGACGTATTGAGTTAAAGCACGATGCCTGAAGTATTGCGGCAGATGTTGTCCTCCGCCTCTCGCACTAGCCCCCTCAGAAAGTATTGCTAGCAAGTATTGAGGATCTGTTCTCCTAAGTATTGAAAGGTCACCAAAGGGTGGTCCTGTGTATTATCTCCGCTTCCCCACTGCGCACGCTGATCGGCAATTGAAGGTCCAAAAGACTACTAATCCTGTTGTTACTAAAACGATCGGCAAAATCGGAATCGTTGCGATATTTGGACCACAGACTGTCAAAACAGAATTTATAAAATATTTCAAAAATCGGGGTAAAAAAAAGTTCGGACCCAAGGCTGGAACGAACTTTTGGGGGTGGCGTATAACCGAGGTTTGACTGTAATACAATCGATAGTTTTACAGTCAAACCTCGATTTAGTGGGACTCCCAAAAGTTCGTACCCGCCTAGGGTCCGACACTTTTTTTAACCCATTTTCAAAATATTATATCGATTCTGTTATGACAGTCTGTTCGCAAATATCGTGAGGATTCCGATTTTGCCGATCGTTTTTTGAAAAGAAAACAAATTTTGGGTTAAAAAAGTAAAACCTCGATATAGTGACACCCTTTTTTGAAAACAGGTGCCACTATATCGAGGTTTCACTTTTTTAACCCAAAATTTGTTTGCTTTTCAAAAAACGATCGGCAAAAATTGGAATCCTCACGATATTTGCGAACAGACTGTCATAACAGAATCGATAAAATATTTTGAAAATTGGGTTAAAAAAAGTGTCGGACCCTAGGCGGGAACGAACTTTTGGGGTCCCACTAAATCGAGGTTTGACTGTACTACTGCATATAATGATTTTCGATCAGGGTTCGTGATGAAAATTTTCGAAAAAGGACATTTAGGTAAAAAAAAAGATTTTATTTCCTTTTTATCCAGCGCTTATTGCTATTTTGGAGCAAAAAAAAGATTTTGACTAAAAACTTCAAAAATAAAAAAGATTTTGTGTGCCGAAAAAAGAACAAATCTTTTCGAAAAGACGATTACAAACCCTGTTTTAGATCAAAAAAAAAATTGAAATTTTTATGTTAATTTTCATACACATCGGCAGAAAGGGGTAATAGCCTTTCACAACTGAAAATATTGCACCTAACTTTCTGGACAATCCTTTCTTCCAGTAGTTTGAGAAATACTGAAAAACAGAAGGCAATTTAACGTTTATCAAGCACAACCTGCAATTGAATTTGCCCACCTGTTTAAGCCTCTTCGTAATTAAACAGTGTCGAAAAATTCGAGGAAGAAGAGGATTTAGAAATTTCCGTGAAACGATTTAATTTTTCTGATGATTCTTATGACTTGGATTAAAACTATATTGATCATATTTTTCTTGTGTCAACTGCTATTGCTCGATAAAATAGGTTAGATAGACCTTCAATTCGTTATTCTAGATATTCTGTGAAAAAAAACATATTTGTCAAAAAAAAAATCTAGAAATTTTTTGAGTTTTTCTCCGGCTTTCGGGTAATTAGCGGGTAATTAAAAAGTATTTCGCCGGAGAATTACCTTGCCCTAGTTTCACTTATTTTAAATAGTCTTTTATTTGTATAGAGTGAGTCAAAAACAAGTTAATCTTACACCGAATTAAGTTCCAAAAAGTGTCATTTAAATTTATATTCGACAAGCAAAAGCCATGGATTGTGAAGAAGCTCATTTCTCGGTTCCTCATCAATTCCTGAGTCATGGTAGCAGAAGTGAAAGAAGTTTTCTGTGGGTGCATTGTGAGAAGGTATTTTGTGTCCGTATTTGTCCACCAATTTCTGACGATAGCCTCCAGTGTCCTGTTTGTCACATCCTCACAATATCTGACATCCAGCTTGTTCAATTGTCGACAGGTGTTCAGCACATACAAAATAGAGTCATCAGTGATCAGAGAGCAGCTAGACACGTTCAAGTGCTAAAAATCATATGCAGTATTGGAGTTTCAAAGAAACCAGTGAACACTACTTTGAGTCCAGGATTGCTTTCAGCAATTGCCTCCAGAATTGAATCGCTTAAACAGTCAAATGAATCCAAATCTAAACGCTCTAGATGCTGGAGATTGGCCAAATGTAGCAATCCATCTGCACTGTAGTCTTCATCGTCAGCATCGCATTCAGATAAGATAGTCTCGTCAATTGACTGATCTGACCAATGGATTGGAGTAGATGGTCAGAAAGTGAGTTATAAAGGGACTATCTTCAGATAGGTGAGCTTCTTCATATGGTCAAAACAGGGTAATTGCCTAGATATATCAGCTCGGATGATCAGTTTCTTGAGGCTAAAAACCAAAGTTTTTCCAGTGTCTAAATGCTAAATAATTGCAGTGTGGCCGAGGGTCTCGAGTTCGACTTCTTTAAGGTGTGTCCCCAATGAGTGCAATTTTTTTCTTTCATGGGCGGGAACAGCTGTAAACTTTTTTCTCGACTGATTTTTTGCTGTTATTACTATTTTTAGCCAAGTATCAGGGCTACAATTATACTTTTCCAGCCACATACCACTGGAATTATTTTGATAAATTTTGTTATAAATTTCACTCTACATTGCACTCTTCGAGTGAGATGTAGAGTGCAAATGAACGCATTTTTATCAAAAAAATTTTTTAAATTATGTGTGGCTGGAACAAATAGCATTCTGTAGCCCTGCATCTTAGCTAAAATGGTTCTAACAAGGGAACCGTTCGAACTCTCCCCCACTTAACTTCAATCTGATGCGTTATCTTGTAGCCCATGGTCGATTTAGTTAGCGTAGAAAAAGTCCTGTCGGCGGACAGAGAATAAAATTTTGAGTTTAGGGACCTCGAAAACTCAAAAAATCTCCTGAAAATTATAATTTTGGATACTTCAGTGCCTCCATTCTCAGTTTTTCATTTTTCAAAAGGTAATTCTGACTATTATGACCTTATGTTACTTTTTGATTTTACGTCTAACAGTGATGTTTTTTGAAAACTTTTTTGAAAATTTTAGAAATTCAAATTTTATAGGACATGTTATGTTATGCATCAGTAAAATTTAAATTTTTAAAATTGTTCAAAAAAGTTTTTAAAAAAATTACTTTTAGACGTAAAATCAAAAAGTAACATAAATAATATGATCAGACTTACCACTTGACAAACAAAATCTAAGAGTGGAGCACTGAAGTATCCAAAATTAGCAATTTCAGGAGGTTTTCTGAGTCTCTAATTTCCCTAAACTCAAAATTTTATTCTCTGTCCGCCACCAGGACTTTTCCACACCAAGTAAATCGACCATGGGCTACAAGATAACGCATCAGATTGAGGTTAAGCGGGCGGATACTTCGAACTGTTTTCTTGTAAGAGATAAAAAAATTCAACCGAGTAAAAACTTTACAGCCGTTCCCGCGCAAAAATAACAAAAAAAAATCACTCATTGTGGAGGAAGCCTTACTTTGCTTTTTACTTTCCCGTCCGGTATAATTTTTTGCATATTATTGCGTTTAAATACTTTCCAATGGTCGAATATCAAAATATAACGTTTATGATCAACTTGGAAACGGTTGGTTTCCTTAAAGGACCATAGCCGTCGCCGACAACGAGAATTTTAAATGTTTGAATTTGCGCGGGACAGTTCTCTTTCGTCTTTCATTGTACTTTTTTGAGTCATTCGAAGCAAGTCAAAAGAGTACAGTGCGAGACGAAAGAGAACTGTCCCGCGCGCATTCAGACATTTGAAATTCTCGTTGTCGGCGACGGCTGTGGTCCTTTAAGAAATGGAGCCGTCCTAAAAAAGGATCTTTTAAGTTTGAAAAAATTTCAGGCCTCTAATTATCCGCCATGGCGTGTAACTAAGAGCGCTAAAGGTATTTAGAATTTTTCTCATTATCATTAATCTTATTATCATCATTTAATTTATTAAAAAAAAGAAGACTTATTACTTGAGTTTGGAAAGTGCCAAATTAAAATTGCAGTCTTCCATTTCTCCACTTAGCTTCAAATACTCCAATTCAAGACGTCGATCACCAATCTGAGCAAGTTGTGCATTGTTTATCTCCGACGAGTTTATCTCAGGTTTTTCAGGGTGGATGGAATATTTTCAAAGGACTCATCCATTAGGTCGCACTCCTCGCACTCCAAAACTAGTTTTTCAAGCAAATTACAGGTCTTGAAAAAGTTATCCAATGATGTGATCTGCAAAATAAATTATACTAGATCTTGCTCGAATTATAATTATCTTTAAAAAAAATCCTAAATAAATTCACAGAAAGGGAACCTAGACGGACGATCGACAACCCTTATTTTCATAATTTATGCCAATTGAAATGCTTTTCAAGGTGCTGAAGCGGTTAGCTATTTGCAGAAGCTGTGCGTGAGAATCAAGGACTTCTAAATTTTGCAACTGATCGACTGGAATGCGACTCAGAAGCAAGTCCCAGTAATAGCTGAAACTGACTCCATCCAATCTCACATCTTTCAAGTAAGGAGCACATCTGTCAGCTATAGCAGCAATCTACAAATTTGGAACATTTGTACTAGGATAAATGTATCAGCAAATGATATTACAGGCCCGGAACTGTACTTTACTTTAAAGATTTGTACTTTATTATGACCTCAAATCTTTAAAAAATTTTGATAGTTCCAGTCAAAAACTTAATTTTTGAAGCTCAAAACTCAGTAAGCACTGGATAAAATAGCACTATTCGACAAAAAAATGACCAAATTGTACTTTATTTCGCAAATGTACTTTATTTCAAAATTTTGAGTTCCCAGCCCTGCGATATTACCTTTTTCTCGTTGTTCGCAATACGTCCATGCATATTAGGCCAATAAGATCATCAGAATCGATGTAGGTCATATTGCGCCAACAGTGTGCTTGAATAATACTCCTCCATCTGCTGCAGACTCCTTCCATCAAAAGTTTTGTTCCTAAGTGCAGCTGTTCAACGATGCGCACCTGCAAAGATGGCATGGGTAGAATTTTGCGTAAGACCGCTTTGTAAGCAGCGAACAATTTGAGATTGATTTCAGCGCGAAACTTATTTCATTTCTTTAAATTTAATCCCTTTGAAATTTCAACCTTGACAAAGATTCGAAAGAAATCGAAAAATTTAATATTTGAATTTCGACGGTCAGTTTTGGTTTTCAAAAACACCAAAGTCAATGACAATCGTCTATTAGCGGAAATGCGGTATTGCTGAATTGCTTTCGTTAATACTCATTTTTTTTGACAACTATGTTTCTGCCATAGTTGGAACCATAGTTGCACGGGAAAATTTTTTGACGCTGGGCGCCGGCAGCGAGCTTTTGTAAAATGGGCGCCGGGCGCCGACGCCGGCGCCAGTGGGCGCCGGCATTTTTAAAGGGTCATAGCCGTCGCCGACAATGAGAATTTCACATGTTTGAATGCGCGCGGGACACCACAATTATTGCGAAATGTTCAGGAATATTTTCCAGTGAACTAATAATTAAATCATCAAAAAAGCAGAGCCAGCACTTAGAATCGAACCCACCAACAGTATTGACTCGACAGCGCTGCTTTACCACTACACTACCTAGTAACATGTGTACCATTAACTATTCTAGCTAGAGTAAGTTAATTTCTGTATCAATAACACATTCAAAAACACTGTGCCAAAAATTATGAAGTGTCCGCGCGCGTTCAAACGTGCGAAATTCTCGTTGTCGGCGACGGCTATGGTCCTTTAAGGCGCCGGGCGCGGAACCGGCGCTGGAATTTTCAAAAAATCGGCGCCGGGCGCACAACGTGGCGCCGGTCATTTTTTGCGCCTATAAGTAGCTAAGAAAATGTCTCTTCTGTAAAAAGACGCACTTTTTATTAATCATTGAGAAGATCGGCAAAAATTAGTATCACGCAAAATCTTTTCTCTTGTTATGAACTAACATTGTTTTGAA
>SADC01001148.1:0-12884 GCA_004194705.1 Ditylenchus dipsaci | reverse complement strand
TCAAAAAATGTCAATATTTTTCTCAATATTTATTTATTTTGATAGTTATGACTCTAGGGCAACTTTTTTGAGCTCTACACGAAAATATATGCAGTTTTTCCGACTGATTTATGAAAATTCGATGCAGAAAAATCGGTGAGTAAAAAAAGTTGAGGGGTCAACGGGGTCAACTTAGGGTCAACTCTTGCTAAAATTTTGTAAAGATAGGATTCTAAATTTCTGTAAAAGCCATCTTGTAGAGCTCAAAAAGTTGAGTGGGGTGAAAAATATTAGATTTGGCACTTTCCCTTCAAAAAATTGGATATTTAGTAATTTTGACAAAAGTTGACCCCTAAAAAGTTGAGGGGTCAACTCGACTATGAACACTGCCAATATAAATATGATAAGATCATCGCGGCCCATAACTTATCGAAAATTCGACTCACTTACACAGCCTCGAAGCGTTTTGAACTTTTGAAAGAGAGCTGAAAAAAGAAACAAAAAAAAAGATACCAAAGGTCACAGCTACAAAAAGCTCTGCTGTAATATAAATATTTGTATATTTTTACAAAGAAAACAAAAATATATAAAAAAAATTGAATTCAATTCCAAAAGTATTTAAAACAATTCCGAGAAATTCAAAAAGTCATCCCTTTGTTGTATAGGGCAAAAAAAATGAATTGTGCAAACTAAATTGTGCAACACCATATCTGTCGAATCAACTTTACAGTTAAAAAGGTGAACATACTTAGAGTCGTCTCCTTTTTTCAAAATCATGAAACAGTAATGTCTGGTCTATACTTAGAAAAATTTCTTTTGATGGAGAAGGGTAAAAGTTTATGAAATCCAGAGGCTACTACAGCTTTTAAGACAGTAAAATAAATGAATAAATGAATTTATAAAGTAGTACATAAATGCAAAAGAAGTAAAATTTTGGGTGAGCTTTTGAAAAATGAAGAAAACAAATAGGCAAAAATCGATTATAAAGTGCCACATAGAGATATACGGCTGTTTATTTTCCCGACTTGCCTTATTGAATGTTATTCATGAAAGATGGTCTAACCCTATGAAGATTTTTTAAAATCAGTTCCTTCATCGATTTCCTACATGATATTTGGTTATCATGGAAACAAAGACAGCGAAATAGCGTTCATCTTGCCTCAAAAGTTGAATCAGACATTTTACAAAACACTTAATATATAAGAACAGAAATTCAGTCATGAAATAGTTTTATTTTCATAGGGTTGTTTCAAAATATTTTAGTTAGTTCTCTTGATGTAGTATTTTTAGCCGAAATTATGTAGAATTTGTCTTATTTATTTTATTGTTTAAGTTTATGTATAATACACTTTCTGTATAAAACAGACCAGCCATTGTCTTAAAAACAGAAAAACACCCCCACAGCTTTATGTACCTTTTTACATTCCAGTCTGACTGTGTAAGGTAATGGTTTCCATTATAAGTTAAAAGTTTTTCACTCTCGATACATTGTAGATCTGAACGCGATTTCTTGACCAGCAACTGAGTTAATTTTCTAATATCAAACCCCGATTCGATGTATTCTTGGTGTATGGGTTTCAACCCTTTTTTCTTCGGGGCAAAACGTCAAATTTCGGTCAAACTTTTTTTCAGACACATTTTTTACTCGTCTTTACATTTCGAAAATCCAAAAAAGTTGATCTTCAAGAAGTACAATATTGTATAGTTCTCCGCTTTTTTATCATTTTTAAAAATATGAATTTTTTAGTACAATTATTTCTAATTTTGAACTAATTGCACTTTCAGAAAAAATATGAGTTATTTCTGTAACATCTTTCAACTTATTTTATTTTGCGCATTTTATAATGATTACGTTATTGGAATGTACAGTGGCAGTCAAGGAACGTATGGAATTGATGAAGGAATGCAAAATCTGGTATAGGTTCAAAAAAGGATTTTTCACGATTTAAATGCGATCCAACTTTATTATAACGTACCCATTGAGGACCGGTCCTAAGGGTGCGTTATATCAGAAGAACATTGGTTGAAAGGTTACTCTGCGTTGATTTTCACAACCGTACATTGTAACAGGGGTACGTTATAACAAAAATTACCTGTATTTTTTTGAATAATTGCAAAGTTCTATTTTTCTTGAGTAAGTTAAGTTTTAGACAATGAATTAGCAACCGCACTTAAATGAATCGCAGAAAATATACGTATTTCTATAAAAATTATCGGGTGAGAATCTCGCTGCGAGAAAATCAATCTACTCATTTACTTACGACGTGTTCTGCGCTATTGCGGTCTCTTATTTTGCTCTCTGCATAAATTGGTGCATCCTGTAATTATTGTTAATCATCTTCTCCGCTGTCAAAAATACCGCCATCTTGGTGCTGGACCTACTTTGAGCGGAAGCAAGAAACAAATAAGAATGGAAATGCTGTCGTCGTGGGCTACTGCGAGTTATAAAAAGCGTTACAAGTAAGATACAGCAAAAAATGAAGAAGCGCTTGGAGGTTGTTTTTGGTCTAAGATGCTAAACTTGATGCTGAACCAGGTTAAAATTTAGAACTGCATCAAGGTAGGCTCTAAAGCTAGGAAGCAAATTGTTCGTCTCTAGAAGAGGCCTGCAGCTCGTCGAAGTCGAAGCTTATAGCCAAAGTCGAAGATCCCGAAGTTATCAGAAGTGGCAGAAATCTCGTCTCAAGGTAATTCAGGAACAATCAAGCACTGGTTCGAAAGCACTTCAAAAGACAATCAAGAAAATTAATATTTCTCCATTTTTGCATAATTCTAGAGAATTCTTCGAAGAATTCTTTCTGTTTTTTATTTCTTCGGAGAATTCTACAACCCTAGTATAATCGAAATGACTGCCAAAATCTGGCGCTTATTTTGTCTCTCTTACACGGTGCCTTTCTAAAAGCACTATAAAGACGTATCACTCCAAGTAAAAAGTGCTGAAGGATTTAGAGAACTTTTTTTGGGTTGCTTTCAGGTGAGCAACAAATGATAGAATTCAATCCTACTTCTGTTTTCATTGAAAAATGGCTATCTTGAAAAAATAAAATAAAAAGATATTCAAGTCACCTTATCAACTAAGGTTTTTCTTGAATATAGTCAAACAAAATGACATTCATTGTTTTATTCATGAACTTTTTTCAAAGATAATCAATATTTTTAAGGCCTTGTGGAGTCAAATAGCCCACCACGACACACACCTAAACTTCACTGTGATGTTGTGTTCACATTTACAGAATCTCATTTCAGGTAATTTTTTTTATGAACTACTATACTTTTCCGGAAAACAACTTTCACAAATTCCTCCTTTCAAGAAAGCTACTCGGTCAAAAAGAAAGCTGCTCGTTTATTGCCCTCCACCTCCAATAATTTTCCATGGTTACCTAAAACCATACTTTTTTCTGAAAATAACGAAATTAGTACGGTTTGGCCATCTGCCTCACGTCTAAGGCCCAGAGCCTAAGCCAAAGTCTAATCGAAAAAATTGCATAGCCTTATTCTAGGGTTGTCGGTTCGGGTACCCGTTTTCGGGTAATTGGAACCGAAACCCGGTTTTTTCCGGGTTTCGGGTATCGGTTCGGTCCGGGTACCCGAAAATTTCGGGTTTCGGGTATCGGTTCGGTCCGGATACCCGAAAATTTCGGGTTTCGGGTATCGGTTCGGTCCGGGTACCCGAAAATTTCGGGTTTCGGGCATCGGTTCGGGTATCCGAAAGTCGGAGACACGATTTCAAAGGTGCAGGATCAAAATACCCAAAGACAAAATACCCAATTACAAAATACCCAAGGACAAAATACCCAAAGTACAAAATACCCAATGGTCAAAATACCCAATATACATATTGTGCAGATAATGTTCACTAAGCGCTTTTATCATAATATTATTATCATAATATGCACCATCTGCTATTATCATATCAATAGGACGTCAAAAGTCTACTAAAAAACCACTCTTGGGTATTTTAGGTATTTGGGTATTTTGTCTTTGGGTATTTTGACCATTGGGTATTTTGTACTTTGGGTATTTTGTCCTTGGGTATTTTGTAATTGGGTATTTTGTCTTTGGGTATTTTGATCATGCACCGATTTCAAACAGTGGGATCAAAGATTTACAACAATTTGTTTGCTTGTGTCAACCTGGGCCCGTATTAATAATCGATTTACCCTTACATCAAGTGTGAGTGTGATTTTAGTGTGATTGGAGGTTCACTGTGATTTTCTGGTGTGAGGTGTGGCTGTGATTTTCGAAAACACTGATCTCACTTCACAATCGGCGAGAAAAATTGCAGTGTACCTATTTTGTAGTTTTTTTTAATGAAAAGTCAAATCTTGAAATTACTTTGAAGAAATCGTGTTCTGTTATAATTTAACAACAAGATATACTAGCTTCAAGCAAAGGTGTAATTTTTTTTTAAAACTTACTTTTTGGCTTTTAAGTATGAAGTACGAGCAAAGTACGAGTGAAAACGCAAAGGACGAGAAAAAAATGAGGACGAAGACGAGTACGAGTCAATTTTAGCCTCGTACTGCGAGGACGAAGACGAGTTCGAGCGAAAAGAAAGAGAAGTACTACGAGTACGAGCGATTTGAAAAAATTGGTACAAGGACGAGTACGAAGTACGGTCCCGAAAATTTTTGATACGAAGTACAAGGACGAGGACGAGAAATTCGAAAATTCCTAACACTGGAAACCATAATCTCAGGGCTACATTATGGTGTTAAAACTTTTCGAAAAGGTGAACATTTTCAATCTAATTACGCAAAAGAAACATTTGCGCCAAAAAAAGTATTGTCCTTCCAGATATCGTTTGTAAGAATGTTGAAAAGTGAGGTAACCGACTTCATAGTTGACCGCGTGTATGCAGGAAGCCTTTTTCTGAAAATTCCGATTTTTTTCGGATATCGGTTCGGGTACCCGAAAATTTCGGTTCCGGTTCGGTTCGGGTACCCGAAAGTTTCGGGTTTCGGGTATCGGTTCGGTCCGGGTACCCGGAAATTTCGGGTTTCGGGTATCGGTTCGGTTCCGGGTACCCGAAAATTTCGGTTCCGGTTCGGTTCCTCGGTTCGGGTACCCGGAAATTCCGGGTACCCGACAACCCTACTTATTTCTAAGCCTGGAAATTAATTAATTCCCAAGGGGCTGTTTTGAGGGGGAAGGTAATGGGAAAACCGTGAAGCGCCCAAATTTTTGAAAAGAAATTGACTGTAGTCTACAATGAATAACATTCATTCATCAATCTAACGTATGAATGGATTTTCGCACAAAATGAATAGTTTAATACACATAGCTTCAATACGAATTTAATGTAGTGATAATTTAATTTCCGAAAATTTCTCCGCAAACATCAAAAAGCGGGTGCAAGACAAAAAAAGATCACAATGGTATACTGGGACCACAATTTGATGAAGTAATCATACATTTGCAGTTCATCAGAAAAAAAACGAATGACCTCTTTTTTGAATCAAGTTTTGGATGGAGTGAATGAAATTTACGCGGACGAACAAAACCATTTCAAAAGTGTGCAAATGATATTCAACCAACGAACAATTAGAATGGTGAATGTTTTTTTTAAATCTTATCGAAAATAAAAATTTTGCACGTTGAAATGATATTACTTGTTAATTGCATAAAAAAGTAACTGCAATCGCTTCAAACAATTAAAGATTATAGTATGGAACAAATTGCTCTTTTAAGTGTGATTAAGTGTGTCAGATAAGTGCGGTTTTTTTAGCAGTGGCTAGCATTTCTCTAAACTTTTCACCATAAGTTGCGCTACATTGATGGGTTCAGAAAACAGGTTACTCTATGTATATCACTTGTAGTAGTTGTAGTTTTTCGAGGGTAACAGTAAAAACCCCCCAGCCAGCGCAAAATTTACTTGTCCTTAAGGGGACGGGACACGTCTGATAATGATTCTCATTCTCGGAACATTTCGGTTTTTTTAAAAATCGAACAAAAAAATTGATTTTTTCGATTTGCCTTGGTCCTTCAATGTAAAAATTGTCGAATTCCCGCCAAGACATTTTTAAAGGGAATGAGAGGGCATGCTCGTCGCCGATGGAAGTATTTTGAAAGGCGGGTACCGGGTTAATTTCAAAAAGAATTATTTTTAAAAGTAAAATGAATAGCTAGAATTTTTCGAACTAAAATTTTACTATTTCAGGTTTCAAAAGATGAATGCACAGCAAATCCTGATTTGACTGCACTTTGCGCAAAAAAAGACTCTTGTGTATTTTTAGAAAACTTACAGAAGATCTGCCTCGTTTATTTAGAGCGAAATATAATACTTGCCTTCACCTGCATTTTACAAAAAATAATATTGACACAGATGATGACCAGCAGGGAACAGGCGCTGCTGGCATCGCCAACTATGCCAGATAAACAAATCTCGCAATGGACGGAAATGTAAAATATTTTAAAGTTGACTTTTAGAGATATGAACTGAAGTTCAAAAAAAATTGTATTTTAAAACTTTAGCTCATATCTCGACGACTAAATTTTTCTTTCTAAATTTTGTAAACGGATTCGGATTTCTGAGAAAATTTTGCTCACAACCACAAAACTTAGACACCAATCACTCAAAAGTGATTCTGGATGCATGTGAGGGGCTTGGAGTTGAGATGCGCACACACACATACCTTAGACACCGATCACTCGAAAGTGACTCCGGTTGCGGATGTATGAGTACCAAAGTTATTTCATGCGATAAGCCCCAGTTAACAAAACCATGTTCAAATTCCATTTTTGAAAATTTGAATGTATTATTTTCCTGATGATTTGCCTTGGTGCTCGAAAGCAGAAAGAAAAAATTTCAGTCAAAAAATTTTTTTTCGAAAAATGGCCGTCCGCATCCTTATAATACTGCACGGTGTGGTTATCCACGTTGAAAATGCAAAAAAACATCATTTCGATAAGTTTTTAGAGGCAGAAAAATAGTGTACTTTAGCCATTCGATCTACTGAAATATTAAAATATGCAGAAAATTCGACCCTGTCCCTCAACGGTACCGATTTTCTTCTGCTGTTCTGTTGTACATTTGAAAAAAATTTTCCTTTTTTACGAATGTTAGGATAACCTGGTTTGAAAAAAGTAAAAAAAGTCCGTAAGGAGCTTGTTAAAGTAAAGAAGCCATCGATCTCAAATCAATTTTGCTAAATTTCGGGCGAAACTTTATTTTCGTTAGATCAAATTCTCAGAAGAAGTCGCTCTTTTTTAAAAGTTTTTACAATGTTACAAACACTATCACAAATATTTTCACGTTAGTGGACAGCTCGTGAAAAAGCTGAGATCCGGGGCTAAATCTCACTATTAAAATTTTTATAAAGGAACATTTATGAGAACAAAATCAAATTCTCAAATTTGAAGGGGTAAAATACTAATTTGAAGGACTTTTTGATCCTTTTCACGGGTTATTTACCACGGTGAATTTAGTTACTCATGGAATATGCGATAATGGAGACATGGTCAGCCTTGGACCTGTGTTTAACGTTGCTCTGATACACCTCCTAGACAGTTTCAGCAATGAATACAATTTGAAAAATGCAATAACAACTGTAGCGCATGAATTTGGACACTTGCTTGGAGCAAATGTTATTTTAATTTTCACTTTTTATGCTTACAATTCACTTACCTTTTTTAAAGCACGACAAGATAACTTCATATGGATACAAGAGCCTGATGACTGCTGGACCTGCAAATGAAAAAGACAGAAAGTTTTCTGAACTCTCACTGAAACAAATTCTCGCCTCACCAACTTTTTGGTTAATCAGAATGGAACAAATGAATGGGGCTGTCCACAACGTAGGTATTTTTATTTTGTTCAATTATCAAAAAAAAATTCAGTGCAACAGGACGGTGAAGGCAGCTCCCGGAATTGAGAACGATTTCTCTGATTTTGATAAATTTATAACTAAAATTTATTTCTTCTTGGCTATATTAGCTTTCTTGATTTCATTGAACGAGAAATAAACATTGAGATTCTTTGAATGATATGTAAATAACGGATGCAGAAAAATTCAGAAACGAATTTTAAGCTCTTATATTTCATCACATTGTTTTAACTCCTGGTCCATGTAAAATTGAATTCTGAGCGCTAAAACTGTTGTACAGTCGACGCTCTCCATAACGGACCCCCTCCATAACGGACAGCTCTCCATAACGGACAGAAAATTTGGCCGATTTGGTCAGAGTTAGTACAATTTGACCTAAATCGACGCTCTACATAACGGACGCTCTCTATAACGGACGAAAAAGTCGGTCCCTTCGGGTCCGTTATGGAGAGCGTCGACTGTATCATGTTTTTTACTGATTTTGAAATTCACGAATTTCCAGTTCTTTTCAAAAGATGAAATATTCAAATGTAAGAAATCCCAACTTGAATACTAGGTTCTCGAGAAAATTTTGAAATTTGACAGTAATTTTTGAAATATAAAGCGGTTTCACAAATAAATTAACTATGCTGATCAGCAATCTGACGACAAAATTAGAGAAGGTCAGGGTATACCCTACTTTTATTTAAGCCCTGAGATTGAAACATAGATAAATTGCTAAAAATGACTTCAAATTACTTCAAATAGAACATATACTCATTAACACGAGTGAGACTGCCTGATATAATTTTACTTTCTAATGTAGAATTTTACGGAAAATCAGAATCTACAAACCGTTTTTTATTAAGGTGGTTGGGCTGAAGTTTTCCATCGATTTCTGAATGGTGTCGACTGGAATTTGAGTAAGTTCAGAAATTGCTTTCTCTTACCACTCAGATAAGTGAAAATTATCATAGTCATTCTGAACTTTCAGCTTTGAACAGGGCAACTGGGATCGACCTTTGAAGTTAACGTATACTTGTTATTTGACTACCACTGCAAATATAGTCAACCTCAGTTTTGACGTTTATCAATCATATTTTTAACCGACCCAATAGACCCTAGTTTGTGAAAAGACTTTTTTTTTTGAAAATTTAAAAAATTCAGTTTTTGTGAAACAACCTCCAGAAGCAGTAACCAAACTTTTTCAGCTCTTGGAAAGATGTGATGCATAATTGCTTTTCTATATCCAGTCCCTATAAATTAGTGCATAGGGCAAGTGCCATAAATTTACACGAAGTCTTTTACGGGAAATTGCGTCGGCTGGGTGCCTAATAGGATATAGAGTCTCTTACGCATCCAGGTTTTTTGCATTACTGTTCAAAACTAAAGCCCTCTCACGAACAAGTCCCTTTCAAAAGCTCGAAATAAGGACATTTCAGGGTATTTTAGCAAAAATATGCAATTTTATGTAGTGCTTATTGCTATTTTGATGCTAAAAATGAGATTTTGACTGAAAATTTTCAAAAAAGAGTGAATTTGTAATCCCAAAATAAGGGCACATCTTATAAAAAAAGACGTTTGGCAGGTTATGGGTAAAAATCCCCCCGTAAAAATCCCCCCAGCAAAAATCCCCCCAACAAAAATCCCCCAGTAAAAATCCCCCCCCCCCAGCAAAAATCCCCCCACAAAAATCCCCCAGAATAAAAATTGAAGTGAGGCAAATGTATCTAAGCAAATGTATTTCAAAACCACGGTATTCTAACCAAAATCATGTCATGAACACTATTTTATAGTTAAAGACGTCCCAGTGCCGATATAAACCGGAGTACCGAAGCATGAAACAAGGTAATGACTTTATTGCCTGGAGGGTGTAGTATAGTCATTGGTTTTACTCACAATACTTTAAGTATAAAGTTAACTCGCAATGCCTAAAGGACCTTAACTCCTATGTGGATATCCTAACCAACTAGGTAAAGCCACCTGGATACCTGATAAGTGGATATTACTAGGTGAGTATCACTGCCGAGGTAGTACTACCCAAGTTCCACCACCTAAGTTCTACCATTTCAGTACAACTATTAAGATGCCCTACTACCAATTCTTGGGGAAGTTGAATTATAGGTTGTTGCTATGCTAAAGTAACCGAAATAGGAATTTTGAAGCTGTTTGGTTAGAAAACTTGGTGTTTGCTGCCAGCATCGTTAAGATGCTTACATGGTAGCCTCAGGTACCTCAGGTAGTTAAGGTATTTTTCTAGGGTACAATGGAATAGCGGCGGTATTTCAATGCGAGTATTCTAAAAAAGATTATTTTACGAAAGAACTGGACCCAAACTACAGTGCGGACTAAGCAGAATCGTGTTTTTCACATTAAATATGAAACAATTTGTTTTTTTTATTTCGAGTAGATCTGCGTTCACGAAAATGCGGTATCCGATCTAGAAAAAAGTTTCAAAACAAAAGATCAAAATAAGAATTATTTATCGATAAGAAGATAATGAAAAAATAATGGAATTACAATAATTACGCATGATTACCATCACTCTGACCTTTGTTTTTTTTAAATCAGATGCCAATTTAGCGAAGTTTTTTTGAATAGCATCAAAAAAAATAACAACAATAATCATTTTCCATATTTGTTGGTGCACCTTAAATTGCGGTCCCCACAAAGTTTTGTTTTGCGAGCAATTAGCAACTATCCAAAGAACTATTCCGTACAATAAGTATTACTTAAGTTTGACACATCGGAAAACGTTGATTTTTTCAATGATATGTAAAATAATTTATAAAATAACAAGGTGAGGGCAGGAGTACACAATTTACAGCAACTAAAAATTCTTTTATGAAGCGTATAAGTTTGTTCATGATGCTTCAAGCTTACCTTTCATTTAAACATGAATAGCACATGAAATATATATTTACAAAAAATAATCAAAACGTGATATAATAATCATAAGTTCTGAATACATGTATTTTTCACTCATACTCATGATCCGTAGAGACATTGAGTGAGGCTCCTTGCACTTCACGCTCTCGAACTTTTGACTCTAGAAGAAGTTGAGAGCCCTATTTTCAACCTTTCTCACACCTTCAATTTATCGGTTGATTGTACTCGGTGTTTTAAAATCAATATTTCAAAAAAAAATATATCTTTTGAAGATTCGGGCGCTACTAGCAAATAAATAAAAATCCAAAAAGTTAATGCTGGTTTGAATTCTCGCAAATTGCCACTGAAGACTCACTATTAGCTTTTTCAAAGTGCATAACTTTATTTGAAGACATCTAAATGGACTTTAACTTCGAGCATTGATGAGCGGAAAACCATACGCTGACTGATTTCAATCATTTACTACTTTTCATTTTTGAATTCGTGTCTCTCGGTCGAGATATTGTTTTGTTCGAAAGACGACACTTGAAATATTCGGGTTATATTCGGATGACACAAAAATGGAAAAAAAGTATTTTATCAAAATACTCTTTCTCGTCATTTGCTAGAGTTTTTCTGGACTGGCCGTCTGCGCTTAAGCAGGGCGGCCAGTCGTCTTTTCTGTTTTACTTCCTATTCAAGACTTATTGATTTGTTGTCAGAAAATCCAAAAAGACGCTTGCAAAATGAGTAAACCAACAGAGGGCAGTAATTTGATTTCGCTCGTGAAATTGTGAAAAACATTTTGCACGTAGATTATGAATTTGACCGTTTCAGCTCAACATCATGTTTTTTAACACTTATTCAGCATGTTTTTTTGTCCAAGAGCATCTTAAAAAGTGGTTGAAACGTGATTTTGAGCAAGTGAGGCTGAAATTATTTAATCGGTACGTCTTTAGTTCTTTATTTAGTTCCCCCCATGCTCGGATGTTTTAAAAAGTGACCCAAAATCACTGTTCGAACTCATTTTTTCGCACAGCAAGATACAAAAATCATTTCTTCACACTTTCTGAATAAAAAAATTTGATTTAAAAAAAAAATTGCGACGAATTTCTTGGCACTATATGGTCTTTTTCAGGTATTTGAGGTCATTTTTCGGTGATTTATCACATTTCTCTTGCTGGAGCAGGACAAAAAGACTCTCTAAATGAATTTTTGACCAAAGAGACTTGCTCGGAATTACATCTAAGGTGAGTCTCTAACAAACTAAGCCCCCTGCACTCCTTTCAGGGACGCAGGGGGGTTGGTTGCTTAGGGTTGAGATGCGCACACACACTCATACCTAACGCTGGATGCATAAAACATATTTATAGCAGAAAGTAAAAGCCTGTTCAGATACGCCCTTTTAATTGCACTTTTACTTGGATTTCGCTCGAAAAAAACTAAAGTTTGCTCAATATACCTCGAAGGGTTGGGTGGCAAACCTTATAAAGAAATTTGATCTTTTTATTCAGAAAGTGTTTAGAAATACTTTTCGTATCTTTTCGAACGACTCAAAAGAGTACAATGAAGAGGAAAGAGAACTGTCCGCGCGAATTCAAACATTTGAAATTATCGTTGTCGGCGACGGCTATGGTCCTTTAAGCCAATTTTGATTATTCACTGAAGCACCCTTTTTGTGGAACAAAAGTCCTCGGCGTCTCGATTTTGTTGAACCCGTGTGAACAGCGCGTCCGACTTCCGACCTCTGTTCAAAAACAACAGAGACAAAAGCATACTTTTTGTCAAAATTTCACTTTTGTCTCACATGTTTTCATTTTAGTTTACTTATTTCAGTCACCTCTTCTGACTAAAGTGCTGTATTTCTCATAATTTATTGAAACTTATAAACTTTTATCGTAATTTAAGTACTTTTTTGCTAGTAAATAGTGAAATAAGTTGTTTCAGTTAAAATAGTACCCGAACTATTTGGATGGTACCCGAATCACGTGGTACCTATCGAAGCACCAAGATGGTACCCAAAGCACATGGATAACACCTTAAACACTTGGGTGGTACCCAAATCACATGAGTAGTACACGAATCAAGTGTATGAAATTCGAAACAGCTAGGAGATACGTGAATCACGTAGATATCAGGGATATTCATATACGGCCTATTCAGGCCATTTCTAGGGTTTTTAAAAGGCCTTTTAGGCCGTATAGTTCTATTTTAGTCTTAGTTTTTCAACGC
>SADC01001147.1:0-13314 GCA_004194705.1 Ditylenchus dipsaci | reverse complement strand
TTTTCGCCGTGTCGGGCACGGGCATGCCCTTTAACAATAAATTGACGTTCCAAAAACTCAACATAAGCGCGACCGAACTATTTGTTTGTTTGCGAGCCATAGGTCGCGATACAAATGGCTCGTAATGTTTGGCTCGCGTTCGCTCGCTTAAAAAAACAAGTACGCGAGCCAATTGGCTTGCACATATAAAAAAAGGCGAGCCATATGGCTCGAACGCCATTTGGCTCGCTAGACATGCGATTTTAGGTCTTTCGTTTGGCTTGCACGAGCCAAATCAACAACACCGGCCTTAACTAAACAGGGCCTGAGCAACAAGTTTTTACAAAAAAAAATTCGAAAATTGTAAAAAAATTTAAAACAGCGCCAAAACACATTTACTATCTTTTTCAAAATGTGCCGCGGCAGGAAATCTTCTCGGATGTTACTTATTCATACTCGATCAAGAGTCTCACCCAGATATCGTCCCCTCTCTAATCATTATTAGAGAGAAGTTCCTTAAGGGCCTGACCTCTTCCTACTCGGTGTCCCCGCCAATTCAAAAATTTTCCCTTGATCATTAGACTTCTGTCCGGATTTTTCCGCTAGGTTTCTAACAAAACTAAGCCTAAAATTTGATTTCAGGCCCAGTTTTGTTAGAAACGTGGCAGAAAAATCCGTACAGAATTCCAGTGATCAAGGGAAAATTTTTGAATTGGCGGGGACCACCGAGTAGGAAGAGGTCAGGCCCTTTAATAGAGAAAATACTAGGGTTGTACAATTCTCCGGAATTTCGGAGAATTCTCCTATTTTTATTTTTTCGAAGAATTATACAACCTTAGAAAATACGGTATGTATCCACGTATGTCTGTGCATGCATCTATGAACTTCATAACTCAGGGTTTGTAGTTAGGATGCGCACACAGACTTAGATTGTTTTGTCATTGATCACATGAAAATATTGTTAGATACGGATGCATAAATTGATCCCGTGACTTTCTTTGTGTGAATGGTCTAACGTATAGACACGCTGATAAGCTAAATGCTTCATTTTTTAGAAATGCAACCTGTTGTCCGTGTTCCTCTGGTTTTGACTGCGGCGCAAGCCCAAGAAACTCGTTTATTCGTGTCGTAAGTGTACTAAATAAATTATTTCACTGTGCGTTTATGTTGCAGTAATTGGCAAGCGGAAAATGTATCGGAAGATCTCCCACAGTTGAGGGATTGGCGTCGGTTCAAGAACAACAGACCTTGGGCCCGAAGATTCACGCCGGAAGAAGTCCGCCAAGCGTATTAGTTTCCCTTGCAGTTTTTTGTTATAACTAAGGCCTTTTTGTTTTCAGCTATATCGACTACACTCCTTAGGTCAAGAAATTGATTCCTTAGTTAAGATGAAAAATGATCTCATGTCTGCTTCTCTGTGAATGTGTTATTAAATAAATATCCTAGTCAATATATCTGTTCTTGCAACTGCTTAAGTGTTTCAGGCTTCTCGCATGGGTCGATCTATTTTGATGCTTAGATTTTTGACTCAGTCACATAGAGGATGAGACGTTCTGTAGGAATCGCATTTGTCGACATAAGGGTGGTCTTATGATAGCTTGATAAACATGTACATGAACATTGGCGCTCATTGGCAACATTAAGAAAAATTTTGCAATCCTATGTACGCCTATGTACATGAAGTCTCTTCGACACCCGACTTCGACTCGACATCTCCTTGGGAAGAAAGTTGTCGGCGGTTAATTATTACACCTAGTCTTAGAATGTCCCGCTTAGAGTCATCATAGAAAGTCGTTTCGCCTTGTTAATTTGACTGCCCAGCGATTGGGTACAAATTGTGATTGGGTACTCTTTATTTCGGTAAAATTTGGTAAAACATCGCTGAAAAACACCGAAAAAAAGTGTACCCAATCACAATTTGTACCCAATCGCTGTTTAACCGTTAATTTAGCGCTATCATGAAGTTATTTGGCGTACCTTGGCATTCATTTCTCGTCATCATTTTAATTTTACTTTTCATAGAATAGGAAAGTTAAGTTTACCTGAATTCTTTACTTTAAAGCACCGAGTTTACTGAGCGGTAGTCAAATCTTGTGATACCCAAAAGTATTTGTAACACTGCCTTCCTTTTCAGCCATGAAGATAGATAAAACTTTGTGGATTTTCAAGAAGACCAAGAACCGAACCTTCCTCGTAACGACGGAGAATCGAAGAAAAAGGTGTGTTTACGATATTTTCTCTCGTTAAAAGTTTACTAATTTATCTATTTTTAGTTTGAGCGTCAACGTCTTCCAATTGATTCAGTGAGAAACAGGTAACGAGAAATCCTCCAATTATCAACAACGGCAATCTTAGCGGCAAAAGCACTCGAATTCCTCAGGTATACCGGTATCCCTAGAATATAGAACCCAGAATAAACCATTTCAAACATTTATAACTTTTTCAATAATCTTCATTCCCGAATTCTGAAAACGCAGAACTACTTAGAGTTGCAGACAAAGTTGTTTGTTGTATAATAAATAGACGATTTTTGCCAAGTCCTCCTGCGGTTTGAGTTTTGGTCTGTGAATGGCCTATGGAGAGACAAGTCCTAAACCACAGGGTGGTCGTTGGTCGCCCGGCCAAGCAAAAGTCGTGTTTAACACATTTTATACCAGAAAAATACTTTGTAATTCTTTCAGATTTCGAAAATGTAGACTAGAGAAAAGGTTATGGATATTTAAAAATGGCCGAAATCTTGAAGCATCTTCATCTTACATTAGAATTTCTTTACAGCCAAACCTCTGTATTGGGAGCACTTGCACTATACCCCCAGCAGCTCGAAGACAGTACGAAACCACGACAAAATGTTAAACTTTTTCTATTACTTTTACTGTCTGTTCGTAAAAAGTAATCCCATTGTGCAATGTCTGGGCTATTTAGAGTAACAAAGCATATATCTCAAAGTACAATCGAGTGCTGGGGTATAGTACAGTTAGCCCTATATTGTATCCAGGAAGGGACCCTGCCGTATGCAATATAGAGGGTTGATAATAGGTAATGTATTTTCCGACCAATTAACCAAAACAAAAAAAGCGAACGCAACATAGAGGTGGATGCAATATAGAAGGTTTCTTTATAGAGCTTTGACTGTACCTCATGAATTACCTCTTCTTTATTTTCAGATATGTCTAGAAATAAACTTCCAAAGAGATGGCTAAAGTCCAAGTGACCATATACCAGGACCATCACAAACACAAACCGGAATTGTTGGTGTCACTCAGCCAAATAAAGTGGCAGCACGATCTCTTGCTTCTAGAGTGGCTGAAGAAATAGGTTCCGAAATTGGTGATGTGGTTGGTTTTTTTAATATTGAACCTATGCCTACTACATTCATTAATTTTGATATACCGTATTTGCTCTAATAATCGGCCACTCTCTATTAAACGGCCACTCTCTAATAAACGGCCACCCCCAGAGACCTATATCTCAGTCCAGAGTCAATATTTTTCAAGTCTGTTTTATGCATTTTCTTAGTTACATGAGCCCTCCTGGTTCCACTTTTCAGATTGTGGTTAAGCACCCAAAATCTCAAAATCGAAATATTTTTTTTTCGATTTTTTAGTGGTTGAAAAATAACGGCCATGGCCGATTATTACAGCAAATACGGTAGGTTGGCTACAAATTCCGTTTCGAGCACAAAGTTGGACCAAAGACGGTTTTTCTATGGTTGCATAAAACCACCTCCAAAACTGATTTGTTCTTCTCAAACGACACAAAAGACTTATTTTAAGCACTTTCTATATCAATAAATTTTATTTGTCAAAAAAAAATCGACTTAAAGGGCCATTGCCGTCCCGCGACAACGAGAATTTTAAATGTTTGAATTCGCGCGGGACAGTTCTCTTTCGCCTTTCATTGTACTCTTTTGACTTGCTTCGAATGACTCAAAGAGTACAATGAAGACGAAAGAGAACTGTCCCGCGCGAATTCAAACATTTGAAATTTCTCGTTGTCGGGGACGGCAATGGCCCTTTAAACTGTGCACGGATAGATGATCATTTTTAAGGTATTTTTGGCAGAATTTTAGTTTTTTTTTAACAATGAGGGCATGAGTGATAGGTTTCAAACATGTTTGACTTTCTAGGCTCACCACATATAAATTTTCAATAGCTCTATTCATACTAGAGTTCTGAAAATGACCGGTCATTTTCTTAAGTGGTCATATGACCGGTCATTTTAAAATGACGTCATTTTCTGTCATTTTCCTAATTTTACATGCCTTTTGCAAATAGTGCTAATTGCTGTTCAGAAACGCTTTATTGATCGAAACAAATACATTCGTACACATACATCTTTTCACTCTCAACTGAAATCATCCATAAGCAATTCATGCATTTCGCTCGAGATATTTTCTTCTTCATTTTCATTTGCTTCCTCCGACATCTCCGAATCAACTCCTTTCTTGAAGAGATCCCTGTATTCTAGCAGTAGATTGTGCTTGATGAAGACAACTTGGCTGGTGGTGTCGACCTTCATTCTGGAGAAACCACACATAATCATCAACAATATTAAGGCAAAAGTTAGAAAATAAAAAACCTGTTGCGGAGCTTCGTATGGATTCCACCTCTCAGAGACCAGTTCCTCTCAGTAGGGGCAGCAGAGATTGGCACATTGTTAAGCATTTCCACCACTTGCAGAGGAATGTTTCAGAAAACCAGGCCTTCCACCACGTAAGCGCATTCATCGTGCTCATGGCGTCCAAGCGTAGCTCCTGTTGTCGGTAGCAAAGAGTCCAGTTCCGGCCAACCACTGAGCCCATTCCGTTATCACCTGAATATGCCCTTATCAAAGTATCAACACACATGAATGTAGTTCCCACTTCTGCTTCCCTTCCTGCAAACACCGGGTTCTTAAGGCACTTGTTGGTCAGCAGCACGATTGCCTTTTGTTTGTCTTCATTG
The DNA here is from genome assembly GCA_004194705.1 of Ditylenchus dipsaci. Classification (NCBI taxonomy): domain Eukaryota; kingdom Metazoa; phylum Nematoda; class Chromadorea; order Rhabditida; family Anguinidae; genus Ditylenchus; species Ditylenchus dipsaci. The sequence continues at coordinate 8,392 of SADC01001147.1, read as the reverse complement.
ATCAACGACTGACCTCTGTCTGACGGCTCAAGTAGGTCGAGAAGGTGTGCCACATCTGTTTTGCCAAACTCCTCACGCTTGTCCAGAATCTAAAACCAATACATGATAATAGAAATTATCCGATAAAATTATTACCTGTATCAACTCTTCCCTAATAAAATCTACGAATCCACTGTTTCAATAGCAGCTCGCGACAAAAGAAGGCTCTCGGATCTTCTTGTAGCATCTAAACAAGCAAACACAATAGATGCCCGAATATCAGATAATATTACTTGAATTTGCAGTATCCAACGAATGCTTTCTTTCCTCTGCTGTTGGTCTCTTCCTTCCGCTCGTAATAGTTCCAGCACCAGGCAAGTGGCTTTTTCATCAAGGCAAGAAATCAAGGCAATGAGGAAAATATAGTAATGAAGCAATAACATTCAGCAAACGACACATGGAACGATCCTAACGTCGACCGGTTCAAAAGAAAGGAGAACTAGAAAATGACCAAAATCTATATGACCAGTCATTTTGTATTAAATGACCGGTCATATGACGTCATATGACCGGTCATATGACCGGTCATTTGACCGTTCAGCAACTCTAATTCATACTCCCGCGGGACACGGGACAATTTTTCAAACACGTTTTTGTCTCTATCTCGGGTCCCAGCCATCCTTTTTCACTACTTTTAATAGATTTACAAGGCAACAGACCATGCTCTACAACAAAGGGATGACAGATTTGCTATGATCAGTATCGAAAACGGTTTTTAGGCTGTTCCGCAGGTCAATGTCCCGTGGGACACATTCCTATATTTGTACCGCGGGACATTGACCTGCGGAACAGCCTAAAAACCGTTTTCGATACTGACCATGGCAAATCTGTTATCCCTATGTTGTAGAGCATGGTCTGTTCCCTTGTGGGTCTATTAAAATTAGTGAAAAATGATGGCTGGGAGCCGAGATAGAGACAAAAAACGTCTTTGAAAAAATTGTCCTGTGTCCCGCGGGAGTATGAATGGGGCTGATCAAAATTACAGACAGCTGAGATAGTTCCGCTTTGAGTTAATTGTATTAATCTTCCAGTATGTCTGGACTCTCACTGAATTATTATGTTTTTGATCCGATATCAGAATTTTCGGATTCAGGGAGACAATTCGGTTTTAGAAAATACCTTCTGAAAACTTTTACAATTGACGATTTTCTTTTGTCCCGAAACTACCGTATTTCCTCTAATAACTCACCCTGCTCTAATACTCACCCCCCTCAACTTTGAGGGCCTATATCTCAGCTCGGAACAAATATTTTGCAAAGCTGTTTATTGCGTTTTCTTAATTCCACGAGCTCTACTGATTCCAGTTTTTTAATTAAATATTTTCACTCAAAAATCTCGAGATCGACCTCAAATTTTTCCAATTTTCAGCGATCCAAAAAATAACTCACCCGGGTGAGCTATTAGAGGAAATACGGTAATCGATTTTTTAAAACTAGTCAATTTTTTTACTGTTGATGGGTGATATTTGAAGTTTCAAATATTTGTACTTTTGAGACTGCGAATCTTTTTTGTTTATAATAATTTACGTCAATTTTTTTATAAAGATGTACTTTTTCTGCAAAAATTTCATATCACATCTGCCCTTGTTTCACAAGAGAGATGCTCATTTCTTGCTATTTTCAGGATGAACACGAGCAAACTATGCTGTTGCATGGCATCCTCTGGGCTTCCTGGTTGATGAATATTTGCAGTGGAATCCCAGTGAATACAACAGGACTTCTATAATCAGCATTGAGGTGGTCCACTTACACAAACTCAAAAATTTCAATTTAAAAATTTTAGGCCTATAAACTGTGGCAGCCAACGTTTGCTTTGTACAACAGGTGCACAATTTTATAGTGGCTTATTAATTTGCACTAGCAAGCCTTCCAAATAAAATACAGACTGATATTTTAATTCGGCTAGAATAAAACCCTGTAAATCTCACAATTTCAGTGCCCGGAGCAATGGCTGGTTTGTCTACATGAATGGAGTGCCAGCAACTGTGAGCAGTTCAGGCAGAGTATTTGCCGCTGGCACTTTTAGCTTCTATGTCACTTGCCAGTTCGATTTCTCCGGCTATCCATACGATGAACAACTTGGCATAATTGCACAAAATATTCGAGTTCACAAATCATTAAATGAGTTTGTGTAGGAATGCCCGATTGTGTTGGCAGACTGGATGTATGACTTGTCCAAGGTCAACCTGTCTGATCCCATCAGTGCTAATGCCAAACCAACCATTCGACTGAGCTTTGATCCACTCAGCGAGACTTCAAAGCGCCATGTGGCTTGTAGGTTGGATTTTGAACAGGAAAATCAGAAGTGATATCAATAAATCGATCAAATAATGAATTTTGCAATTGATTTGTTCAGCCTTTCTATCAAAATTTTAGGGTATCGAACATCTAAATTAGATACCGTGTAGCACTGGCTTTTCCAGTATATTTTCTTTTCCTTTTGTTAAATTGTAAAAGCTATAACGAGAATTTGAAAAATTCGCCGCAAATATTTGAAAAAGTCAACCTTATTCGAATTGATCTTCTTAAGACTAGAAAACCCCCAAAAGACGAGGGGACCGAATCCCCGTTCCCATCCAACCACGGGCCCTTCTTTACCAAATGTGGAATAGGGCTAAAAATCTTAATGGTTAATGTGAAAAAAAGCCATATGCTACATGCTGAAAAAAGTGGGCTAAAATGCAATGCCATAAACACAAAATTGTCACTTTTGCAAAAGAGCTTTTTTAAATAATGTACGGTGGATTTTTTAATACCAAAGAGTATGATTTCTCTAACCTTAGATCTGCAGGTCAAACCCAGCACTCTATAAAGTATTGTTTTTTACTTATACTTCTCAATTTCACTACTCTTCACTTACCTGGCTGAGAGTGTTCTGTGATCATGCAGGCAGAACCTCCATGGTGAGACTCGAGCATTGCACTTCCGCTCGGGTTGAACTGCACTGCAGCTCTTCTCAGAGTTGGCAGACAGCTAAATTTTTGGGTGTGGGGTTGACCTTCAGGTCTCCCTATTAATGTTTTGAGAGTGGTTACTAAAGCGATAGCTGCATTGATAAAGAGGGATGAGGAAATAATTCAAAATGGACATTATTATTGCATACCTAAAGTGTGTTTCAGTGCTTTTCAATTATCTTGTAACCGTTTGTGAGTAAAGAATTATGAAGCTGCAATTATGTGTTTGTCCTATTTTTACGACTGTTACAGTCAAACCTCGATAATCCGCCACCCCATGGGACCGATCCGAGGGTGGCGGATTATCGAGGTGGCGGTTTAGCGGGGGTAAACTTTGTTGAGTTCTCTGACGGCCAACCAAATCGGGCTTATCGAGGTTGGCGGTTTATCGAGGGTGGCGGTTTAGCGGGGTGGCGGATTATCGAGGTTTGACTGTATACGAAATTCCAAGTGAAGCTTGGACCAAGGTAAAATCCATATATTCCAGTAGCGTTGAATTGAGAATAAATTAAAAATTACCTGAGAAAGATGCTGCAGCATGATCAGACTATCGGGAGACAGCGCAAAGGAGTCCTCCAATTGTAGCGTGTAACTTCCACTGGGAGCGTGTAAATCACTTCAAATGAAGAAAAAATTGGGATCGGTAAAAAAAATCCGGTACTAGTAGAGAATCGGTTACCATTTTTGCCTTGCCCCCCCCCCGTTGTTCTTTCTTCAAAAAATATCTTCTTTCGTCTAATTGGGACGCTATAAAAATTATGGCTTGCTGATTTTTCTGTAGTCTATACATCCGATAACCAAAAAAACCAGCTTTAATTGAATATTTTGTGCCAAGATATAAATTACACGCCTCTAAAACGACTAATTCACATCAGTGGGCATAACGGTAAAGGAACATTTTGCCCATTTTTGACATTGAATGTGTCAAGTTGACACTGTCAACAGAACTCAACTTTCAAAACATTTTTTTTTTCATTTTCAGCCGAAATTATTAAAATTGTTTGCAATGTTGTATTGGCGGAAAATGTAAAAAACGAGCAAAGTTTCTATGCACCGGGTAAAATGCAAAAAAATAGTTTTTTGTATCTTATTTAATGAATCAGTCAGTAAGTATGGTGTCGACTCTACAGTCGGTTGAAGTTCCACTCAAAGCGGCCCGGTTCTACCAAGTTGTTGTAGTAGTTGTCGAGGAATTGCTGTTGTTTGTCGTCTGACAGGCGGCGGCGTTTCTGCACACCCATTGCTGGACCATTGTACGTGGAGGGCAGAAAAGAGCGTTGTTGCTGAGCCAGAAACAGATCGCTCCTGAAAAGTATTGGTGGCTAAAATTTCAAAGTTTTAAATCCTGAGGCTTCCAAGGGACACGGGACCAAATCTAGGTATAAATTTTGAGTGCCCCACTGGCAGGGTTCTCAATTTTAAAGTAATCTTTTCACGATTATGGCAATGACTAGCATTTCACTAGCATTTTTCAATCTTTGAAAAATGATAGTAAGGAGGTTCTTGGCATACTGTACGTTTCGAAAATTGCAAACCCTGCCCGCTGGACAACAATTTTGTACCGCGGGACAGAGTAGCGGGACATGAGTCACGGGATAAAAATTATACCGCAATTCAAGTGTCCCGCGGGTCACCTTTGTTGAGATGCGGCACAAAGTCGCGGGACACCCATTGTTGTCCCCCGGGACAATGAGTTGCGGGACAATATTCTTTTCATTTTTTTCTAGGTACACAATCTTCACATCTGTATCTTTTATTTTTTTACATTTTATCGCCAACTACTGCAAATGCCCTTCAACCGCCACCACCAGTCTAAACTACCATAAAGCACCCTTAATACTCCAATCCACTCCAAAACCAACACAAACCACCTCAAAACACCTCAAACCACCCTGAAACCGCCCTAAGTGATTTCCTTACCTCTCTGAACAATTTTAAAATATTCGAGGTACTCATATAAATAAAATGGGATTACCCATCACAGCTTTTGTGTTTGATGTGTGACAAAACGAATTTTCGGTCGCCACAAAATATGTGTTTAGGATGGTCTAGGGTTACTTTGGAAGCCTATAGTGATTTTAGGTGATTTGAGGCCCTATCCCAGTATACGGGGCCACATTTTGCCTTGGTCCCCCTGTTGATTTTAATCAGTTTTGCCTTGATACCTTTGTTGTTTTTTTACATTTTTATTATCTTTGATTTTTACAGTCTTCTCCAATTCAGGCTTGCACCACAATCTTCGAAAGTGTTGAGATTGTCGATCTAACAGTTCTTCGCATGAAGGATGTCTTGTGCTACAGTCCAGAGCCAAGCTTTGAAATTATGTGTTAACGTCTCTTGATTGCCGAATAAAGCAACTTGCGAGAATTGCAATCTGCCAATGTCAATCGAGAAGCGCTTCAAAATAATAGATGAAATATATGTTAATTTTATACTTAATCAACAGATGTACAAATTTACACAATATCAAGAGGCTCTTGTGGACAAGCAACGCCAACGTTCCCGGCTATATTCAAGAGGCAGTATTTCATGCCAAAAATAAATAAAAATAAAAAATTGTCATGCCAAAGGATGGGATGTCCTTTTCAAGTTCTTTGCCAACTGTCATCGATCTATAATATTAATTAATATTAACCACAATTTAGTGCGACCCTTAGGTTGATGGAGTTGGTCAAAAGTCTTTGAAAGTCTCGAAAGTGCAACACGGATTTAGTGCGGCCCCTATTTATTACGACTTTTTTCCGGTCCCCAGGGGTCGCACTAAACCGGGGTTCGACTGTACAAGAATAAACGCATTTGAAATAGGATGCGAAGGCTGGAAAAAACAACCGAATTGGAAACAGAAAATTGGAAACAACCGGATAACTAAAGTCCAAAAAACGCCAAACACAATGGTGGCAAAAAACATCAGGGGGTACCAAGGCAAAACTGATTAAAATCAACAGGGAGTACCAAGGCAAAATGTGGCCCCGTATACTGGATAGAGCCACATATTGAGTTAAATCTGTTAAATTGAGAATACTTCTCAATTTAACCAGAATTGTAAATTTCCTTAAAAGTTTGCACGCTATAAAAAATGGACCAAATTGAAAACTCTAGGCAAATGAGTGAATTTTCCCAGCGAGTTTGTAAAACTTTTATCCTTAATATTTTTAATAGAAATTTCAATTTTTTTCAACCAACCAGGATCTCAGCTTTCTTTCAAGCTGTCAACTGACCACATTAGGTTTCAAAAAGTTGGAGGAAAAGGAGGGCTCTACTGGAGTTGCCGGTGCCAAAAAAATCAACAGGGGGGACCAAGCTAAATTCATAGATGAAAAAACAACAGGGGGACGAAGATGTTTTTGGCACCGGCAACTCCAGTAGAGCCAAAAAAGGTTTATATGGACCAAATTTTCGAAAATTTGGCCCTGCTAGCAGCGGAAAATCTTTTCCCACCTTATACTGAAAGCGGATAAAATCATACCATTTGTCAGGTAGAAAGGGAGCAGCACCTCCCATTCCATGGCCAAACCCAAAACCAGTAGGTGGCTGCACATCTGGCTGCTCGGGTCAAGAAAGGCTGAGTGTTGAGGTGCAGTCATCAGTAGGTTGTCTCCATTCCCATCCTCATACCATTTCTTGGACATCCCCCTTTACTATAGCGCTGGATTCTGTCTGTCTGTCTGTCTGTCTGTCTGTCTGTCACACTAATTGATTAGGGGTGTTCCGCTTATCGAATCTGAAATCTGAAAACACCATTCGACTCAGCGTGGTCGGTTTCCTTCTTGAAAAAATGCTAAATGTTAGGATTGGTTTTGTGAAAAAAAAGTTATGGCCACTTGAAAGTTGCCAAAAACCACAGGGGGGACCAAGGCATTTCGGTACATTTCTGGATTACCTTGGGGGACCAAGGCATACATAATGGTTCGAATCCGGTGGTAGCATGCATCATTATTTTGTCCCGAAAGGATCAGTTAGTGTAGTGTATATGGTTAGTAGGTGGTCTGGTATTGTATGTAATTGTATTGTATTGGTATTGTATTGTATCCACGTGTATACGCCCGAAGTACCTGCGGGCTTGCAACTACCATCGGGTACCCAGTTAAACACACCGAAGTACCTGCGGGCTTGACACTACCATCGGTACCTACTTGGATACGCCCGAAGTAACTGCGGGCTTGCAACTACCATCGAGTACCCACGTGTATACGCCCGAAGTGCCTGCGGGCTTGCAACTACCATCGAGTACCCACGGGATACGCCCGAAGTACCTGCGGGCTTGCAACTACCATCGAGTACCCACGTGGATACGCCCGAAGTACCTGCGGGCTTGCAACGCCACTACACTACCCATGGGTACCCGGTTAAACACACCCGAAGTACCTGCGGGCTTGCAACTACCATCGGGTACCCACGTGGATACGCCCGAAGAACCTGCGGGCTTGCAACTACCATGAGGTACCCGGTTAAACACACCGAAGTACCTGCGGGCTTGCAACTACCATCGGGTACCCACGTGGATACGCCCGAAGTACCTGCGGGCTTGCAACTACCATCGCGTACCTCTTGGATACGCCCGAAGTACCTGCGGGCTTGCAACTACCGGGTACCTACGTGGATACGCCCGAAGAACTGCGGGCTTGCAACTACCATGAGGTACCCGGTTAAACACACCCGAAGTACCTGCGGGCTTGCAACTACCATGAGGTACCCGTTAAAACACACCCGAAGTACCTGCGGGCTTGCAACTACCATCGAGTACCCACGTGTATACGCCCGAAGTACCTGCGGGCTTGCAACTACCATCGAGTACCCATGTGGATACGCCCGAAGTACCTGCGGGCTTGCAACTACCATCGCGTACCTACTTGGATACCCGAGAGTACCTGCGGGCTTGCAACTACCATCGGGTACCTACTTGGATACGCCCGAAGTAACTGCGGGCTTGCAACTACCATGGGGTACCCGGTTAAACACACCCGAAGTACCTGCGGGCTTGCAACTACCATCGGGTACCCACGTGGATACCCGAAGAACCTGCGGGCTTGCAACTACCATCGAGGTACCCGGTTAAACACACCCGAAGTACTTGCGGGCTTGCAACTACCATCGGGTACCCACGTGGATACGCCGAAGTACCTGCGGGCTTGCAACTACCATGAGGTACCGGTTTAAACACACCCGAATACTTGCGGGCTTGCAACTACCATCGGGTACCTACGTGGATACGTCCGAAGAACCTGCGGGCTTGCAACTACCATGAGGTACCCGGTTAAACACACCCGAAGTACCTGCGGGCTTGCAACTACCATCGGGTACCCGTTAAACACACCCGAAGTACCTGCGGGCTTGCAACTACCATGAGGGTACCCGGTTAAACACACCCGAAGTACCTGCGGGCTTGCAACTACCATCGAG
>SADC01001146.1:0-131229 GCA_004194705.1 Ditylenchus dipsaci | reverse complement strand
GTCGCCAGCGGTGTGAATTCCAGAGAACAAACTTCCTAGGTTCAGTCCGTCGTGGCAATTGGCTTGTTTCCTGCGTGTAAGGATTGTTTGCAAAGTCGGGCCTTTGCCTGCCTGACGGTTTCGAGGGCGAACCTGGTGGCTGGTGATAGGTGTAAGGATTGCCCAGCTTCCTTTCCCGCATTCCAGCGAATTCCCTATAGGAAACTATTAGGGAATTCTCCAGTGAAATCTCGCCAGAAAAGATTCATTTGAATCTCAATTTGTCTCGTGAAGAAACATTAGACACGGGGCAACAATGCACAAGAAATTCAGTGTTGATATATTTTTCTGAATTTAGCTCTTGTGCATTGATGTTGCCTCGCTCCAATGTTCCTTCTAAGAGACTCTCCAGCGATTCTATTTGTGAGAAGTCCGTGGGCCAGTTCTCGCCAGCTCAAACCCGTGAGTCTTTTCCTTCCAGCGATTCTCTCGCCAGCGTTAGCCTTGGCCATATTAATCTCTCTGATCTTTCTAAGACAGAGTTGGCCAATATAGTAGCTAGTCTATTATCCAGTCGAGGGTCTCAGTCCCCATCCAGTCCTACTTTAAATCATGTTAGGGTTGATACTCCTAGAGCGTCCCCAACTTCCAGTCCTCACCGAGTTGATAACGCCTTCGGCGCGTCCTCATCCAGAGCCCGTGCCTAACGGCCGGGGTAATTTCCAGGTTCCGAAACACACTGCTGATTCTCCGATGGTCTCGTCCTCCGCAAGCCGCCAAGTCTCACACATGGTTTCGTCCAGCGCCTCCAGTCACGTCTTTTCCCCTGTGCCGGTGAATGATGGTTGTGGTGGTCCAGTCAAGCCAAGCCAGAGGGAATCTCTCCAGAGCTCAACTCCAGCGTCTACTCCAGTGCTCAAGTGCTATAGTGGTCTCCAGCTCCTCCAGTCCTGCTATGGTGATGACTCCAGCGAAGAAGAAGAGGATACTCCAGAGTCAACAGGATCCAATAGTTTGTCTGCTCCTGTTATTTCGCCAGTGTTAATAAAGTTCGTTCCTAATTGTATTTCCGGTGCTGTGAGTAAAGCCCCGAGTTTGAGTCGTATTCTGGTTTTGATTCCCCAGGGCAATCCTTGGACAATACACTCAACTTGTCAAACTTTACTATTATCGCGTTTTATTTACTGCCACAAACTTTACTCTCCGATTCCAATTTTTGGATTTTTTTGGGTCAATATTATTATTTTCCTCTTTTTGGGTTAGCATTATTACCTTGCCAATCAAAAATTTTGAGATCGACCCAAGTTTACCACTATTTTCAGAGAGTTGAAAAATAAAGCCCTGGGACTCTATGGAGGAAATACGAAATTTCCAAATCGGATCGTCTTTTGAAAGTGGACCACGCATAAAATTGGGTGCAGGCCGTTTCGTCGCCACAATTTTCGTCGCCCACAATTTTCATCGCCACAATTTTCGCCGCCCGCAATTTTCGTTGCTGGCATATTTTGGTAGACAAACGGTGGACCTTTGTACTTTCATCTTCCTGCAGTATTGTTCTTTACGTTCAGAGACCAATACATAGAGCTGAGCAACATAAACATAAAAATACCAGTTGTATGAAAATAAAAGGCTCAAATCAAGAACACCCGTCCAAATCTTTAAATCTCTTGTCCGATTTTTAAAAGTTCTCGTTCTCGGTGTATACTGTTCAAAAATTTTTTTTTGCATAAGCATGTAGCCCTGAATCTCTAGTTTCTGATAAGCTATCAACTAGCGTGATACAATTATGAAAACAGGAGAAAAACTGAGTTTTTAAAACCACGCCTTTTTTTCAAAACAAATTGTTCTACCACTTTAAAAAATTGTATCAAGCTAATTGAGGGCTTATCAGAAACTAGAAATTCAGGGCTACATGCTGATGAAAAAAAATGAAAAATTTGAAACATATACACTGAGAACGAGAACTTTAAAAAATTTGACGGGAGATTCAATTATTTTGACTGGAGATTTAATGTTTTTGACGGGTGTTTTCAGGTACAGCCAAAAAATAAAAAGAGAAAGAAGCGTGACAAACGTAACGACGCTAAAGACGTAAAATCAATAGACAATTGTGCCAACAAAAATACAGTCCACGCTCGATCTAACATTCAAGGCAAAAAATATGCCGGCGAGGAAAATTGTGGCGACGAAAATATACCGGCGACGAAAATATAATGGCGACGAAAATTGTGGGCGACGAAAAATTGTGGCGACGAAACGGCCTGCACCCATAAAATTACGGTTGTCCTCGTTTCAAAACCCCTTTCTGCAGTTAGTATGAATACAAGCCAGATGCATTAGTAAGAAACAGATTCACACAGAGAGCACTCTAGCTTACTGTGCAGCTTCAGGAAATTTCATGCCCACAAAGCTGTGGGACAGAGTGTCTGTGTACATCTCCATTCCTGCGCCACATAAATACAGCGCCAACCAGTCAGGTGTATTTTTGGACTAAAATCCAATATGCTCAATATTTATCTTCTTCAACTCAATTGATAACAAATAATACATCGGACATTGACCGGACAGGATTTTATGAGTATTTTAATAGATAAAAAAGATTTTTGAAGGGAAGAGCTTTTTTTGACAGTTTCACTTTTGTCACAGATTCACTCTTTTTTATCACAGGTTTAGCCAAAGCCCCAGAGGGAACCAAGCACTTTCGAAATCCTACCATTTTTTCTCTCAAAACGGCCTAATATTTTTTTATGATGTTCATACACATGCTTTGAGCACTTTTGCCAAATAAATTCGAAAAAACTTTTTACCTTAGAGAACCATGGTCACGTTTCAGGTTACAAAAATTGAGGGCTACCTTGGTCCCCAAGGCAAAAAATTTTTTGCGAAAATATACATCGGACATGGACCGCATTACCGTAATTCTTGGCAAAAATGCTCAAAATACGGTAGAAACATCATAGAAAAAATATTGGGCTATTATGAGAAGACAAAAAATTAGTAGAATTTTGAAAGTGCTTGGTCCCTTTTGTGGTTCTTGTTAAATCGATGCCAAAAAGTGAATCTCTATCATTTCAAAATCTGTGACAAAAAACTTGTTTACTTTTTTGAAACAAAAGACAAAAACCGACTCAGATGCCTCAGGGAACTCCATGCCGACACAACTGTGCGAGAGTGTCTCAGTGTACATTTCCATGCCTGCTCCTCTCAAATATTCGTTGGTCCATTCAGGGGTGTGCGGAGACTGAAACAATCATCAACAGACGGTTAGACATGGCTGACTGGACAAACACCACAATAACACATAGAGAATGCAAAGCAACCATTACCGTTTGAAAGAGCGCATGGCGAACAGGTTGGCCATCATGGTGGAGAAGCCGGGGGCCAGCAAGACTGTGCTATGAAACCCAACTTTAGTTCAGCCAGACAGATTACATCATCTCCACGGCGCCAATCCTAACAATAAATGTAAAAAATTGAACTTTTGCAGCCATTAAAAAATAGTGAATAACTAACCCAGCTGGGAATGTTGAGCAAGTAGGCCTGAATAAAGATAGAAGTGTACCGGTTGGTTCAAAAAATTTTCCGGATTCATAACTTCTAATCCAAACGCAGATTTGAGAAACCATAAGAGCTCAGTAGCTCTTTTAATGCTCTTTTATAGTAGCTTTTTTGCGTTGAATATCATATAGACGACCTTAGACTACTTTCCAATGCATTTCAACAAATAACTAACTAAATGGCGTTCTAAGCGAAAATCGCGGTTTCGACATTACACATTGTATTGACACTGTATATCCAGTTAAAATGCGCCGCTCGAAAAAGTCATGTGTAAAGACCGCTTGTCAAATCAAAAAATACAGGATTTTTTCATAGGTCCTTTTTATTCAATCTGTTTTTACAGATCTATTTTTCTCGCCGACAATATTTTTTTAGTTCATTATTTTAGCACACGATTTTCTCTTGGTGCTCCGGCGGTTTTGCTCTTCGTCTCTGGGTGTCCTCTGAATCAAGGCTGGTCATGTGTGCCTTTTTAAGCCTTGGTGTGGCTGTTTGAAAAAATACGAATTTCTGATTTGAAAAAGCCACTCAGGAAGCTCCGGTGTACTCCTCACTTTTTTGGGCTAATTTTTTTCAGGCTCCGTGTGGCTTTTTGACGTTGTGGCTTTTTTAGGTGTGCCTTCTTAAGTCATATCTCAGCTAGCAAGCATTTTTCTGGAGCTCTGTTTTTCATTACGATTTTTTTTTAAATTAAATTCAAGCAAATATTGGGCTCACGGTACACTTGTTTTAACGTGTGATTCATTGATATTTGTGTTTTCCGTATAAATACCCTAGGATGCACCGTCATTAGCCTTAGCATTTTTCTTGTTAACTAATACTTACATGCAGTGAAAATAATAAAATCTATCAAACTAAAGCGAGAAAGGACAATATATAGAGTAAATTATATCAAAAAGCCCCACGGAGCCTTCAAGAGCCCCACCGGTGGGGCTTCAAAAATTGTCGAAAATAGAAACCCACATATCAAAGCTTCAGGCCACATCCATGAGGCTTTTTTTGAAATGGAAGGGGCTTTCTAGTGGGGCTTAAAATCCACACTCGGCCAACCCTGCTCTGAATAGGCAGGGCCCAAGCCACAGGGAGATCGTATTTTTGACATTATACACGAAAAATATTGTAGGCGAGAAAAATCGGTCTGGAAAACATATTTTAAAATATATTAAAGTATTTTAAAAGAGTTCATATTAAAAAAAATTTATGGCCATTTGAAAAGGGAAGAAACTTTTTAGATCACACTGTAGGATAAATAGTTATGGTAGCTTGATATCTGGTGAATTATTTGGCCCGCCCTCTATTTACAAGGTGTCACTATATGTTGACAAACCTTGTTGTGATACTGCATGAGTTGGACAATGACCCGAATGTCGGAGGAGTAGTTTTTGATGGAGATCACCCTCATGATGTTTGCCTGCAATTTGCAATTAATAGAATACAAGAAAGAGCGATAGAACGGGAACACGCACAATAAAATTTAAAGAATTGAATTAAGGCTTGGATTTGATCAAAAATCTATGTTCGGTATTTAAGGCAGAAATCCGGGTTTGGTGTTTACGCCTGACATATAGTGACAACTTACCGCATCTTCAGCATCAGGATCAGAACTGTATTTGTTGGCTAATACCAGACAAGCATCTGCTTCATCCACCTTCACACGAGACAAGTCAATGGAATCCATCACTAAAGCAATTATAGTTAAAATTTCAGAAGTACACACTGTACTACTAGGTCAATAAATGACAGAACTGAGAATAGGTGCTAACTGGGGGCAGAAAACATTTTCCAGCATTCAAAAAATTACCTAGAATTTTTCTGGTCTAACCTTCGGCTTTCACCTTGAAATTTTTTACTATCCGGTTTCCATCCCAGCCAGAGGTAGGGGTTTTCCGAAGGTTTGCATAGCCGTCGTCATTAGCTGTGAATCTCGGCACCGGCTAAACTTCAGGCGCCAGTTTCTAGCAGTCATTAGTGTTACCCAGCCCGGTGCCGCGGATTATTAGGTAGTTCAGACATCGGCACCGGGTTAGGAATAAAAAAATTAATCATTTAAACTTTTCTACGTAGCGACACCGACCTGGCGCCGTGTTAATTTACAGGGGATTTTTACGTCCTGATTTCTTTGACACCAGGCCAGTGCCGCTATGTAGAAAAGTTTAAATGACCAATTTTTTTAATTCCTAGCCCGATGCCAATGTCTGAGTTACCTAATAATCCGCGGCAGCGGGCTGGGTGATATTAATAACTACCAGGAACAGGTGCCTGAAATTTAGCCGGTGCCGATATTCACATCACTGATGTCTACCTATCGATTGCCAACTGTAGAACTTGTAAACCTGTAAAATAACATTTTGTTACCTGTTCCAGTGAAGAATTCCACTTTGGTGAAATGGCGTTTAAATAATCCCTCCAGCTCTAGATCAGGCACTACCCTGTGCAGAAAGACTACCTCCACGTCGACATCTTCTCTATCCTCGTGCAAGAAGTCTTGCAAAAAGTGGCTGACCGACTCATAGGTGATGTAGCCACACACCACTATGTGTCTGCAAAAAAATAATCGAGCATAAAAATAAAACTGCAAACATGCAAAATGTGTACCTCTTGCCATGTTCACCCTTGTACTCCCCTCCATACTTTTGTCGATTCCCGATCAGATCAGCTATTTCTGGCACATAAGAAGCAAACATAGCCTGAATACATCGTTGAATGCAAAATTTATTTGGAATTTAAGCAAATAAATTGAATAACGAAATTCGGCTAAATCAAATAGAAAAAGGTTTACCAGTCCTCCAAGAATGAAGAACACCATGAAACCACGGCCGAGCACAGTGGTGCAATAGATGTCTCCATAGCTGGAAGTGGTTTAGTAAATTGGCTGGATTTGGATAGTGGATAAGGCAATTACCCACAGTAGACATAGTGACCAGTAAGAAGTAGACACAGTCAGGGTATGAAATCCTGTGAGAGTTCATAAAGTCCTTCCAGGGATCACCACTGTTTTCTAGCTGAGAGGGAAATTTTTAGAAAGTAGAGTGATGACAATATTATCTTTTTATAAAGAATCGTAGAGATCAACTATTAGTGCCTTTTGCTCTTTCTACTTTTACGGAAATTTTTTTGAGAGCCACAGCCCAAGAATTTTTCGTTAATTTTTGGGAGCCAGGGCAATATGCGTTTGTGTAACTTTGCCTCTTTTTTTAAAATTAAAATTGTAAAGGCAACTTAGGGTTCAAATAATATTAAAAAAATCGAGAATCCTATATACTAAAGAGAGTTTGTGTCCGTCCGATTTTGTCTCAAAAATATCTCGAAATTATCGTTTGAAAGTTGGTCTCAAGAGGATTTCATTGCAGCGAGAGTTTTGTCGCATGCTCATTATTATTTCTTGCGCATGTGGAGCAGTTGGCTCTCTGAGATAATTTCGTGCTCGAGCCTCATGTTTTTCATGGTTGTTTTATGAATCATCCAGATGCTTGGATTAAATTTTTATTTTTGAAAGAAATTTTTGTTCTCGAGCCTTTTTAAATACTTTTGAAAATTTCTTGATTCTAATATGATTCATACTACAGTCCAAGAGCCTTAATAATGGTAAATATTTGAAGTGCTTGGACTGTACTGTGGTTCATGGTTGTATCTCAAACTGGAAAATGAACAAGTCAGGGTATTTGGAAGTAAGACTGTGATTCATGATGCGGTCTCATTGTTGTTTTGATTTTTTCCTAATTTTTACTCAAGCATGTTTTGTTTTTGTGAATTGTATTCAACCTTGACTCAAGTATGAATCACGGTACATTCCAGCTTCCTCAATAATGGTAAATACTTGAAGGGGTTTGGCTGTGCGGTGATTTATGCTTGCGTCTCAAAGTGGAATGTAACCAAGTAGAGGTACTTGAGAAAAAAGCGTGACTTCAAGCATGCTATCGTGGATCATATTAAACCTTCATGATAACCTCTTCTCATGTTACATGGTCATGTTTTACGTGTTATGAGTATGTCTTTGTCTCATAGTTATGTTTCATGGTCCTGTATCATGAGATTGGTCATGACTCATTTGTCATGTTAATGTCTCACATGCTAATTTCTTAAGTGTCATTCTTTTTGATGCTTCAGCCTTCTGCTTGAAAAAATTGTTGCCATTATATATTTGTATCATTTGTAGTGCTGATGTCAGGAATTGTCTTTTCTCATTATTCGGTTGTTCGAACTGATGGCTGCCTGTTTGTCTTTGGTGGAAGTAAGCTTTCCTGTTGAGTGCCTCAAGAATGAAGTTCACGAAATCACAGTAATATCATTGTCTGTATTTGTTAGTCAATAAAGTTTGATGTTTTTTACATTGTTCGTGCCTCAAGGATTTTCTCATTCATCTCTTCAGGTCTCTGCTTTATGGATTAGTCGTGAAGTTTGGGCCGCAGTGTGTACAAGAATCGTGCTTTGAGAGTATACTGGGCGATCCGGTAAGTTGTGCATTCTTATCAATAAGTGTTTCTCATATATCTCTTCAGGTCTCTGCTCTATAGATTAGTCGTGAAGTTTGGGCAGCAGTGTGTACAAGAATCGTGCTTTGAGAGTATACTGGAAGATCCGGTAAGTTGTGCATTCTTATCAATAAGTTTTTCTCATTCATCTCTTCAGGTCTCTGCTCTATGGATTAGTCGTGAAGTTTGGGCCGCAGTGTGTACAAGAATCGTGCTTTGAGAGTATGCTGGAAAATCCGATAGGTCGTGCATTTGCATCAATAAATCATTTCCATTTATCTTCTCAGGTCTTCGCTCCATGTGGATTTTTTCTGCCTCATTGTCCAGTAGAGTGCCTCAAAAATGGTTAATGTTTGAAGTGTTTGAGATGGATCGTCCTATGTTTGCTTTGTAAAGTCTTATTGTTCATCTTATGTCGCATACTTATGGTCATGTCTCTTGTGATATGGTTATGTCTTATGTGATGAGTATCTCACATTGTTTGTCCTGTATCATGTATCAGATGTGTGGCACAGCAAGCAAAGCTTTATTTCTTGATTTTAGCAGTTCAAAATGATTCGAGATTCCGTCAATAGCGAAATGTGTGAAGACTCTTTTCTTTCCACTCCGTCTAAGAAACGAAAGCGCTCAATCAATTCGATTCGATCTATTCCCAAGCTTATCGTCGGTGAACAATCTGTGTAAGATGCTTCACAAGTTTTTCAAAGTTGTAGTCTTTTCATATTTTTAGCGATGTTATCGTCCAAGTCGTCTCGCTTGAAGATGTTCTTAGTTTCGACAAGCAGAATAGAATCCGCACGATTGTTGGAAGCGATACCAAAATTCCGCCAAATTATGTTCAGATAAGTGCTTGGAATACAGCCCGCGACGTGTTTTCGGCTGCCACTTCGACTCAATGCTTGAACTCTTCTCCGGATAGTAATTTGTCAGGATTTTCTTCTTTGCTGGTATGTTTCTTACCTCGCATTCAGCTATTTTTAAATATTTTCTAAATACTATGAGAAAAATATGAATTTTCAGGGTGAAACGCTTTTGCTTAAGAATTTGGCTGTGGTCGCTCCTCCTAAAGATAAGCTGTACAATTATGGCAACGCAAATCTGTCGCTTAGTTTCAAAGGTGGGTCATCAGTTCGAATTATAAAAGATGCGGCTTTGCAAATCAATGGAAACGTCGATCGTTACTTTGAATATCTTTTGGAAGAGAAGTTCTGCTTGAACAATGCAACCTTCGCGTCAATTAACATGGATGTCTTGAAAAAATCTTGTAAAAGCAGTGCAATGTAAGTGAATAAATAAGTTTTTCAAATAATAATATTCTTCTTTTAGCGACCTCAAACTGCGTATCAAACAAGTGGAATCTATTCGTCGTTTTGTGAAGGACGATGTGCATCAGTCCGTTATCGATTTCTATGCTTCTGATGGCCGCGACAATGTTCAAGTGACTGCGTGGAATTTCGTGGCAATTTTTCTTAGCCATATTCTGAAGTCATCTATGGTTAGATTTTTATTCGTTTCCGTTCATTCTTCTCCATCAATTTTCAGGGGTCTACAGTTCTTCTGCAAAATTTGAAGTCAAGTCGTTCTGGATGCTGTGTCTTCACAATGCAGTCCAAGATTCAGTTTGTCAAAAGCGATAGTTCGTTCGGGCCTGCTCCTAATACTCTGAGCAAAATTAGTGGTCTGTTCGGTATGAAAAAAGGTATTTCGTGGGGTTTTGATTTTTTTAATCTGTTGGTTCAGTGTTGCTCCGACTCTTGATTATCACAGACATTGTGCCCTTCGGCTCAAATACTGGTTCTTTCGTGGGGATTGCTACTGATGGAGAACATAAATGTCAACTGTGCTTCCAGATCAAATCGAATGTTGGCATGGACGACGAAATCGAAATCACTCAAGCTTCAATCGAGTGGACAGGTTTGAGCACTGAGAAGTTTTTTTTCAATCTAAACTTTTAAGGTGAAGTTTTGTCTCTCATGATTGTTTCTTTGGAGCACTTTTCGATTCTCAGCGATGAAAGCGAGCTGTTTGTGGATCAAGATTATGCCATAGATGACTTGGACTATCCTCATAATGAGCAAGAAGGGCACCATCTGCAAAAGAATGACCAAGAAGGGCACCACCTCGAGAAGAACGTTGATTGATTTATTCTCTCTGTATCTGTTGAAATCTTTGTTGTGTTATTCTTTGTTAATGAAAAGCATCTTTGTGAACAATAGTGGGATTGATGTCAAGTTACTTTGAGGCGCGTAAAGCGGCACCATCTTCTTTGCTAACTTTAATCAAGGTTCGCCCTTGGCCCTTTTTTGAAAAAGGAGATTTTTTTAACTTTAATTTAAATTCGACATTTCGATTCACGATAGCATTCTTACTTAACATCAAAAGTGGCTGACATTGACCAACCCAGAATATTTCAGTTCTCGCATAACCGATCTCACTTTGATATCAGCTGTAAGATAGAGAAAACTTCTAATTGGTGAATAAAATTACTATAGTAGTCTGTTCATGGTAAAGTCTTAAATTCATTCCATTATTTCTATTCAATCTATTAATACACTCGCTAATTCTTTTCTTCAATCGTGAGCTATGCATAAAGCTCAAATGAAACTTTTATCTGTGATTGGTCGGTGAATTTTTTTTCGAGTCATGTTTTCTAATTAGTCAATTTTGAAACGTATCGGATAATATGACTTGATGATGGACTTACAGTACATTCTGAGAAGCATTTGATTTCGAGTATATTTCACATCTAATAAATGTGAAGATCCGAAGTTCGTAGGAAAGGATTGAATGACGAATGTATAAATTTTACGGTCGGCTCACATGTTTTTAATATCTGAGATGCTTGGACTGGGATTCATTGAGTCTCAAATTAAATGCAGAAGTAGTCAAGTCACTTGAGTTGAATCAATACTCAAGATGTGATCTTATTTGGTATATATCAGTAATTATTGCAAGTGTTTCGATCTTCTCATTTAGTGGCTCAAGAGTGTGCCACATGCCATGTGTGTTAAGTCTATTGTATCGTGGACCTGCATTGTTTATAAGGGTTCAGACTTACATCTCATTGATTAAATTTCGATTTAGTGAGTCGAATATTTTGATTTAGTGAGTCGAATACTTTGATTTAGTGAGTCGAATACCAAAAGACAAATACTTTTATAAATCATTCACGTGAAAAATATGTCTTTGTGAATCTCAACACACACGTCTGAAAAAGTTTAGAAAATGTTATGGTACTGTGCGTCTATGAAAGGAATGAAAAAGCTCTTTTAGGAATTCCTGATTGGAGCTCACGGCTCATGTTTTGGTCGCACGACCTATTTTCAAATTTTTTGTTGTCCATGGCTAATGTTTGTGCCTCATGTGTCGAAGAGCATGTTTGTGACTCTCATTTAATGTGTCAAGTCTCATGTTTCATATCTCTTAGCTCATGTACTTTACCTTTTGTACTGTGGATTATGCGTATAGCTTCATTTACATGTATATTGGAAAAGGTCAAAAAACAGAAACTCTCTTTTTATGAATCTCACAACAGGAAGATCGCATTCATGAATCTCTTAAATCAAAATAGACGCTTTTTTGAATCGCAGAAAAGAGAAAAAAAGCTTTTTTAAATCTCAAAAATGTTTTTTCAGTCGTGTGAATAATGATAAAGTAATTAAGAGTGACTATATGTGATTGCATTTTGCTCAGATTCATAGATCTTAAAATCATCGAAAAATAAATTAGATAATGCTACAGAAATATCAGCTGAAAATAACCCGAAAAATGTTTGAAAATATCAGCAGAAAACAAAACCCGCCCGTAGGGCGGGCAAGCGCTAGTTAAAATAAAAAAGAGAAAATTATACAAACGGGAGGTATACCTCGGTCCAAAAATAATGTTCGGGTAATCACTGCTAGAGTCGGAAAGGGAACCTTATTAAAATATTTTTTTGTTTTTTGCATCTTATCTTTGCATTTGGAAAAATCTAATTTTGCAAAAAAAGTGTTTCCGAAAAGCAAACCAACCAAGTGAATAACGCCCGCCCCAGCCAAACATGTGGATATGAAAATGGACAGGAGCTGGGTCAGTCGAATGGATGAAGATGTCTGAAAAAACTTTTGTAAACAGCAGAATTTTGCAAAAACTTGCAAAAAACACGCCTTGAGAATATTCAAGTACTGCAGAATGTCAGGCACAGTCATCAAGCGCAGGGCTCGAAGAAAACGGAGACCTTTAAAATTGATAGTGTTTAAAAAAATAGGGCACTTTTGTGGTGAAAACCAACCAATCCAGTTGCGCTCCAAGTAAATAGCCACAAAACTGGGTGGTATTGTGAAGTAATCCACGAAGCTGTACCTATCTAGCAAAAACCAGACTTTGTCTGAGGCAGCAATAAACTGAAACCAGATTTGATCAATTTGAAATCTGTAGTCGCGAATTACCCGAATAAAGAAATAGATAAGAAAGAATATGTTGAAGCCCAAATCTATTTGCTGAGTGGGACTCTCAGGCCAAGGGATGCATGTTTCCACTTGGAAAGTTTCTCTGCAAAATTAACATTTTTATTAGTCAAAGGGAAGTTGAGTCCAAAGTATTTATAAGGTTTTCTTTTTTTGCAAAACTGTAACCTTTGTAGTTTTCATGACCAGGACTAACTCGGGTTACCCCTTTATATATCTTACACTGCTAAACGTTGCAACTTTCAAAGTGAAAAAATCAAAAGACGAGACCAAATAAGTTTTTTTCGAGTGCGTAAATACAAATGGAGCTTAATTCTGCATGTCGAATTTCTCGATCCAGAGGACTTCATAATAAATTCCGCTCGTGGATGAGTGACAAGCTCAGTCAGGGCTATATTTTGGCTTATAACATTTTTCGATAGACTAAGGTGTGGTCGTTCCTTCCCCGTACACAAAAATATTTTGCGAACAGTGTGCCTCGCCTGAAAATACTTTTGGCCAAATTTAGCTAAATCCACAAAGCGACCTATATTTTTTTCATAAAAAGACCCTGTTATTTTTTCTACGATATTTCTACCATAATATGAAGTAATAAAATATAATTTTCAGCGTTTTACGAAAATTTGCCGTAAAAACATTAAGCCGTCATGAAAAATAAAACTGCACAATGTTTTAAAAAGTGCTTGGTATTCCCTATGGTTTAGCAAAATTCGCACCAGATATTTTTCATTTTTCCCTTTTTTCACAAATCACCAACTTGTAAGTGTCAATAAAGTAGATGACCAATGAGCCAATAGACAGCAGGAAGACTAGCACCACCAATATTCGGCCTGTCTATAAAACACAACAGTGAAACCTGCTAATATTTTTTACTTCTCTTCAAAAAAACACCATGCTTTGCCCAGAAATAAGTTCTCCTGCCCAGTCCTTAGCCTCAGTCATCCAGCCGATTTGCACTTGTTCCTCCTGGCCTTCATCTCAGGTGTTTTGGCAGCTCCTAGTGGTGATATTATAGCACCTGTAGGGCTTTTAAAGCCAGCCGCAGCCTCCATGTCTATTTGGGTGATCATCTCGCGGTCCCTGGGCTGGAAACACAGGTGGGTGATTATCCTCCACACTACCACCAACAGCATCGACACACAGAAGGTCACAATGCTGCAAAACTCCATAGAATACGGCGAAAGTTAGCAAATGATATGCCTTTTAACTGTGAGATTATTTTGTCAGACCCAAGCAATTCGCCTTATTTAAAAGGACCATGCTCACGCGATCTAAATGGTCCCCCGCCAATTCAAAAAAATCCTAATCATTGAACTTCTGTTCTGTTTTTCGACTGTGTTTACAACAAAATAAGGTCTAGAATTGAATTTAGAAGCCCCATCAAAAAGTTCGTACGTAAATCCAACGATTAGGAAAAAATTTGAATTGGCGGGGAAAAGTGGTCTTTCACAACAGCCAAATTCTTTCTTGTTCACGCGACTTTGAAATAAGGTTTTTTGTGTTTGTAGATTCCAAAATCAATTTTTTAACCCCTACTCGGCCTGATCATTAACCCGACAAAAATTTAATTTTTGAAAAAATTGGTGACGTTACATCGAAATTCCACGTTATTTCGACGTAATGGTGCCTGAAAATCAGTTTTTCCAAACCTCGTTAGGAAAAAAATTACGGTTTTGTTGAAATCAAGCGAATAACTTCGGCCCCAGGATAAAAGCCTGTATTTTAAATATTTTGTACTATTTCTCATCGTAAAAAAATTCAGCAGTTGAAAAAATGTTTTTTTGCACGGACAAGTGATAAAGAAACTTTTGATTAAGCTAAGCCAATGTAAAATGCAGTTGTTTTTGATTATATTTATTTCCAGGTTAAAAAACTTCAGCTGTTTGTTTTTTAGTAAGTTTTCTTAAAAAAGCCGAAAATGATGTTTTTGCACTTTCAAGAGCAAACGTCATCTCACCAGATGCAAACCAATCATTTTTATTTATCCAGCAAAGAGACATAAAAACTTCAATACATTTGTGATGATATAGAAAAATTTTCAAACTATTTTACCATGAACTGTGCAATAAATTACCTGGACAGCAGGAAACACCTATAAATAAATTCAATAGTTTTTTTTGCAACAAATTAAAATACTTTTATGTATTTTTTGGGCTTTTTATAAATAACCATAATTTTTTTTGGTTTCCTAACTAAACTATAGTTCCCAGCCACTTTCCCATATTATTCATTCAACTAACTGTTGGCTTAAAAATGCCGTTCTTCTTTGTCTTAAACCAATCGAATTTTTGGTTCTTATCCTTTATCTCCACAACCGTTTTTTTGCTTTGGTTCTCCTTGTTAATTTTTTATCTTGCAAATAGAGTTAGAATAGACCAAAATACGTCAGGCTACAAAAAAGAAGTAGGGACATGCTCTGCTTTACAGGAAAATAAAAGCGAAGACGAGCATTAATTTTTTGGTGTGGCCGCTTTTTTGTCCCGAAAATACTTTTTCATCCCAGATTTAGCCAAAAGCACATGGCCAAAACTTTTGTCTTGGTGGATCAAGGTCTTACTTCAGTTTCAAATGCTAAGATATGCTGGTCTAACGTGCGCCTTAACACAAGCCGAATAACAACAACAGAAAAAGGAGTCAAGGCAAAAATTGTGATGCAGATAAAAAATAAAAACCGAATTTTTTGTTGCTGTTTTTAGAGACTGCAAAAAATTATAATTAAGCTTTCAAAATAAAAAATAAAATAAATAAGTAAACAGAAATTCGGGGTAGGAGTTTTTTTTATATCCTCACCCTAAAATTGTATTTCGATCGCCTTTTTTGAAAATCTCTGGTTTTTTAGGCTGAAATACATTCTTTCAGGCATTTTCGATGACAAAACTCACCAATATTTTCGTTCTTCCAAACACTTTCTTTCTTCATCCGTCAAATCCATATACGCCCTGGACATATTGCAGTGCATGTTAGAGTATCCATACGGAGCATTTCCTCCGTGAAACCCTTGCCCTGGCCGCTGTGCCCTTGGCTCTGATGGTAATAGTGATCACCCATACTGGTTCAGCTAATCTCAGCTAGCCAAGAAAAAAGAACCAAAATAATAATTGACTGGAGAAATAAGGAAGAAGAGCTGGAGAGACGAATCACTTCGCCTGCTTCCAGCACATTAATTGGTCTTGTTGTTCAGCCAGTGGCATTTCTCCAACTTTTTTTGAGCGCCCAACTTCTTGTGCTGCTGCCCACTAATAAAGAAAACACTAAACAAACACACTAAATCTCTAATGGAATGCATGCTTCAACACCACCACCACCAAGCAGCCAGTCAACCCTCAACTCAAATTGGTCCTAGCCCAAAGGAAAAAGAAAATGGAAACCAAAAATCCATTCCAAAAAAGGTAAGTAGTGAGTGTAAGTGAGTAAATGCAAAAGAAAAAGGGGTTTTCGCCTCTTCGGCAACAAAACCCTCTTGTCCTCCTCCAGAAGAAAACAATAGCCAGGCCAAAATCCAATGCATTTGCAGGGGATGTCGCCTGTCAGTATATAGCTGGGTGGTGGGGGTGTATATAGCTGCTGCTCGTGCCTCTGGCCACACTACATGTCAAAGCTCCCTCGCTTGCTTGGCAGCAGATTTCAGCAGGCTGCTGCTGCCCACTACCACTCCATAGTTATTAGCAGCAGGGCGAGACAGCTCTAATCAATAGACAAGCTTTTAGCTGCTGCTACTGCCCACTCACTAGGCTGCTCACACTTTCCCTGCTCCTGCTGCAGCAATGGAAGTTTTTTTTTTTGAAGAAAGAGGAATTGGTGGGATGGCCCTTCTATAGACAAGCCACATAATTATTGGCAGCAGCAGTTAATTGTTGGCTAAGATCATTTATCATATGAAAATTGAGCTTCGTTTTTTGGCTGAGTTAAGTTAAGTGGAAATAATGGATGATTGATTGTTGCTGACCGGTTAGATGGATAAAGGCAGAAAAAATGTTTGATCGGTGATCAAATGTTTGGTCTCGAAAAGTTTTACGGGCATCTTTGTTTAAAAGTTTTTCATTATGAATGCCATTTTGAAAAAATCACTGAAATATGCAAACACAGCAAAAAGTTAGAATTAGCTAATTACAGGGCTCTCAATCCTACTTTACTTAAAGATTTTTACTTAATTTGGGACCCTAAATATTTAGGGTTTTTGATATTTTACGTCAAAATATCAGGTTGTTCAGAAAGTTCGCGACCAACCCTGAATATATTTGGTATACTTTCGTGTAAAACAAGTGATGATGACGTGTGACATATCGCATCGCAAATATCGCTTCTCTTCACAACGATGTCCTTACTGAAGCAAAATTAGATGAGTGACACCTCAGAATTTCTGTGTTTCAACAGATGTGAAGTCGCATATTGCCACTCATCCAATGAACTTTATTTGTGTTTTGTTGATTCTTTATTTAAAAACTCCATAACATGTGCAAAAAAACAAGAAGTAGTGAGTAGTGTGGGATATTAATTTCCATCAATTAATACATAGTCAAAAATATTATATACATTTAAATGGTTTGGTTTAAACAGTTTCTTGCTTGTAAACTGAAGCAAGAAAACTTATGACAAACAGCCTTAAACAGACAAAAATAGATAGCAATTTTCGATATTTAACCAAAAATAACATCAGATATAAAGCACAAATAGTTCAGTAAAAAGCAAAGACAAACAAGTAGTACACGAAAGAGAATATCCAGTATTCACTAAAAGAGGAGAGAAGCAACTAAATGAATTATGACCACAAGCATACGGTTCGGAAAACCACCAAAACAACGCGGCACTCAAAATTAGACATACCGTATTTCCTCTGATTATACTAGGGTTGAGTGATGGGTAATTACCCGGGTAATTACCCGGAGAAATACTAAGTATTTATCCGCGAAGAAAAATCGGAGAAATACTATTTTTTAGTATTTATTGCAGTTGACCTTCGATATTTTTTTCTGAAAACTGTTTTTTTCTGCTGCTCTATTCGTATCATAGATGGAAATTCTAGATGTCCAAATTCAAGCCCTTTTCCTGGTGTTTGAATTACTATAATCGAGTTGAAGAAAGAAATGCAAATAGGAATCTAACAGTGGTCGGCTTGTGTAAGTTCTGCAATGCTGGCTAAAGTCAGATGCGAAAAGAATGGAAAAACACTTGGAGGTTGGTTTTATAAAAGTATGAAGCGTTCTAATTTTCTGTTTTTGCTTTAGAATTGCGTCAAAGTCGGAGCCGGGGAGGCAATGTTTACTTTCTAATTATGCAGGAATCACTTCCCGCTTGAGCCATGCTTTTCCTTTACACTACTGGTCTCCTTTTTAATGTCAAAGGTTCGACTCCCAGCTAATACATTTTTCATTATTTTATTTTTCTGCGATATCTTCTTGATTTTTTGCTGATATCTTTTGAATGTTTTCATTTTACAAGTATAATTGCTTTCTTCATGGAAATTTTATGCAATTATGGTCGACAAATATCACAATCGCCACTTACCATTCACTTTATATTAAAATTAACTATTAACCAATCCACCTACCCTACTCAGCCAGAAATTTTTTGGTTTAGGTATCATCCAGGTGTTTTGAGTGATATCCAGATGGTTCGGGTACTATCCAGGGGGTTTGGGTACCATCCATGTGATTTGGGTACCATCCAGGTAATTTGGGTAACATCCAAATGTTTTGGTTGATATTCAGATGGTTTGGGTACTATCCAGAAGATTTGGGCACCATCCAGGTGTTTCGGGTAACATCCAGATGGTTTGGGCACTATCCAGGTGATTTAGGTACCATCCAGATGGTTTAGGTATCAGCAAATAGTATTTCTCCGCTTTTCGGGTAATTACCGGTAATTACCCGGGTAATTACCCGGAAAGTATTTCTCCGGAGAATTACCCAACCCTAGATTATACCCCCCCCCCCCCCCACCTATTCGAAAAACGCGTTTGTGGCATTGTGCCTTTGACCAATTGTTGGCGACTTTTCTCAGGCAAGTCACCACTTATTTTGTACCTTATCTCACTGGCTACCAAGTGAGTGGTAACTTGCCTGAGAAAAGTTTTCGAAAATTAGGTCGAAAACACAATGCCCAAAAACACTGTTATGAATCAAATAGGGGACCGCATAATTAGAGGAATTACGGTATTGACCTCTCAAGTTCGATCCTTGTTTGGGCCTGTGGGCTTTTTACTTCAGTTTTATAAGGAAGGGACGACAAATTTTTAGGTAGAAAAGGTACCAGGCTTTAGGTAGGATCGAACTTGAACAGAATGCCATCATAATTGACTGTTCAACAATACACGTTAAATAAATATCGTCAAAAATTAATGTGTTTGTGGCTGGTTTTAGCATGGTTGCAAGTGAAATAGGTGTGTATTCCCCCTCCTGGTCCTACTCCAACCTCAACCTCTTGGTGACATACTGGGTGCTGGCCCTGAACCAGCTGAAGGAGGTGCCCTTGTGCTGAGCATCCTGCCCCTCCTCCATACATCAAGCCTTCCGAAGGTTGGGCTGCTGGTCTCCTTTGTGGCAGATGGGGTGTTGACCAATAGGGGTCATGGGACTGGCTGACAGTGGCTGGCCGCTAGACATAGCTCCTGGACGAGACTCCTGCAGCCAACGCACTTGAGTGGCTGGACCGTATCCCTGAATATAAAATTTTTAGAGATTGCAAAAAATTATAATTAAGGTTTCATAGAAATTTTTTGACGGTAAAACAGAGTAGCTATATTGGGAAATGGGGTGGTTCGAATATTATTCAAAATATACGACTTTTTTTGAATGTCGACTACAATCGGTCACTTTTTCAAGAAATATATTTTTCTAAAGGTCATATATAAACACTCAGATTTAAAAAAAACTATTCTGTAAAATGCGTTTTGTAGCTTTTGACTTGCGCTACTGTATACAGCAGACCCTCGATTTAACGACACCCCTGGGGACCGACTTAAGGTGTCGTTAAATCGATGTGTCGTTAAATCGAGGGTTGATTGTAATGCCAAAATTTTGTTGACATGCCAAACAATGAGTTGAACTTTTGACCAGTTAAAGTGATAAAATGCTTTTCTCAGATTATTTTTCTGTCCGTTCCTTCTTTTTTTGGTTTACCAGCCTATTCTCAACTCAAAGAGAAGCGTGATATTGCATTCGAAAGAGTAAAAGCGCAAGAAAACTGCAATTTTGAAAATTCATAATTATACAATTTTAATGGCTAACAGAGATCTTAAACCTTGTCCGGTAACTTATTGAACACCCGTTTTAAAATGCATAAAGAATACCCCATGGAAGTCGAATACTCAAAAAAATTATAAAAAGGGCAGTTTGAAAGTAGACTAAAAACCATGATACCCGTATCATGATTTTTCGGCAACCCCGGGTAGCCCGTTCTCTGCTATTTTGCAAAAGACCTGGACATATCAGCAACATTTTGTAATATAACTTCGGGGTGCTTTACAAGCATCTGCAAAAAAAATCTCTCAATGTAGTCTTTGAAAAAAAACACAGCTGAATGTTCTCTGGTTAGAGAAAACATTTTGCAAAGCTGCTTATTGCATTTTCGACCCTCCTTGGTTATACCTCCCAAATCAACTTTTTTTAAAAGTGTTTCCAAACACACTGTATCGACCTAAAATGGCCTCGGAAGTTCAAAAAAGACATTATTTTTAAGTTCTGGTCAATAAAAAAATGAGTTTTGAGCTTTTGAAAATTTCGACTTTTACCTGTTTTACCATGTTTTTAAACATGGGACTTGGCACTACCTCAGACATAATTCCGAGCAAGACTCTTGATCGAAAAATGCATATAAAGGCTATTTTTGCCGGACGATGTCCAGCTGGTCGTTGAAACTGCAGCAGGGAAGACTGTCGAGGTTAAGAGCAAGTGGGAAAAATTGGCTGCTGCAGACAAGAAGCGCTTCCAAGATGAATCCGCCTCCTGAACAGCAATATCAAGTTTCAACGACCAGCTGGACATCTCGTTATTTATCTTCCTCTTCTCGTTATGCTTCACTTTGTCTTCTACATGACTCTGTTTGTTTCTCCAGTAAAGTTGCTCGTCAATGACTTGACGATTCATCTCCCTTTTCAGTCCGCTTCCGCTTTGCGTAAAACCACTAATAAAAGACCATGGTACATATTTTTTTAACCACTCCTCATGTAATGTAAGAAGGAGTCTACTAACGGAACGGTGCGGTCGATTAATAAAGTTTTTTCGGTACACGAAAAGGTTTTCTCTACGGTATACCATCCACAGCGTTTCGAAACTCAACTGATAATTAGTCTTCGGAAAATTCGGCTGCGAATGCGTTTTTGTCTACGTACTGGAGTTTAAAATTTTTGCTTTTACTCTACATAGTAGTTTTTTTAGAGTTTACCTAAAAAAACCACCATGAACAGTGAAAAATCAATCACCAGAAGTCAAATATCAGCCAATGAAAAAGAAAAATTAAGCCTATAAATAGTTAAAGATAACTCACTGAAATACCCAATCAATAATAAATTTTGTGGGCTCAGACCATAACAAAATGCTCGAAAACACATAAAAACCACAAAGGAATGAAAAAATTTGAGAAGGGGACAGTGAATTAGCCCTATACCCATTGAAGAAAAATTTGCGGGCATTTTTTCGAAAATTTGCAGGCAGAAAAAAGTAATTTGCGGGCAGGAAAAAGTATTTAGCGGGCAAAAAAGAGTAATTAGCGGCATTTCAAATTTGCGGGCAGAAAAAAAGATTTAGCGTGCAGAAAAAAGTACCGTCCGGCAAAAATAGCCTTTATACGCATTTTCGATCAAGAGTCTTGCTCGGAATTATGTCTGAGGTAAGTGAGTGCGCGCATCTCTAACCAACCAAACCCCCTGCGCCCCCGAAGGGGGCGCATCACTCGAAAGTTACTCTGGATGCATGAAAAAGCATGCATACCAGAGTCTATTTATGCGGTAGGCCCCAGTATTGAAAAGAGTGTTCAACATCTTCTTTTTTGTCCAAAATTGGCAACTTTTTGGTCCATTTCCACCCCAATACAGCCCTAAATCTCTTTAAAAATGGTCTAAAATGGTACTTTTGGGTGGTCCCAAGACTCATTTTTGGCGCTACTATGATATACCCCCCCCCCTCAAACATCAAGATTTTCGGGAGTGGTCAAAACTCATTTTAAGCAATAATTTTGCCATAAAAAACCAGAAAAGTGATATTAATAGGGATCAAGGGCTGTATTGGGAGGGGAAGGGACAAAACAGGGGCCACTTCTATAGAGCCTATAAGTACCGAAGAGTATTAATTCTCTGAGCGTTGAAGGCACTCACAAACCAGGAAATTGTGGTGCAGGCAAAAGTATAAGTACTTTCAGTGTATCAGGCCGATCAGCCGGGTGGATCCCGAGGATTGTCATTTAATTTTTGGATGGCTGAGCCTCTGGCTCGTAGTCACAGGCCGGAAAAAGGGGGAGACCCTTTTCGCCCGAATAATCAAAGATGTTGGACATAGTTTGAATACTGGGCCTACCGCATAAATAACTCTGGTATGCATGCTTTTTCATGCATCCAGAGTCGCTTACGAGTGATTTGTGTCTAAGGTATGTGGGTGTGCGCATCTCAACTCAACCAAGTATGCGGTAAAGAAATTGAAGAAACAACAGAGTGTCTCAATTGCTTTATTAGAACCCATCCCATATTCCCAATGGCGCCTTTTCTTTCAAAAAAAAATTATATATAAAAATAAAATTTAGCAGAGTCGTAGGAGTAGTAGGTGTAGCAGAAGGAGCATAGGGGCAAGTCACAAGTGATAATGGCTCTTGGCACAACCACTTAGTCCAACACCACCAGCTTCAATTAAACAAGATTGGGGATCCAATTTGGGAAGGTGCCTTGGGTTGTGCTCATGGAGAAGACTGGCAGCCACATGCCCTCCTCCTACTATGGCATGGCCAACCATGTGCAGCAGCAGCCGGCTACCAGCACCAACTACCATCACTATGTGGGTGTGCGCATCTCAACTCCAAGCCCCCTGCGCCCCTGCGGATGTATATCATAGTAGGTCCGATTTTTTTGGGGGAGTTGGTATATCATAGTAGCGTCCATTTTTTTATACTAATTTTTTATTGACCATAACTCAAAAATAATGCCTTTTTTGAACTCCCGAGGCCATACATAGGGTGTTTGGAAACACTTTTAAAAAAATTTGATTTAGGAGGGATATATCCAAGTAGCTCCACATTTTCTTATTTCCCACGAGCTCTACCTATTTCACTTCTTAGATTTTGGTTGAGCTCTTAAAAATATCGAGATCGACCTAAATTTTTCCGATTTTTGGAGGGTTGAAAAATATATCACATGTGGGCCAATCAGAGAGAATACGGTGTTGTACCAGAAATCTTTTGAATGCAAAAATGAGGAGAGTGAACAATATTGAAAAATTAAATTTTGAAACAACAGGGAGGAACGAGGCAAAATTTTAAAAAGACCCCTAAAAACAACAGGAGGACAAAGACACATTTTTTTCGGGGGAAGGTGGGGAGGTTGTTGCGGACCCTTAACACACATAGAGCTGCAGGTTATCAAGAGTCGACTGTGCTACCACAAACCTTGTCATTCCTGGCTGCAATTCGAAAGATGATAGCTGGTTTGGGAGATCCATCAATGTGAGCTGACTGCAAGTTGCTATGAGGAACACAGCATTTCGCCTCCACTCCCACCTAGAACAACAAAATCGTCTTTTTTGGTCATCAGGAAATTCTTGGAATAAGTGAGCACTTACATAAACCCTCACAAAAGCCAACTGAGATTCGTTGTTGTAGTTTCGGACAGCTAGGTATACACTGTACTCTGTGATCCTGCCATTAGGTGTCTGGGGCGGCTCCCAGGACAGCTGCGCTCCATCCGTTCCTTTGCTGATCTTAATGGATGAGGGCGCTCCAGGAAAACCGGGGATGCACGTCTTGAAACCTGCAATTGGAATATGCAAAGCAAACATACATGATGGCTCTTTTAAAATTCAGCCGAATTTTCCGCCGCCGAATCATTTCCCCATCGAATATTTATATTCTTGACTGAAGAATTTATGCGGCGAGCTTCAAGTAATGCATGATCCCAGAGACCACAAAAAATTTTCTAAATTTTCCCTTTAAAGGGGCATACCAGCACGTTACACGGTCAATTTTAAATTTTCAAAAGGCGGGGGGACCAGCCATATTCAAACGAGAATTACTTTTAAATGAAAATTTATTATTATGTAAAGAGCAATAAGTTATGAAAAGCACAATGTCAGCCTAATAACAGGGGTATCTCAGTGGTAATCTGTTGATGTAGTCCGAACGAGGTCTAGTCCGATTTCAACACGGTGTATAGCTTTCTGTATAAAATGACAAATTTGTATCTAAAAATAATTCTCGTTTGAATATACCTGGTCCCCGCCTTTTGCGAATTTGAAATTACCCGTGTAACGGGCTGGTATGCCCCTTTAAACATCATCCGTACAGAAAATTTTTCAGCCACATTTTATATACTTTATACTCAACATTGTTGGGAACGATGGGTTCGGGTTGAAATGCGCAAGCCTACCTGAGACTTAAATTACTCGATATTGATTCTGGATGCGTAAAAACAGTATTCATATTAAAACGTTTTATAATAAGGTATGCCCCAGTTATGAAAACCATGTTTGAATTCAATCTTTTAGACTATTAGTTAGCCTCAAATACAAATCTTTTCAAAATTGCAGTTGTCTCCTTGCCCTACATTCCAAGACCAGTGCAAAAATATCGATTGAAAGTATGTATATATAGAAGTATCTATTACCTGTAGCAGGTGACCAAGGCCCTCTACCACAAGCATTGATGCCAGCTAGACGCAGCTTGTAAATTGTTCCAGACTCCAACTCCACTTTCTGACTACCGCTACCCTAAAAAATTTTAAAATTGCAAAATGCATTTATAATTGCTTCTCCGATTTGATATTTCTGATTGAGGAAATGGTGGCCCGTCCATCTAGGCCCAAATTTCGGTTAATTTTCCGCTGAACCCTATTGAGAAAACTGGTCCCTGTGTTCACTCTTTTCTATTCAGGAAACTGAGATACAGTCGAACCAGGATACAACACCACCCCAAGGGACCGATATACTTTATACTCAACATTGTTGGGAACGATGGGGTTTGGGTTTGAAATGCGCAAGCCTACCTGAGACTAAAATTACTCGATATTGACTCTGGATGCATAAAACAGTATTCATATTCATACAGTATTCATACAGTCAAGTCCCGCTATAACGCGACCCCTCAAGTTCGTTCCCGCCTAGGTCAGACCATTTTTTACCTGAATTTTTTGAAATTTTTGTAAAAATTGATTTGCCAGTCATTTGCCTGTAAGGATTTCGATTTTACCAGTCTTTTCTAAAAATGTAAATTTTTTTGCCGATAAGATACGCGGTTCCCGCTTTAACGCGACCCTTTTTTCAAAAAGCTGATCAATTTTTACAAAAATTTTAAAAAATTGAGGTAAAAAATGGTCTGACCCTGGCGAGAACGACTTGAGAGGTCGCGTTATAGCGGGACTTGACTGTAGTGCACTCGAAATCTTTTTTTACGACTTGCCAACTTCGATTCAGTAAGCTCTCAGTAAGCTCTCTGAGACTTTTAGCCATTCATTTGTCCCAATTTGTTTCAAGTTTCAAAGCTCGAAGTTGGTCAACCAAAGTAATAGCTTGTTCTGCCCACCTAAAAACCTTCGGCCATGCCGGTACCAAATAAAGTTTTTTAAAGGACCATAGCCGTCGCCAACATCGAGAATTTCAAATTTTTGAATTCGCGCGGGACAGTTCTCTTTCGTCTTTCATTTTACTCTTTTGAGTCATTCGAAGCAAGTCAAAAGAGTACAGTGCGAGACGAAAGGGAAATGTCCCGCGCGAATTCAAACATTTGAAATTCTCGTTGTCGGCGACGGCTATGGTCCTTTAAAGGGGCATGCTCACCTGTTTAAATTTGTCCCGCCAATTCAATTTTTTTTCTAAATCATTGAACTTGTGTACGGATTTTTCAACTTGGTTTCTAATATAACAAGGCCTAGAATTTAATTTTAGGTAAAGTTTTGTTAGAAACCAAGTTGAGAAATACGTACAGAAGTTCAATGATTCAGAAAAAAAACTTGAATTGGCGGGGACAAATTTAAACATGTGAGCATGCCCCTTTTAAGGGGCATACTAGCATTCCATTGTAGAAGATGGGGAGGACAAGCAATTTTTTTTAACCATTACCATATTCAGGGTTGGCAGTGTGTGGCTTAATAACCACCGGTGGGGCTTCTTGAAAAAAACTGAATTTCCCCACATGAAAAAGCTCCACCAGTGAGGCTTGAAGCTCCGAGCTGGGGCTTTTTATCTTTGTCAATTTTAAAAGCCCGCCGGTGGGCATAGTGGGGCACATTTCTGAAATTTGGACGGCGTACCATCCCCGTCTTTTGAGATTTCCGCCTGCCTTTCGACGGGCCGTCCCATTCTTTTAAATTTTTCCATTCGTCCGGCCGGCCGTCCGAAAATTCGCCGGCCGGTTACTTCGTAGCCGGCCTTCCGCTGTTTATAACATAAAATGCTTTGTTTGAATAATAAAATGGTAGCATACAATAATGGGTATAGTAATTATCAGATGTTTTTTCGTCATAACTTATGATTCAATGAGCTTTCAATAAGGCCTCCACAATGCCCAGCCTTCTGCCCTCAGTGTACATTGTAAGAATGAAGAATAGTCATTCTTTTGCTCGAGATAAAGCGCGAATTATAATTATGTCGAGCGCAAGTGTTCTAGCAAAACTTTTTAGCCGTTTTTAAATTGTTCTTCGTTGTAGAAAACAAACAGAAGAGTCTGATAACTTCGCACTTATGTAGAAGTTGCTTTTGTCGCGATCTCCATAATTTATGACGTCGTTATAACGCTTCTTCGTGCAGATGTTTGGTCATTCCTTAAAAAAATTTGAAAATATATTCACGCAATGTTGCATGAAATATGAGATACTTGCATTAATTGCTAAAAGTGATGAATTACTCGCAGCAAAACAGATTTTGTTGGCTTTTTGTCTTGAGGATGGCTTGAAAATTTTCGTCCTTCGCCGTCCCGTCTGGATAGCCCTCTGCCGGCCGTCCGACCGTCCACTTTTCCGACGCCGTCCAGGACGGGACAAGCACGGCGGACGGGCGCCCCACTATGCCGGTGGGGCTTTCAGAGGCTTCGAGCGGTTTTCTGACATGAATTTTGATAACTTAATCTGAAATTTTACATTCCTACCAAGACAAAAAATGTTCGAAAATCATATCTTTAAAATGTGACAGTGTTTTTGAAGGTGCCCCTGCCCTATAAAAAGCCCCACGATGCCTCTGAAAGCCCCACCGAAGGGGCTTTACAATCTGACAAAAATAAAAAGCCCCATCTCGGAGCTTCAAGCATATCGGAGCTTCTCAATGATGGGGCTTTTTTTTTGAAATAGAGCGATGCTTCGTGGTGGGGCTTAAAAGCCACACCGTGCCAACTCTACCTATGCTCACTCCTTTTGCTCTAAATCTGATATAGATTACTTAGGCAACTTTCAAAATCTAAGAGGAAACTTTTGTCGCAGATAGCATGCATATAACAAGTTTTCGATTGTGAAATAGGCAGATGAATCAAAAAATCGATGAGCTGTTAGAAGGGATCCCTAAATAGGCTATTCTAGCGTCCATATAGGGTTCCGTCTGGACTTTTCGCGTCACTATGATACTGATCTTCATCCTCATATATACGGTGAATTTAAAGGGCCGTGGTTTTTGCGGCAGTGGCATGTGCAAAATTTTAATTGGTGGAGGACACTTCTCTTTCGTCTCGCATTCTACTTTTTGGAGTTATAACGAACGGCTCCAAAGACTAAAGTTTGACACGAAAGAGAATTGTCCCCCACAATTTCAAATCTTGCACATGCGACTGCGCGCAAAAACCATAGTCTTTTAACCTTTTCACTTACCTCAGCACTATTCTCAAGACCACCATTACCCAAAAGTAGTGGGAAACCAGGCAGCTGGTGCTTTTGATCACACCCACATCATGCCACAGCTCGGCGGAGCTTTTATGGGTCGATTTCAGTTGAGGTTGCTGACCTCCATCTCCAGAATATCCACCCATAGTGGGCGAGGAGGAGGTAGGCACAGCAGGTGTGCTGGTCGGCACATGTGAGGCGCAGGTGGACGAAGAAGAGGAACTGGGCTCTATTGGTTCAAATGCACTCTGGTCTGGTTGTTGTTGCTGTGGAGGATAAGGCCTCACAGGAGTCAGATTGTAGTACTCTCTAGCTGCTGGTGTGGGCGATCCGCCGATGTAGTTGTTGTCCACTGCAGCATGGGGAGGAGGAGGTAGTTGGGTGGCTTGAAGGTGTGGTTGTTGTTGTAGAGAAGGTGCTGGGTGTGGAGGCCCTGATTCCTGAGAGTCTGATGGAGGGGTTATACACTCGTAAGCGGGCTGTTGATGCTGGACTTTCTGCTCTTGACTGCTCCGAATGGGCGAATCCTCCAATTCTGCTACGGCTGCCTGAATTGATGAAAAAGTTAGGTAAATAAATAAGCAATTTGGATAATTTATTTCAAACAAAAAAAAACAGTGAAGATCATTTATCTCCGTAACCACTAAGAATATGGTTTTGCTGGACTTGAATTTTTTTATATGAACTTATTGAGTTTTTATAACTAAAATATTTGCTAGATTCTAGTGGTTATTTTAGTTAGAAAGATTCCGACTACCAGATGCTCAAAATAGAGTGATACTAAATTTGTATTCATTGTTCTTGGTACTTTTTCCAAGCGAAACATCAAAATAAAGGTTTTCACCTCAAACTTAAAAAATTCTAAAGATTTAGGGTCAAAAATAAAGGATAAATCTTCGAATGAAGCACATTCATGGCTAACCTCCCCCGAAAAATTATGGTCGAAAATGACAGATTTTTTAAACGTTTTTACTCTATTAACTACTCATGGGGAGTTGTTTTTCAGCCCCTGAAAAATCTTGAAATAGTAAATCAAAAATGGCCCTAACTCTGAAATCTTAGTCGAAAAACAGTAGTGGGGAGTTATTAGAGAATGGGAAGTTGATAGAGTAAATACGGTAAGTGACCTTGGTGCCCCAAAGCAAAAAGTCAAAATTTTCTGTGATTTTTTTTTCAAAAATGCTCGGCCGGGCCCTAAAAACACCTTTTCTGCACGTTTTTGAAGCTAAAACGTCGAAAAAACACGATTTAGGGCATTTTTGAGATAGGCGAGATACAGGGTATAGTGCACTCCTGCCGATTTTTTTACTGGTGTCGCCTCATGGGGATATTTTCAATGGGAAGTTATACATGCTCTAAAAGAATATGCAATAAAAAAATTGATCACATGATAGGGTTCTCAGAATGAAACCCCGGGAGGCTCCATTGTCAGTAACTATATAAGCTAATGAGGGGTCTTTTGTGGATTTACAAAATGAAAAAAACGTGTTTTCGGTAATGTTGAGTCCCGGGAATGTTCCCGGTTTATTCCCGGTCCGAAACACGTGTTTTCGGTAATGTTGGGTCCCGGGAACATTCCGGTTTATCCCCGGTCCGAATCTTAGATTCGGACCGAAAAATCGGTCCGAAACTTTTTGGTGTGTTTTTTTAGCGATTTTGATTGATTTTTTATAATTAAAAAAAATGGGTTATTTGGAGTTAAAAGATTAGGACCGGATCGGACCGGAAAAAAGATTAAGACCAGGAATATTCCCGGGAATATTTCCGAAAAAGATTCGGGCTGGTCTTATTTCAACCCTAGTTTTCGGTGTCAAAACCGAATGAAAAACAAAATAGTCTCAATACGTCAATTATTTTGAAGATAAACGAAAAGAATTTTTTTACATTCTAGTCATTCTCTTTGGTTTCTTTTGCTTTAGTCGGCTGCTTTCTTCTATCTTTCTTTGCTCTTTCGTCAATCAACAGCCTTGGTGTCGCCGTCAAATGCTTTCGAATATCTTCCGCATACATTCTAAGAGATGGTTGGTAGCTAGCCGTTCCTTTTCCTCAAATTTGGATGAGCACGATCAGTTGCTGGACTCAAAGAAGCCAATAGACCAGCAGATGTGCCTTCGTTTTTCAAGATGGTGGAACACTACTTTGACAAAGGTGCTGCTGTAATTGAACCGAAGCTTGTGGAAGAAATCAAGTCAGCAAACATGAGCAAGGATGAAAAACGGAATTTGGTGCAAGGAATTCTTAGAGTGATCAAGCCAGTTAGCAAGGTGACTTTGAAAAATCGGTGGATGGCAATACTGTTAATTGTTATTTTTTAGGTGCTTTATACTACTTTCCCTCTTCGACGTGAAAATGGAGAATACGAGATTATTGAAGCTTGGCGAGCTCAGCATTCCGAACACCGTACACCCACGAAAGGAGGCATTCGTTTCTCTATGGATGTTTGTGAAGATGAGGTTAAAGCGTTGTCTGCATTGATGACCTTTAAGGTTCGTGTAGCTCGTTCTGAATTGTTTTGTCTAATATATTCGGGATATTCAGTGTGCTGTGGTTGATGTCCCATTTGGAGGCGCTAAGTGGGTTAAATTTATTAGCCAACTAGTCCTAAAATTTGTTTTCAGAGGAGGAGTTCGGATCGACCCGCGTAAATATACTGACAGAGAAATTGAGAAGATCACTCGCAGAATGGCTATTGAGTTTTCCAAGAAAGGCTTTCTCGGACCTGGTGTGGTAAGTGTCTTCCATATGGGCCTTTTATTGGGTTGGCTTATAAGTCATGGTGTTTTTTTTTCAATTTAAAGTTTTGTCTAAGAGCAAATAACTTAGATACTTAAACTTTTAAAGAGTCATATCAAAAATAGATTCTGTAGGTCTTGATCTGCGCTACGACACAGTGCTAAAAGATTGCCGCTGAGCTCTGAGCTCAGCCACAAGTTTTTTGCTTTTAGACAAAACTTTAAATTGAAAAAAACGCCATGACTTATTAGCCAACCCAATATATTGCTTGTGATTTAGGATGTGCCTGCGCCTGACATGGGAACAGGAGAGAGAGAAATGGCCTGGCTCGCTGATACGTACGCTATGACGACTGGACATATGGATCGAGATGCCGCAGCATGTGTCACTGGTCAGACCTCAAATCCTTCTTTTTCAGTGTTGATATTACTTTTTTAGGAAAGCCAATTATTGCGGGTGGAATCCACGGAAGAGTGTCGGCAACTGGGAGAGGACTTTGGAAAGGATTGGAGGTCTTTATCAACAATGCAGAATATATGAGCGCCGTTGGACTGTCTACTGGATTTGCCGACAAGACTTTCATCGTGCAGGGCTTTGGTATGAAGCCAATTTATTTTGCGTTATTGTGTATTTCTTCAGGTAATGTCGGTCTTCATACCATGCGCTATCTTCACCGTGACGGGGCTATCTGTGTGGGCGTACAGGAATTCGATTGCGCTATCTATAATCCTAATGGAATTCATCCGAACGATCTCAGTCAATACAGATCTGAGCATGGCACAATCAGAGGATTTCCTGGGGCCATTTCTTTTGAGCCGTTCACTGATCTGATGTTCCAACAGTGTGATATCTTAGTGCCTGCAGCCTGCGAAAAAGCCATCAACAAGGAGAACGCTCATAGAATCAAGGCAAAGGTACGCTTGGGGCATTTATTTATTTCTGCTTGCATTTTTGTGGATTTTTCAGGTCATCGCTGAAGCTGCTAATGGTCCGACCACTCCTGCTGCTGATAGGATTCTGTTGGAGCGAGGGGATTGCTTGATAGTGCCCGATATGTTCGTCAATAGTGGTGGAGTGACCGTTTCCTTCTTCGGTAAGACCTGTACGGGCATTAGTAGGAATCGGTCTAAATTGGCCCCTTAACTAATTTTTCTCAGAATGGCTGAAGAACCTTAACCATGTTAGCTTTGGCCGATTGACATTCAAGTACGAGCGTGATTCAAACTACTTGCTTCTTGGTAGGGTTTGCGAGTGTCAAATTTCCACTTAAAGTTTTTATTTCAGGATCTGTCAAAGAATCTTTGGAGCGCTCATTGGGCCGTGAATTGGACCTAGAGCCGTCAAATGCATTTCAGGTTAGCTAATCATGCCTTGATTCTCACTGATGTGGCTTGTTTTAGAACAGAATTTCCGGTGCTAGTGAGAAGGATATTGTTCATTCGGTAGGTAACTGTGCGCGGTTTCTGAAGATATTTAGTGACAGAAGTGTTTCAGGGGTTGGAGTACACCATGCGCCGGTCTGGAAATGCACTGATTCGTACTGCTAGAAAGTACAACCTTGGGTTGGATCTCCGCACTGCAGCTTACGCTAACGCCATCGAGAAGGTCTATCAGACGTACATCATCGCTGGGTTCACTTTCACTTAACTAATGAGATGGAGTAGTAGCAGAGAAAATATCAATTTTTTCGCTGTGTAAAACTGTTGTGAATGTCAGTGTATAAATGAATTTCCGTATTCGTAGTCCTCTGTAAATTTATTAACTGCGTTGGCTGGTGTAATTCTCATTACTTTTGCTGAGAAAAAATACTTTGAATACTTTGTAAATAAAACTTGACATAGCATTTCGGATGTCGTTTTTCAATTTGATGTGTCGTAATGATTATCGTTATCAATCGCTAAAGTTTTATTTAGTAGAAAACGACGATATCTGACTAAAGTGTAATCCAAAACAGTATTTATGATGCAATTTTTGGTTTTCGAATTTTCGAATAGTGTCTATTTATTTTTTCTACAGAATTCGTTAACTTTTCACTGGCTCTTCTTTTGTCGCCTGTTTTTGCACCTTTTTGTGGTCACATTTACCGGAAGAATATCAAAAAAGCATCGAATTACTGTAAAAACAGGGTAGTAGATACTTTTTGGTGAAAGATGAACATGTGGCTGTAAAAGCTAGGAGCCTTGTCAGGGGGCTACACAAGCTTGATTTTACCCCACCAATCGATAGCCCAGACAAAGGGTTACATTTTGTATAGACTTATTTTTTCACTATACAGTCGAGTAATTGAGTGAGTGAGGTAATCGTAAATATAGCGAATATAGTATTTTTTAAGAAGTTGAATACCTGGAGGGGTCTTGTACTGCAGCAGAGGGCCTGATTTGGATAGATTCACTGGGTGGAATAGGTTTGCTCTCATCTACGTCCTCATTTTTTACTTCATTGTCTTGTGTAGTACTAGGTTCCGGGTGAGCTGAGGACTGTTCTGGCAGCAATTCCATCTCCTCCTCCTCCTTCTTCTCCACCTGTTCAATAGGCTGCACTATGGCTGTGGGCTTACTGTCTGGCTTCACTTCTGGTTTCAATTC
Organism: Ditylenchus dipsaci; assembly: GCA_004194705.1. Taxonomy (NCBI): domain Eukaryota; kingdom Metazoa; phylum Nematoda; class Chromadorea; order Rhabditida; family Anguinidae; genus Ditylenchus; species Ditylenchus dipsaci. Next base: position 98,462 of record SADC01001146.1, on the reverse strand, counting down.
TTGTGACGCTGTTGAAAGCATAGCTTCTGCTAAAATGGAAATTTATTGTCATTTTATAGTAGGCAAAGAGCCAATAATTATTGGAAAAGGTCACACCCATGGTTATGAAGATATACTAATTTGTATAGATATACAAGATGTTGCTAATGTTCTTCCTTTTTTATCCTCAATTTTGTCGAAATTTTTTTTTCACGGTAAAAAGTGAAGTTGTAGAGCTGGATCTCCTACACAACTTTACTTTTTACCGTGAAAATAGGCTTTGACAAAAGTGAGGATAAAAAGACGAAAGAAGATTAGCAAAATTTTGTGTAGATTTTGTATATCTATACAAATTTGTATATTTTGAGAGCCATGGTCACAGCCTGACAATTTTGATTTGTTGAAATTTAGCAACCAAATTAAATTTTACTCGATTGCTAGTTTATTGTTTTACCTGAAGTGCTCGGTTCACCGTAAGCACCCTCGTCCAAAAGTCCATCGAAGTTCTCAGCATCATTCAATGCTTCATCTAATATGTTGTGAGGCATTGATTGCTGCAACAAAAATGAATATTTACAGCTAAACCCATTCAAATAACCAGCATACATCAATGCTGGAGATGATGGGTGTGGTATAGGTGGTTTTCTGCACTGAATATGAGGTCTGTTGCGGGATGGGCTGGAATTGGGAGGCTTGACCTGCTTGCATCAGAGAGGGCTGCCCACTGGACGAGTCCACCCCATATGACGGCTGCGCCTGTTGCTGTTGTGATAAGTGGTGGACTTGTTGTTTCTAAACAAACTAACTGTTCAATTATTCATCTCCCTCCCCAAATATTTTTTCGAATATGTCAAACCTCGGCATTAGAGTAGGGGATCTGCTGGACTTGTCCTTGATTGACTATATTTGGCTGCTGTTGTTGCTGAAGTGTGTTTGGCTGCTGCTGTACAAATACATACTTGCTGCTGGCAGGTGCTGGCCCTCCGGGTATAACTCCATTATTGTGATCCATAGTGGGAGAACCTGCTAGGTTGCTGGACTTAGAGACGATAATGGTTTTCTGCATTGGCTTAGAAACAACTGTATTGACACCCATGGGCTTGTTGCTGGGTAACACTCTGAGAACCTGAAAAAGATGTTTTTAAGATTTACAACAACAAACATTTCTTTTTTTGACGTAAAACCATGGTTCGCAAAAACAGCAAATTTGCTGAAATGCAGCAAAAATATTTGGCGTTCTGTGTTTATAAAAAACAGCAAAATTTCAGCAAAAATGCAGCAAAAATTTTGCTGCATTTCATCAAAATTTTGCTGCATTTCATCAAATTTTGCTGCATTTCATCAAAATTTTGCTGCATTTCATCAAAATTTTGCTGCATTTCATCAAAATTTTGCTGCATTTCATCAAAATTTTGCTGCATTTCATCAAAATTTGCTGCATTTCATCAAAATTTTGCTGCATTTCATCAAAATTTTGCTGCATTTCTTTGTTCCCTACATTTTACGCGTCTTTCATTCTTTGAACTATTTTTTTTTGTTTTTTTCTATTTGAAGTCAGAAAATGTATGAACGGCTCGTATAGAAGAAACAATTCGGCTACACGTCACTCGAAAAGGGAAAGCGGCTTTCGTATACGCATAACCGAGGTCACAGGTTCAAATCCCCTGGGTGCATACCGTATTTTCACCTCATTCTTCGTATTTTATTTTCAAATTGGTATGAAAATTATGCTCATTCTCATGGGTATCCAGCAAAAGCATCATCCCAGATAGCTTAAATACTGTCTTCGATTTTCCTGGAAAGATCGATGGGGCAAGGAGCTAGCTACGTAAATCTTTTTAAGTGCCCGAATTTCCGTTTCCGAGAGCATGAGCGTCATTTTTATACCAAACTTGAAAATAAAATACCGTATTCTCTCTATTAATCCCACTCCCCAAAATCCGCTATTTATTAAATTCATTCTCCTCCTTTTATACCGGGTTTTGTTTTCGAACGCCACATATGTTATATACCAAAATGTAGCTGGGAATCTGCGCTACATTTTGGTATATAACATATGTGGCGTTTGATAACAAAAACCCGATACAAAAGGAGGAGAATGAATTTAATAAATACCGGATTTTGGGGAGTGGGATTAATAGAGAGAATACGGTACGAAGAATGAGGTGAAAATACGGTATGCACCCAGGGGGATTTGAACCTGTGACCTGGGTAATGCGTATACGAAAGCCGCTTTCCCTTTTCGAGTGACTTTGACGGGCTGCATGTAGCCGAATTGTTTCTTCTATACGGGCCGTTCATACATTTTCCGACTTCAGATAGAAAAAAAGCAAAAATTTAGTTCACAGAATGAAAGATGCGTAAAATGTAGGGAACAAAGAAATGCAGCAAAATTTTGCTGAAATGCAGCAAAAATTTTGCTGCATTTTTGCTTAAATTTTGCTGTTTTTAATAAACACGAAACGCCGAATATTTTTGCTGCATTTCAGCAAATTTGCTGTTTTTGCGAACCATGCGTAAAACCTTGAAGGGCCATGGACACGCGTTCTGGATTGTCCCCCGCCAATTCAAAAAATTTCGTCTAATCATTGAAGTTCCGTGCGGATTTTTTAAATTGGTTTCTAACAAAACGGCTAGAATTGTTAGAAACCAAGTTGAAAAATCCGTACAGAAGTTCAATGATAAGGCGTAATTTTATTTGAAATCGCGCGGGACAACCGTTGTCAGAGATGGTAACGGCCCTTTAAAACAATAAAAGAATTCTGATTAGCAAACTTTCAATAAATTGATATCGGCAGTAGCTAAAGTGAACACTCAAAAGTCTGAATTTCCGGCTAAATTTCGGAACACCCACCCCAGTCAATTTTGGAACGCCCACTCCATTTAATTAAGTAATACACGCCTAATGCTACCCCACAATTGAAAGCTCAGAGTGTTAGCTACACAATGATGTAAAAGTTTCTCAGTTCAGTTCAATAAAATCAATTTATTTTAATAAAAAAAAGCCTAGAACCACTCTGAATATTTCATTTTCTTTTCGAGGCTATTTTTATTAAAATAAATTGATTTTAGTGAACTGAACGAAGAAATTTTTACATCATCGTGTAGCTAACACTCTAAGCTTTCAATTGTGGGGTAGCATTAGGGGTGTATTACTTAATTAAATGGAGTGGGCGTTCCAAAATTGACTGGGGTGGGTGTACCGAAATTGACTGGGGTGGGTGTTCCGAAACTGCTCCGAATTTCCACCCTCAAGTTTTATATTCCTATTTTCATTAAGTTTTTGTTAAAGGACCACAGCAGTCGCAGACCATAGCCGTCGCCGACAAATAGAATTTCAAATGTTTGAATTCTCGCGGGATAGTTCTCTTTCGTCTTTCATTTTACTCCTTTGAGTCATTCGAAGCAAGTCAAAAGAGTATAGTGCTAGACGAAAGAGACCTGTCCCGCGCGAATTCAAATATTTGAAATTCTCGATGTCGGCGACGGCTATGGTCCTTTAATTTTGCATCAACGTGTAGCTCAAAAGTTTGGCTTTCTTACGAGCTATCAAACCCACTGAATGATAATAGAAATTTAGAAATCTGGAAGCTTTTCAAAATTGACGTTTTTGCACAAAATCTTAAATTCTCTATATTTCTCAAATTTCGGTTCTTTTCTGTTATCGGCACCCCACCATGAATAAATAAACGAATCATGAAGACAGTTTATAAAAGTTCAATAACAAAAAAAAGTGGGGTGCCGATAACCGAAAAGAACCCAAATTTCTAAATAGAGCATGCTATTTGTGTGACTAGAAACATAAGTTGCCCGCTCTTTTTAAGCAGAGTCTAGTATTTTACAGGGGAGGAGCCCCGACTTTGACCTGGGGTTTTTTCAATGAATTTTTTTAATGCACGTATTCTTGTAGAGCGTACTCAAATCCTGTGTGAATTTGGCTCCCCACCTCTGAAAGCTAACAAAAATTTTAGGAATGACCCATGGCTCAAGGTCAGCTTTAAAAAACCATGATAGGGGTGTCGAGGTGTTTTTTGAACTTTGAGTAATCCTTGTGCCACGTTCTGTGAAACGTCAGAGCTGGGGAGCCAGATTTGTCAGGAATTTTGGCACGCTCTACAAGATTATACAGAAAAAAAAGTTCATCGAAGTTAGCCCAGGTCACAGTCAGGGCCCCCTTTGTTAGTATAAATGCAAGATCTAGAGTTACTTGCTATTACAAAAAATAAAAAATAAAATTACACCGAAAAAAATTCTAAAGTAAAGTTTGAAGGCGAAATTTTGACTTTTGAGGGCGTGATTCAATTTGAGCTATTCACATCCATATTTATAAAGTGAAATTTATTGAATTGAATTGAATTGACAACACAAAATTAAAAACCTCGATTTCAAATCCGGGAATTTTCAGTTTTTGTTAAGGTATTTAATGGTCACAAAATAAATAAATTTTCAAAAACTGTAAACACCATCGTGTAGCGCATGTCAAGAGCTACAAAACCCACTTTACAGAAAAAACAATTCGAATCTGAGTGTTGATATATGGTTTTTTGAAAAAAAAACTCAGAATGAAAAACCCAAGTTTTCAAAATGCCTGTCAACTTCTAATATGACCCAAAATGTGTTAAGAGCCAAATTGTCACTTTTTGAAAAAAAAAACGAAAAAAAAATTCGAAAAAGTTTTTTGTACCAATCGAAAGAGGAAAGAGAGAGCTAGAAAATTATGTGTTCAAAACATTTCTGCGAAAAAAAATTTGGCGCTACTGGCTTATACCCCCCCCCCCCCCCAAAACAGCTACTTTCTTATACCCCCCCCAATCCTCGGACCTACTGGCTTATACCCCCCCCCCCCCCCCCCCCAAAATCAAGATTTTTGGGAGTGGTCAAAACATATTTTTAAGCAATAATTTCGCCATAAAAGGTCCAGAAAAGCAATTAAAATAGGGTTCAAGGGCTGTATTGGGAGGGGAAGGGACAAAACAGGGGCCACTTCTATAGTGCCTATAAGTACCAAAGAGTATTAATTCTCTTAGCGTTGAAGTCACTTTCAAACCCAGCCACTTGTGGTGCACGTAAAAGTATAACTACTCGAAATGATCGGACCGATCAGCCGGGTGGATCCCGATGGTTGTCGTGTAAATTTTGGACGGCTGAGCCTCTGGCTCGTAGCCCCAGGCCTGAAGAGGGGGTAAACCCTTTTCGGTCGCAAAATCAAAGATGTTGAACATAGTTTTGAATACTGGGGCCTACCGCATAAATAACTCTGGTATGCATGTTTTTTCATGCATCCAGAGTCCCTTCGAGTGATTTGTGTCTAAGGTATGTGGGTGTGCGCATCTCAACTCCAAGCCCCCAAGCCCCCTGCGCCCCCGAAGGGGCGCAGGGGGCTTGAGAGTTAGAGATGCGCGCACGCACTTACCTTAGACATGATTCCGAGAAGTACACTTGATCATAAAATGCACATAGAGTCTATTTTTGCCACGGCTCGAGTTGAAAAACATGGTAAAGCAGCTAAAAAAAAGTGGCCCCTGTATTATTCCCTTCCCATCCCAATACAGCCCATAATCCCTTTTTAACTGCTTTTCTGGTCCCTTTATGGCAAAATTATTGCATAAAAATGGTTTTTAGACACTCCCAAAAAAGTCGGTTTTGGGGGGGGGGTATATGACAGTAGGTCCGATTTTTCGGGGGGTATAAGAAAGTAGCTTTTTTGGGGGGGGGGTATAAGCCAGTAGCGTCAAAAATTTGATATTAACAACCAGCTTCTAAATAAGTTGCAAATTCTTATATTTCAACAAAAACTGGAAATTCCCGGATTTGAAATCGAGATTTTTAATTTTGTCCTGTCAATTTATCCAATTTTTTTTCAGTAATAAAATGTTTTTATACCATTTGATAGAGAATTTCCAGGGCTACAAAATGACATATCGTATAAGAAAAACTGAAATAAAAAAAAATCGTACGGTGCCCTTGAAGTGTAGGGATTTTTTTTGGGACACCCTGTATAAAGTTTTTTTTTTTTAATATTTCAGAATGGTGATTATTTAGCGCCAATCGCTTGTCAGGTCATTTTGAAATTTGCCAAGCATTTTCATCACTTTAATTGGTCAAAGGTTTAATTTAGAAACTAGCGCTTCAACAACAAATTAGTGCTATCTTGCAGCGCAGTTCAAAAGCTACAACACCTATTTTACAGAATACATTACAAAAATTTGACTGTTGAGATACAGCCTTTTGAAAAAAACGATTTCTTCAAAAATGACTGAAATGCAAACTCTTCCGATTTTTCCCTATTTCGTTCATTTTTTGGATAAATCCCTTTTTCAAAGTCTGTACAGTAAAAATTCTGAAGTAAAATTTGAACCCGACGCTCTAAATGACGGAAACATAAGAATAGAGATTTTCGAATTTTTGTCCGTTACAGTCGAACCTCGATAAACGGGCACCATCAAAAGTTACTTCCCCAGCTGGGTCACACACTTTTTTTAGCTCGATTTTTAAACCTTTTTTTTTAAATTCTGTTTCGACAGTCCGGTCCAAAATATTGTAAGGATTCCGATTTTGCAGATCTTTTTTTAAAAGGATAATACTTTTTCTCACCTCAATACACTGCAAATGCACCGCAAATTATTTTGTTCTCACCGCAATTTGATCTTCCCGCAAAATACTTTTTTTCTCACCGCAAAAATACTTTTTTTCTGCCGTAAACCTAATTTTCTGTCCAAGACCAATCTAATTTTGCAAGAATTCAAAATTTTAGCCTAAAAAAGACTTGGATTGCTCAGAATCCCACCCTGTGTGGCAGAAGCCCCTGAAGGTTGGTTTTTTTGGGGTTTACTAAGGGGGGGGGGTGCTAAACTTTTTGAGAAAATTCGATTGAGCGGATCGGAATTCGGGTCCGATGGGCTAAATCGCTCAGAATGATACCCTGAACCACTCAAAACCACCACAAAGCTGGAATTCTGAGCGATTTAGCCCATCGGACCCCAATTCTGATCCGCTCAATCGAATTTTCGCAAAAAGTTTACCCCCCCCCTTTAGTAAACCCCCAAAAAACCAACTTTCAGGGGCTTCTGGCCACTTGGGGTGGGATTCTGAACAATCCAAGTCTTTTTTAGGCTAAAAAATTTGAATTCTTGCAAAATTATGCAAAATTTGGTTGGTCTTGGACAAAAAATTAGGTTTGCGGCAAAAAAAGTATTTTCGCGGTGAGAAAAAAGTATTTTGCGGTGAGAAAAGAGTATTTTGCGGGAAGTTCAAATTGCGGTGAGAAAAAAATATTTTGCGGTGATTTTCGAGTGTTTTGCGGTGAGAAGAAAGTACCGTCCTTTTTAAAATCTAAAAACTTTTCACTCTGAAAAGCAAAACCTCGATAAATATATATAGGTAAATATATTATAGAAATAGGGTACGCGTTTATCAAGGTTTTGCTTTTTTAGAGAAAAAAGTTTTGGATTCTGAAAAACGATCAGTAAAATCGGAATCTTTGCGATATTTGAGACCAGACTGTCAGAACAGAATTTAAAAAAGCTTTGAAAATTGAGCTAAAAAAGTATCGGACCCAGGTGGGGAACGAACTTTTGAGGGTGCCCGTTTATCGAGGTTTGACTGTATATAGAGCGTCTTCTTCAGTCAATTTAAATTAAAACGAACCAAATCAAATTTATTGACTGTTATATAGAGGTCCGTTATATCGAGCGTCGACTGTATCTCAACAATCTAATTTTTAACGGTACATGAAATTTTGATGCCGCCCGTTTTGATACCGCCCGTTTTGATGCCGCACCAAATTCGTCCTGTCATGCAAAAATATTTATATATCAGCATAAAACTGGAATAAGTGAGACTATGCACTAAATAGCCGAAGGTTGGCCGCTTTGAGACCGAAACCAGCACATTCCACATTGCAAGGAATAAAAAGGGAAAAGAATCGGTGTTTGGATTTGTCTTGGGTAGGAAAAAGGTAGATATCTCTGGGGGAGATATATGTCGGGCATATCTATCGAGTAACACCACTGATCAGGTGGATATTCACCTGGATGGGTAAAAAAAATTAAAAGCAAGCCTAAAATCGGGATTTTAAAAACCGAATTACTATTACTATATTAGATACGATAGCATGGCTCGTTTTTGATTTGGCTGAATTTTATTTTTTAAGCTATCCACCAGGCAGGTGGTATCCACCTAAGAAATTCTGGGATTCGGTAGCTGAAATCGGGGTTTTGGACTTACCAATGTAGGGTTGAAAGGATCTCGAATTTGGTTTTATCGAACAGATTTCACAGTTTCACGTATGATATCTCAGTTCGTTTTTCAAATTTAGCCAAACTTTATTTTTCAGGCCATCCAGGCGGATATCCAACTGTCCCGAGGGGTTCCCAAAGCAGGTTTCAGTATTCGGCAGGTGAGGTAACGTATTTACTGTAACAGGGTAGTCTGCCGCCCTATTACTTTCGCGTGGCAGGACGAATTTGTGCGGCATGAAAATGTCTCGCATCAAATTGTTCCGGCATCAAGATGTCCCGCATCAAAATGTCCCTGGCATCAAAACGGTGCGGCATCAAAATGGGCGTGCTCGAATTTCAAAAATGTATCCTGTAAGTAGGTCTTGTAGCACTTGAACTGCGCTGCAAGATAACACTAATATATTGTCGAAGCGCTAGTTTCTAAATTAAACTTTGACCAATTAAAGTGATGAAAATGCTTGGCAAAATTTCAAAATGAGCTGACAAGTGCTTGGAGCCAGGGTATTGCAGAGGGTATGATTATTAATAAATTATACCAAGATTATACAAAGAAGGTATTAAAAATATTATTACTTTATACCCTGGGTATAAAGTATAAGTCAATACTTTATAGTATAATAAAAATTATACCCTGGTATTGTTTTATACCAGGGTATGCAATTATACCTGGGCCAATCTGAAGCAAAATATCAGTTGTAACGCAGGATTCATGTTCAGCATGGTTGATTTGGCCGGAGTGTATTATTCTTCAACCTCCCAAAAATAGGTTTTGACCATTTATTCATGTGTTTTAGCACTTGAAACGTTTAGAAAACATGTTTTTAGGTGGCGAAAGACCATTTTCATAATTTTTTTTTTCGAAACTTTCGAATTTTTTTTTCGAAACTTTTGACTTTTTGCCTTGAGGGACCAAGGTAAACCACTTACAGTTGCGGACAATTGATTGGCGTCAGCACATATATTTTTCTATCTTGTTGATTTTGAACGTAAATATAAATGTTTCGAAAACCAAATACCGTATTTACTCTAATAGTAGCCCCCCCCCTCGTTCAAATCGTGTTTGTGGCATAGCGTTTTCGACCCACTTTTTGAAGACTGTTTCATGCAAATTACCACTCATTTTGTAGCCAGTGAGATGAGCTACAAAATGAGGTATAACTTGCCTGAGAAAAGTTTTTGAAAAGTGGGTCAAAAACACAACGCCAAAAACACGATTTTGAATCAGGGGGGGGGGCTACTATTAGAGTAAATACGGTACATGGTTTTGTAGAGCTCTTCAAGGGCTGCAAAACTGTCATTACACTTTTCTAAAAAAATAATTTTCTTGGTTTGTTTTGGGCAACTTTTAAGAGCGTTGCATTTTGCGTTGCATTGCACAGGGCTGAGAAACGGATGGTTGAAGTTGAAAGAAGTGAAAATGTCCCAAAATAAGGCAAAAATAGAGGTTTTTTACTTCTTTCAACTTCAACCATCCGTTTCTCAGCCCTGTGCAATTTTCAAAAAAAAGCCTGATATGTCATTTTGTAGAAAAATTATTAAGCTTTCAAATAGTGCATTAACTCATATTTTCGATATTGAAACTTTCAAGAAAAGTCAGTATTTATGCGACCGAACAACCATTTTCCTTCGATTTACTTTGATTTTGACTAGAAATCGACATGTTTTTATTGATGGTGATAACTTTTCTCGAAATAATCAAAAAGAAGAGTTTGACCTACCAAATTGTAGCTAAGATTTAGGGCTTACATTGTCAAGCTATTGTTGATGTAAATTGTTATGTTTGTTATGTTATTATCCAATAAAACTTTCTGACGCCAATCAATTGTCGGGCAAAAAATGCAACGCTCTTAAAAGTTGCCCAAAACAAACCAAGAAAATTATTTTTTTTAGAAAAGTGTAATGACAGTTTTGTAGCCCTTGAAGAGCTCTACAAAACCGTGTATTTGGTTTTTCGAAAACAAGCATTGTCTTCTAAGCATTGTAATCCATTGTCAAAATCAAGGGGTGTACTTTATAGGCTTGAGGTTGTACTAGGATTCCTTTAACTGTTTCTCTGCTGAAAATAATATCGATGTTGACGATAGATTCATGTTCAACGTAGTTGACTTGCTTAATTTGAAATTTGATATTAAGCTTCAAATTTAAAGGACCATGGTTTTTGCGCGCAGTGACATGTGCAAAATTTGAATCGGCGGGGGACACTTCTCTTTCGTCTCGCACTGTACTCTTTGGAGTCGTTTGAAATGACTCCAAAGAGTACAGTGCGAGACGAAAGAGAAGTGTCCTCCGCCAATTCAAATTTTGCAGATGCCACTGCGCGCAAAAAACTATGGTCCTCTAAGGACAGTTTTTTAAGCAAATCAACCATGCTGAACATGAATCCGGCGTTACAACGGAGATTTTTCTTCAGATTGGCCAGGGTATGATTGCATAACCTGGGTATAAAACAATACCCAGGGTATAAAGGTATCGACTTATACTTTATACCCACTTTATATGCATTTTATACCCTATTTTATACCAAAATAGTATTATTTAAGTATAATTTTAATTTACAATTATACTCTGTGCAGTACCCTGCTTGGAGCTAAATAATCACCATTTCTGAAATATTACAAAAAAAAACTTTATATACCATTTGAAAAAGGAAAGGTAAGGCTACAAAACTAGAAGAAAGAGGCCTTCAGGCGGGATTTCGGAACGGGATTTCCGAGCGAAAAAATTCGGGATTGGGATTTTGGGAAATAAAATTCGGGTCCCGTCGGGATCCCGATTTCAAAGATAAAGAGAAAAACGCGAAAAATTAACATTTTCGGTGTATTTTCAAACTATTGTCTATTTTTAAAAGCTCACATAAGAATGCAATATCTAATATGAGAATTTTGACGTTTTTCTGGCCGCTTTTTAGGATTTGGTCGCTTCTTTGGATCTGGCCAACTTTTCGTGAATGTGATTTTTTCAAATTTTATCTTTCATTTGTGAAGGCTAGTGGTGCTTAGAATCTTGACTACACCTTGGTAAATAAAACGTTTGTACTTATGCAACAAAGCTGAGAAATAATCAAACACATTTGATAGCTGCATCTTTATTTACATGCTTGTGATAAAAAAAAGTTTTTTAAGCTAATGTATAGCCACGATTTTAGTAAAATTCTGATTCTTTGTACCCAGAATAGTTGATTCAGTATGAAGGAAAGCAATTAACAGAAAAAGTCGACCGAATCTTAAAAACGGGGTTCAAATTGTTTTTTTTTAGGAATTGAAAAGCCGATTGAAATATGCAGCAAAAATCTATAATAAAGCGCACATCAGAAAAAAAATTTGACACTAAAAACATTAAATATTGGTGATTTTGAGAGCATGGAAACAGTAAATATTGTCGATCGGGATTTCACCAATTCCGGGATTGGGGGATTCTGGGAACTGACCGGTATACTTGTGCGCCCGAAAAAATCGGCGCCGGGCGCACCACCGGCGCCGGTCTCTTCAAAAAGTGGCGTCGGGATTCGGCGCCGGCGCCAAGGGTGCTGGCGCCTTTTTTATAAAAATTCGGCGCCGGGCGCCATGGCAGAAAAGATGATGCCGGGGAGAAAAATGCGAGCAATTTCGGGACAGGATTTTGGTTCAAAATCAGTTCGGGCGGAATCGAGATCCCGACGGGATCCCGCCCCGTTTCTGTCTCTATACAAAACTGTATTTACCGAATTTTAAAATTGATAAAAATTTACTATATAAATTTTGTCCAAGGACTTTTCGGTCACACGGTAGTAGTATCAGACTCTCATAATCATCGCCCTTGCGATTTTGATATGTCTTGTCATTTTTGTTTTGTCAACAGACTGTCAAAACAGAACTTGCAAACATTTTCGAAAATCGAGGTAAAAAGAGAGTCGAGTCCATCAATAGAGTTAACACGTGGTAGGTTACTATTTGAGATGGTACTTGTGGGGTATTGAAAAATATTTTTTTGGTTTGGTAGCGATGTGGGAGCGTGACGATTCAGCCAGAGTCAACTAGCACCGAGAAAAAGCCTAGTTATTTCCCTTGTTAATTATTTTGGCTACTGATTAGGTGCAGAATAGGCCAGCGTACATGCTCAAACATGATTTTTGTTTCACGGACCCCAAAGTTGGAAAAGCCTTGAGAGTTGGGTATCACTCATATACTCGTCGGAAACACTTGCAATTACCCTTCTGTCATGACTATCTAGGTTATTTAATATGCGCACTGACCTGTTGTCGGCCACCTGCCGCTGGAGCACCTCTTATAACTTTCATCATATGTGGAGTTCCATTCCGTTGAATCTGGAGCGTTTTGACTGGCGAAGCACCAGCCCTCAAGTAATTCCGTGCAGCACCTGGAATAAGACATTGTTGCGTGCTGCACACTCCAAGCCAAATAACCTGAGTCGGCACTGGAAACAGGAGGCTCATATTTTTGCAACTGAAGCAGGTAGCTTTCAGCAGTAGGTACAGCATTCCAGCACACTTCTAGTCCCGAAATGCTGGCCCTGACCAACTGAACCTGGTTGGGGGCGGGTGGTGGTTCGGTTTCCAAGTACCACATGTCGTTGCAGCAAACCTGGCTTTTGGCCGACTTACGGTAGCCGTCTCGACCAGACCACACGTAAACGCGCTTGTTGATGACCACACTGCTGTGGCCAGCTCTGGCACAGGGTGCTGATTCACACTCTGAAATTTGTAAAAATGGCGGTTGCAGTTCAGAATCCCCCCCCCCCACGGGGACTGATCAGGTGGAGGAGATAACTTCATATTCGTGTTTCTCGACCCGATTTCATGAGAAAGCCGGCTGTTTTTTGGTTCTGAGAAAAAAATTTTTTTTCGAACCACAGGGGGGGGGTATCATGGTTTTTTAGTCAAAATTTGAAAAATTTAAATTGGCGCCTTTTGAATTAAAAGGGAATAAGGGCTGTATTGGGAGGGGAAGGGAATAAAAGGGGCCACTTTTATGGCAGAACATTATAAATTTGAATATCTATATTCTTCGACTGCCTCACCATGTTTTTCAACTGGGCCGTGGCAAAAAAAGACTCTATATGCATTTTATGGTCAAGAGTACTTCTCGAATCATGTCTAAGGTAAGTGTGTGCGCGCATCTCTAACTCTCAAGCCCCCTGCGCCCCTTCGGGGCGCAAAAATATTTTTCGAAATACAAAGGCAAAACAGCCCTTATTCCCTTTTAAATTCAAAAGGCGCCAATTTAAATTTTTCAAATTTTGACTAAAAAACCATGATACCCCCTGTGGTTCGAAAAATTTTTTTTTTCTCAGAACCAAAAAAACAGCCGGCTTTCTCATGAAATCGGGGTCGAGAAACACGAATATGAAGTTATCTCCTCCACCTGATCAGTCCCCGTGGGGAGGGGGGGGATTCTGAACTCAAGCCAAAATGGCTGTGTGGCTACCAAACCTGTGCACGGGCCGTGATTTCAGGGCCCAGGCTTAAATTTTAAAATCTCTCACGGGCCGGGGCTAGCTAAGTTCCTGGGCTTTATTTTAGTGAAAATTGAAAACAAATAAATAAAGACGAAAAGTAAAGAAACAAAAAAAAATTACGACTTTACTGGATAAATCAGTAATTTGACGGGTAAAAATTCCGATATAGCCATTCGTCAATTGGTAAAAAAAGAGTCGAGAAAATTTATTTGCAACTTTTCTCTGTTCGTGTAAGAAATTCTTGATAAAGAGATATATTGTGTTCGAGTGATGTTAAATAGTAAAGTCAGCGACACTTTTTTGCTTGATTTTTTGAATATTTTTCGAAATTAACTTACAGTTGACTCGACTGAAAAGACGAGCCGGCCCGGGCCGGACCCGAAAAAAAATTAAGCTCGGGCCGGGCCCAAAAAAAATATCCGGGCCGGGCCGTGAAAAAGTGGGCCCGTGCACAGGCCTGGTGGCTACACTAAAAACTGTTCTTTTAATATGAATTACAGTCGAAATTCTGCTTAAAAAAAAGAGAAGAAATTATAAAGAAGGAAACAAATTTAGGACCAAACTGCCCAAAATGAATTGGCAAAAGCCCTCGAAAATAAGGTAAAAAAGCTGTGAAACCCTATGTGGAAACTAGGGTTGGGATTTTCTTGGTAAGAATCGAGAATAAATATTTCATTTCCACCTTGGTCGGCCACACTGATTTTTCGGTGAGTTTTTTCATAAGGTTGATACTTTTTGAACGAAAATTGGCTAAAAAGTAGAATAAATAGAGGTAACTAAGGTTGGCCGCTTCGCCATCAGATTTAAATTCGGCAAATTCACGTCCAATTTGCCGGTGAATCCAAAAATTGGCCAACCCCAGTAAAAAACCAAATTCCAAAAGTTGTGCCAATTCCAGCAGGTTATGGTCTTATATTCCGCCAAGATATATTCCGCAGCATATATTCGCCAACATATACTTCGCCACAGGGTACATGACAATTTTCCACCGACAATTTTCTGAAGAACACTCATAAGTCGATCAATAAGAAGCTGCGTAGTAGGAAAACCACCAAGTACCCTGAATGGGTATCCACCCCAAAATGCAAAATTTTGACTTTAGCTGTAAGTTATTAAAAAAATTTCACTTTATCCAGTAAAGTGTGTTGAACACAGTTTCTAATGCCAAAACAGCAATTTCACTTGCAGGAACCCAGTTCTGGAGTTATTTTATACCTCTTAGAGTATCCAGGTGAAACGCAGATAGTATTACCGAGGAAAGGGTACTGAGGTGTCGCAAAACCATACCGCAAAATTGTGAAAAACCGTACCGCAAAACCGCCCGCACTTAAATGAGAAACCGCGGTTAACCGCATGATGCAGTCCGCATCTCGGAAAACTGTTCAATCAATGTTAACATGCTTGCCGTATGCAGTAAGCATAGGCGTACCCAGGGGGAGGGGGCTAGCTGGGCTATAGCCCCCCGTCAGGATTTTTTTTAGCTTTTTTTCGTTTTTTTCAGCATTATTTTGATTTTTGGCCAGTTTAGCACCCCCCCTCCGCGTCAGGATTTTTAGCCTATTTAGCCACCACCCAAAGACTGGGTACATTTGTGTTTGGAAGAGTGAATAAAGAATTTCTATGGTCGTTCTCTCTGCGTATAGTATGCTGTATATAGTATACTGTAGTTTTTTACTTATACTATAATGACGTATCTGTAAAAAACTTACCTGAAAAACCGCAAAACCGCGGTTAAACCGCAATTATATTGTGCGGTTTAACCGCGAACCGCAAATTCTGAGAAAAACCGCACCGCAAAATCGTCCGCAACCCATGTCCGCAACACTACTCAGGTGTTAGTACAAAGGCAATGCATAGATGTCAGTTTTTACTCAGGTGAAAGTTCCTAGGTAGTACAGTTAAACTTCGTTACAGAGTATCCCTGATATAACGTACCCTTCGTTATATTAACGTAACCCTCTGGTTGCTCCCTGGAGGGTACGTTATAACGAAGTTTGACTGTAGTACCGTTTGAGCGATTTTAGCAGAACTCAAAAATACCATATCACTATTATCAAACCTTCTTTAGAATGCTCGAATTAGTGCAAAAACAGGGGCTTGAGTTCAGAATCCCCCCCTTCCCACGGGGACTGATCAGGTGGAGGAGATAACTTCATATTCGTGTTTCTCGACCCCGATTTCATGAGAAAGCCGGCTGTTTTTTTGGTTCTGAGAAAAAAAAAATTTTTCGAACCACAGGGGGGGGGGTATCATGGTTTTTTAGTCGAAATTTGAAAAATTTAAATTAGCGCCTTTTGAATTTAAAAGGGAATAAGGGCTGTATTGGGAGGGGTAGGGAATAAAAGGGGCCACTGATCACACAGGGCCCACTAACAAGAAGATGTTGAACATAGTTTTGAATATTGGGGCCTACCGCATAAATAAACTCTGGTATGCATGCTTTTCATGCATCCAGAGTCACTTTTGAGTGATTTGTGTCTAAGGTATGTGGGTGTGCGCATCTCAACTCCAAGCCCCAAGCCCCTGCGCCCCCGAAGGGGGCGCAGGGGCTTGAGAGTTAGAGATGCGCGCACTCACTTACCTTAGACATGATTCCGAGAAGTACTCTTGACCATAAAATGCATATAGAGTCTTTTTTTGCCACGGCCCAGTTGAAAAACATGGTGAGGCAGTCGAAGAATATAGATATTCAAATTTATAATGTTCTGCCATAAAAGTGGCCCCCTTTTATTCCCTTCCCCTCCCAATACAGCCCTTATTCCCTTTTAAATTCAAAAGGCGCCAATTTAAATTTTCAAATTTTGACTAAAAAACCATGATACCCCCCTGTGGTTCGAAAAAATTTTTTTCTCAGAACCAAAAAAACAGCCGGCTTTCTCATGAAATCGGGGTCGTGAAACACGAATATGAAGTTATCTCCTCCACCTGATCAGTCCCCGTGGGAAGGGGGGATTCTGAACTGCAACCAAAACAGGTTTCGAAAAACCTAAAAATAATTTCACACCAAATGGATGATTACTTGATTTGGTTGGTGCATGGATTATTCAGTAAGATTGAGGCTGGAAATTCGAAAATCAGCTAGACTAACTAGCGAAGCATATAAATGCATGTGGCGGAATATATGGTGCGGAATATTTGCTGGCGAATATAAACCCAAAACCTTCCAGCATACACTTTGTATTTCACGAATTTGTGACAAAACAAATACAATCTTCAGTCCAAAAAGTAAAAAAAAGATTCTTTTATTTTCATAAGGCGGTAAGAATACGGATTCTTACCTATAATATTCTGAGGAATATCTTCCGGCCAAGCCCAGTGGGAACGAACTTTCAGAGTTCGCACTATAATAGTTGGATTGCGCAGTTAAACAAATTTTTTTAACTTACTAAATCAAAATTAATTTCAATATATTTTTTAAAAGACTTTATTGAAGTCTGATATTTTTTATAGCTCTTTTGTAACAGTTGTCATTGGAGCCAAATATTGCTTACCGTATTTATTGTGATAGAAGAGCATGCTTTTCTACTTTTAAACCTCTAAATTTTTTTTGACTTTGTGTTAAAAATGCAATAAAAAGCGGTTCACCCCCCTAGTTTTGGCTCTAGAGGGTGCTCTTCTATTAGAATAAATACGGTATTTGCCAACGATAACAAAATCGACGACCCTTTTGTGGGTCGTATTTTAAGTTAGCGTCGAAATGAAAACGCTCTTTAAACAAATTTACTTGAACTTAAAATTTTAGAAGAGCCATTAGTATTTGAAACTTTTAGTTGCAGCCCTATGGATACATTTTTACACGATTTTACACTCTTAAAACTGACCTTCTCCATTGGTGTCTTCGAAGCACAGCTCCCAAGTCAATGAATTGACGTCAAAGACGGCCAGTGAGTTGGAGCACTTCCACTCCGGCTTGTCATCATGCTGTATTTTTTCATGGGGCAATACTGGAACCCATCCACCAAAGACAAACATTCTGCAATTTAAGACAATTATTATGAAGTCTCGTCCTCAAAAAGTTACTTTGAGTTGACAATATTAGCTGTGTGCAGAGATCTTGGCAAAGGGCATAGACCGTTGGACAAAGGGTTGGACCAGTTCATTGAATTTAGGTCGAGTATCCACAAGTCGCCTAGCCTATTGCCGGACATACCACCGTAAATTATCAATTGCCTTTGACCGTTTGACTCAAAGTAGACTGTGCTGTGAGATTCTCTAGGTGGAGGACTTACTCCATGCGTCTACAACAGTAGCTTGCTATACTTTTTGAAGTTTTTATGACACAATCTACCAACCATAGGATATTCCCATTGCAACTTATTAGGACTGTTTTTCAAATCAATGGTATACAAATCATTCAAGTACTTGGCAGTGCTTCCCTTTCCATCCAGCATTTCATTAGCAAGTCCCCCAAAAAGGTAGCAGACTTGATCAGAAGCAAGTGTAAACGAATGTCCAAGGCGTGGACAAGGACTGGAAAGTGATGATTTCAAAAATGGCAATAGGTTTAAAAATATAGTCGACTCTCTTGATGTTGTACACCCTGGCGGCCAGATCAAACTGGTCACTATGGCCGGGGTCCTTCACAAAAAATATCTTTGGGGTACAAATTTGTAGCTACTATTGAGAGCTAAAGGTGCAGGAGGTTTTGCTGATCACTAAGATCGGTGGACACTTGTAGGGAGTCGACTGCACCTCAAAGAATGGTTTAGTATAAAACTATTACTAGCATGACCAGTGCTTGGCGGACGACTACGTAGACGACGCCACTCCCATCGCTTAGCTTGAAGTTCAAAAGATCCGATGAGTATCTGGATTAAATATAAATAGACCTGACATTAATAAACGAGCAAAAGGCCCTACTTTCCGTACTCCACCATGCCACCAAAAATAAAAATGCGCACAGAGTCACAGACAATACCATAGGCAGCACATCCACTAAAATATTTTTAAAAGCTTTTCATAAAATACCAAGGTTTAGTACTAACCGAGGGATTTCACCTCTAACGGCCGTACAAACCACTGGTTGTTCAAAGTATTGTAAACATGCAGTTCATCTACGATTCCTTCATTGCCTCCACCAAATACTATCATCTGAATAAAACATCATGGAAAATTGTCATAGATAAAAAATTAACAAACTTACTAAATCCTTGATAGAAACTGCTCGATGTCCATGACGAGGCCTTAATAAATGTAGATTTGGTAACCAAAGACAAAAATATAATGGGCTCTATTAAACAATGGGTACCGATTTTTAAGCTTGCCACAGCCGCCACCACACTGCCTCAGTCCGCTGTCAACCCTAGTTTTTCGCTTAGAGCTAGACACAAGTTAGTCCAGATTAGGTTGGGACGAAAAACAAAGATGTGTTTGATAAACTATAAATATAAAAAAACCCTTTTGAGGCTACTTTAGCATTGCTTGTTCACCTTGTGCCTGAACACAAGACAAAAAAAACAGCAGGAGAACCAAGCTTAAAAATCGGTACCCAATATTCATTGAACCAAAAAAAAGTTACTTAGGAGTAGGACCAGTGGTGTCAACCACTTTTTTCCAGAAGTACTGCGGTGCGACCGGAGCTGAGCCTGTTTCCTCTGCCGCACTGCCACAGTAGAAGTTGTAGTTGGTGAGGCGAAGTCCTGGAGGATTGCCAGTGAAGCCATCTTCAACACATAGTTCTGTTAAAATTGATTTAAAGTTTGCGTTAAGCGCTCCGAACAACAAAATTGGCGATTTGAATAGCCGTTTCACCGCAATCAAAACAGAAAACAAAAGACAATAAAATAGAGCAAGAGCATGGAAAGAGAGCGAAGTGATATCGTAACCAACCAAACCTGCACATCAAAATATTGAAACAGGATTTTTGGTTCCTTAGCAAACAGAGAGGTAGAAAACAAAGAGTGCATTTGCAGTATTTTTATTGCATAGCCTTTGGAATTGTTGTTTTACGATGCAAAAGTCCAAAAAATGTCAGGCTGAGGTGTATTGATTGACATTTACAAAGTGCAACAGAAGTTGTGCTGCAGCGAAAAACCTTTGAAAATTGTGTTTGTAATAGAAAATAGAGAAAAAGACCTTATCTTATATTGGCATCTTTTTGTGCAAAAAATAAATTATTGACTGCCAGAATGGCTCTATGCAAATGATCAATCATCGAGATTTAGGGAAATTAAGTGGACAGACACTCACACACATAAAAGACATTTTTAAAAATTAGCATCTTTGTTAGTGACTCAAAAATTGTGAAATTTAAAATATACTTTTTATGGAGCTCTGAGTAGCATATTAATATTTTTTAAAGTTGGTTATATGACTGGTTATTTAACTTATTTAAAGAGGCATGCCGACGTGTCTAAAATTTGTCCCTGCCAATTCAAAAATTTTTCCTAATCATTAAACCTCTGTACGCATTTTTTTACTTGCTTTCTAACAAAACAGGACTTATAATTTAATTTCAAGGATAGTTTTGTTAGAAACCAAGTTAAAAAATCCGTTCAGAAATTCAATAGTTAGGAAAAATTTGAATTGGCGGGACAAAGTTTAAACGCTTGGGCGTGCCCCTTTAACTTTCAGCATTTTGTACTCATAAATGACCGTTAAATGTAAATGACGATAAAACGGAAAACAAGGTGGGGACCAGCGAATAAAATACGAAACCATAGATTAGTTGAGGCCAACATCGCTTGATATTGTATACATATAACAACTTTTTATGCGATTTACTTCGCAGCAGTGTTGTTCCGGCGGGCTACCAGACAATTTCTAATATTTTTAGAATTTGTCGCGCGACATTTCTAATTTTTCGGTAAATTCGGACAAAACAACCGAATTTACCGAAAAATATTAGAAAATGTCGCGCGACAAATTCTAAAAATATTAGAAATTGTCTGGTAGCCGTTCCGGCGTCGACCTCTTTTGTAAAATGGCTCCAGCGCCGGATCAAGCGCCTCCATTAAAAAATTCGGCTCCTGCGCCTCCCATCTAAAAAAATTTGCTCCAGCGCCGACGCTAGCGCCGGGTTGATAATGTAGCTTTTGCTGTAAATTTTACAAAAATCTGTATTTTTATTAACAGTATACTTTTTTATGGTGTATGATGTTTTATAACAGTTACAGTAAATTTAAAATGAAATTTAGATATTTATAAATTTTTGATTAAAATAAGGCAAACATCTTAATTTCACGAGATTTGGGCCTGAACCGGCTTTATGACAACTAGTGAGAATGGGGATATTTTGTGGAAAGTTAATAAAGTGAATACAGTTATCCCCATTTTTTATGAAAAAATTCATGTAAATCAATTTTTTTTCTATTGATAGCATATGATGCCCCGTGGATGCTCTGATTATATTTAGCGGCGGTGCGAGCGCCGGCTCGGCGCTATTTTTTTCGCGGCAGCGCTAGCATCGGCGCCGCAACAACGCTGCTTCGCAGCCATGTGCTTTATTTCTTCTAACACATACCGAAAGTCAGAAAAGTAGCGAAAGTGAAATTTCCATTTTATCTATAAAAACCGTTTTCTTTCAAAAAGTACAAAAGGTGGCCTATTGAAACTGTACCCGCTGACTAGCTGTTTTTTTCTTTTCCTCTAAGTGAGAAAGAGAAATGTGTCTAGTGGCGTTTCTTATCGTTTTCTCTGACGTATTTTTTTACTATCAAATTAATCCCCTTTTGCCTTATACAAATAGTAACGGTTCATTGAATTGAAAGTCATGAGAGTTTCTTGTCTGTAATTTTAACATTTATGCAGTACGGATCTAGGACCCTAATTTCACAGAAAATAACCCAGGAATAAGTCTAATGGCAGTTTTGTGCAGATTCTGCATGTGTGTAACAGCTTTTTACATCTAACTTATTGACTTGCGACATCTTCGCACTGTTTACTCAGTCTCCTAAGCTGATTTTTTTTAAATTGACTTACAGGAGGGCAAAGAAGTTTTGTGTGTCGCGCGGACAACAATTATGTCCGTGAAACAGACAAGCGGACATGAGTCGCGGTACAAATATTTTTTGAGATATTTTTATATAGGTGGAGTGATTGTTTAAAATTATGTAAAATCGTCATTTTTAAACAAAATATTCTGGACCTCTAAAACTGTACAATTTCGTTTTTTAACTGTTGAATGGCGTTTCACCAATATGTGACTCTATTATGCAATACGTCTCTGTCCTTCTGTTCTCACAGTTGTCGAAGTGTAAATTTATTAAAACAACCAGCAAAATAACTAAAAACGCGTTTTTGTTTTTTTACTCTTTTCATTTTTGACAAATTTCTGTTTGGACTTTAAATATAAAAATATTTATTTTTATTTAAATTTTCAGTAAATAATAAAAAAATGGTTAGTGACTGTTCATCTAGCTCTAACTTCTCTGAAGTGGTTGTTCAACATATTCACTTGGATTGGACAGTAGACTTTCAGGCCAAATCTATTGGTGGCACTGCCCTGTTGAATATTGATGTGCTCAAACAGACCAGCCAAATCGTGCGTCCAGCTCTTAATTGGTATTTAATAAATGGGCAGTTTCAGATTCTGGACGTAAAAGAATTGGCTATAGATAAAATTCAAGTAAATAACACAGATTGCAAGTTTGTGGTTGAAGATGTGGGCGTCTGTGGTCAACGATTGTCGATTTCCACTGCTCAGCTAATTGCTGGCTCTAAAATGTGAGATTTTTCAGTGATTTTGAACTGGAGGGGTGGAAAATCATTACAGGTTACAGTTGAGTTTTGATACAAGAGACTTAACTGTACTCGGTATATACAGTCAAACCTAATTTAACGAACCCCCTGGGGACCGGCAAAAATGTTCGTTAAATCAAGGGTGGAGTATTAGTCATGTTTCGTGATCGCTAGTCAAATAGACATAAAAAGGCTCATTAAATCGAGGGCTCATTAAATCTAGATTTGCCTGTATTCTCCAAACTGCTAATCCAACATTGTTTTTTATTACAGTCAAGTGTCAGTACATTATAAAACCACTACGGAGTGTTCAGCCTTGCAGTTTGTGGATGCTAAACTTACTGCTGACAAGGTGCAACCCTTTTTGTACAGTCAGTGCGAGCCAATTCACTGTAGATCCATAGTGCCATGCATGGACACTCCCTCGGTTAAACAAACCTACTCCGCTGAGGTACACCCACTACACACTAACTTTTTTTGAAAATTTATATTTAAACAGGTAACAGCCCACAAGGCATAACAGTGCTGATGAGTGGTATAAGTCAAGAGTAGGTATTTCAAAAACCGAATTGATGACTGCTTACCTGGCTGTTTTGTTCAGGAGTGTAGCCAATCCAGACGGATCTACCTGCTATTCTTTTGTCCAAAAAATTCCAGTTCCCACCTACTTGATAGCCATCGTGGCGGGTGGTTTGGCCAAAAGAGACATCAGTGATAGGTGTGCCATCTGGGCAGAGTTGTCGTTGGTAGACCAGGCTCGCTGGGAGATGGAGGAAACTGAGATTATGCTGAAGACAGCAGAAGATTTGTTGGGGGAATATGTTTGGGGAAGGTTGGAGAGACTTAAAGGACCATACTTGTTGATGCGAATGAAAATTTGACAAATTCAAATGCGCGCGGGACACTTCTCTTTCGTCTCGCACTCTACTCTTTTGAGTCGCTCGAAATAACTCCAAAGAGTAGAGTGTGAGACGAAAGAGAAGGGTCGCGCGTGCATTTGAATTTGCCGAATTTTCATTTGCATCAATAAGTATGGTCTTTTAAATAAAAAAAATATTCTAAATACTCTTATTTAGATATGACATGGTAGTGTTGCCCCATTCTTCCCTTTCGGCGGGATGGAAAATCCTGTAAGTCGAAAATTTTACTCTACTCGGGTATACACGCCAACCAACTTTTGAAAAAACGCTTTGAAACTAGCGCCGAAACTAGCGCTACTAGCTCCGAAAAAATCAATAAATACACCATTTTAATTTTACACACAAAATTAACCATAAATAAGCAAACATAATTAATTGTGCTGGATTTCAGTGATTAGGAAAAATAAGACTTCCCAAAACTCAATTATTTTATTAATGAGAATTCAAATAATGTTCATATTTTGGTCGATGTGTGTAGAATATATTTGGTTGATGTGTGATGTTGAAGAAAGAAAAAAGTAGATTTGGTAAGAGGGTATATCCAAATAGGGCGGGAGATTTTTAGAACAACCAAAAACATAAATGTTTTCAAAATTTCACACCACATTCTTTTTAGTGCCTGACCTTTGTAACTCCCACGATTATCGCTAATGACCGGTCAAACATCTCATTAATTGCTCATGAAATAACACACAGCTGGACTGGAAGTTAGATTATGCAGCTTAACCCAAAAATTACATTAAAATCATAGATCTAGTCACTAATGCTAATTGGGAGCACTTTTGGTAAGTTTTTTATAAAAAAGGTTGAAAATTAACCCACAAATATTTTTTAAAAATCATTTCAGGCTAAATGAAGGTAGGTAGATTCAGTCAAACTTAAAAATTCCAAATATAACTGCATGCAGGTTTCACCCAGTTCGTGGAGCGCAAGATCATGGGCAGAGTTTATGGCGAAAATATTCGCCAATTCCAGTCCCTAAATGGCTGGGAAGACAATATGTTGCCGACTATCAACACTGTGTTCAATCCCACCCACAACTTCACTAAATTAATACCCAATATGGCTGGCTGTGATCCTGACGATGCGTTCTCAGTTATTCCATACGAAAAAGTATGTGGTTTTCTCCTCGAAAACTCATATAAAGCGCATGCAAATAAA
Organism: Ditylenchus dipsaci; assembly: GCA_004194705.1. Taxonomy (NCBI): domain Eukaryota; kingdom Metazoa; phylum Nematoda; class Chromadorea; order Rhabditida; family Anguinidae; genus Ditylenchus; species Ditylenchus dipsaci. The sequence continues at coordinate 74,029 of SADC01001146.1, read as the reverse complement.
CACTTTGTTTTGGACTGACTTCGGATCAGCGCTGTAAGTGGCATCGACGCCGAAATTTTTATAGTCGGTGCCATGAGCTGGTGCCGGTGCCAGATTTTCTCGAGGTCGGTACCATAAATCGGTGTGGTGCCGAAATTCTGAATTAGATCGGTGCGGCACCGGCACCAGGCAGAACACGGCACCGAATCGGTGCCGTGATCTGGTACCGGTGCCGAAATTTTTGAAGTCGGTGCCCTGAGCCGGTGCCAAAATTTTCGCGGTCGGTTCCGTGAGTCGGTCCCGCTGCCGTTATTCTAAGATTTACAACACTGCTTCGGAGGAACACCCACTTTTCCTGAGTCAGATTGTGCCTTATCGTTAACTGTATGTTAATGACTGTAGAATTTTTCTTGAATTTTAAAATGAATTTTTTACGAGAATTTCTACAGTTAACGATGAGGCGAAATCTGACTCAGAATGAGTGGGTGTTCATCCGAAGTCAGCCAATAAAAAGTTTATTTACAGGAAGGTTATATCTTTACAGGATTTATTGCTTTCCAGGGATCAGCTTTCCTGTTGTACTTGGAGCAAAAGCTGGAGACACCCCCAAATTTGAAGAATTTCTTCGCTTCTACATTGCTCGTTTCTCTTACAAATCCATAGTCACTGAGGATTGGAAAATTTGCTTGTATGAGTTTTTTAGTAGTCAGAGAGATGTGCTGGACACTATCGACTTTGACACATGGCTCAACAATCCCGGAGTCCCACCCAACAAACCTAAGTAACGAATTTTCAATTTTTTTTGCCTAATGCGGTTTTTGATATATATATTCATGGTACATCTTATATAGTATTTGGCATTTGTGGGTGTGTGTCCTACTTTTTTATGAATATGATTTAACTGGATCTTTCAATTGCAAAATTTGAAAAACGCTTTGTGACGTTTTAGCTCAGGATCTGGGCTACCGTTTAAAAAAAGGTTACAGCGATGAGCCTGATCCGTTGAGGCTGTCTATCGATTTTAAAGTGGGTACTCACTCTGATTTTAGTGAAAAATCCCGATTTTTCACTGATCACTAAGGAATTTTTTATTTCAATGATTATTTTTGAAAAAAAGTTTTGTTAAGTTGCAGCGCAGGACCTTAGCTACCTTTTGAAAAAAGTTTGGCTAAAAAACAGGTGTTCAATAAGCTCCCGGACAAAGGCCTCAGTTAGCCATTAAAGCTGTGTAATCACAAAGTTCAAAAAAGACAGTTTTGTTGTGTTTCTTCTCCTATTGAGAATGCTATATCACATTCTTCTTAGGCTGGTAAACCAAAACAAAAAATAAAGGTACAGAAAAAAATGGGAAAATAATTTCGAGAAATTTAATCACTTTAGCTGGTCAAATGTTGAACTCAGAGCTCTGCATTTTGATAACATTTCAGTAATATCTTGTAGCGCAGTTAAAGAGCTACAAAACCCATTTCACAGAATAGTTTTTAAAAATTTGAATGTTGAGATATGGGCAGGGATGAGAAATTGATCCTAATTAGGATAAAATAGGATGTTTTTTTATCCTATTTGCTCCTAAAATATCCTGCTAGGATCCACATCCTAAATAGGATCCTTTTAATAGAGCATCCTAATTAGGATACTCTAGTCAAAAAGATCTTGATTAGGATGTTTTGACTAGAGCATCCTAGTTAGGATGCTCTATTAAAAAGATCCTAATTAGGATATTTTAGTATGTGGATGCTCGTAGGATATTTGAGGAGCGAACAGCATAAAAACATCCTATTTGCTCCTAATTTAATAAGGAATAGGATCAATTTCTCATCCCTGGAAATATGTTTTCGTAAAAAATCAATTAAAAAAAAAGACAAAAAAAGAAAAATTGAAAAAACTTGGATTTTGGTCATTTTTTAAGAAACTGATTTTTTTTCATTCAGCTAATATTTCAACCCTTAGATTTTGAATAACTATTCTGTGAAATGGGTTTTGTAGCTTTTGAATTGCCCTACAATTTCTTGCTAAAAAGTTGTTTGCATGCTAGACAATGAGTTGAACTTTTGACAAGTTGATGTGATAAAATGCTTTCCCAAAATTATTTTTCTGTCCCTTTCTTTTATGGGGTGGTTTGCCAAGCTATTCTCAACAGTAAGAAAAGTGTGATATAGCATTCGAAAGAGTAATAAAAGTGCAATAAAACTGCGATTTCAGAATTCCTCAATTATACATCTTGGCTAAACTGTATTATATGTCCTAACTCAAAATCGCGATTTTAACCAATTAAAAAGATGTTTTACGTCCTAAAACATACAGAAAACATGTTTTTGGGTGGGGGGCGACACTTTTTTAAGAAAATTTTTTTGACACAATCATGGTCATTTTTGACTAAAAATGCTAAAATTTGCCAATTTTCGAATGGAAACTTTTTGTTAGCTCGATCTTTTAAGCTCGATCTTGGACTTAGGCTTTAGGCTTAAGTTTAGGCTTAGGCTTTAGGCTTAGGCTTTAGGCTTAGGCTTAGGCTTAGGTTAGGCTTAGGCTTAGGCTTAAAACTTTTAGCTCTTTTTCGATTTTTTGTCATTTTTGGTCAAATAATTTTTTCTTAAAAAAGTGTCGCCCCCACCTAAAACATGTTTTCTGTATGTTTTAGAACGTAAAACATCTTTTTAAGTGGTTAAATCGCGATTTTGAGTTAGGACATATAATACAGTGCGGCCTACATCTTTAATGGCTAACAAAGGCCTTAAAGTCTGTCCGGGAACTTATTGAGCACCCGTTATTATTCTACGTTGAAGCTGATGTGTTGGTGTGTTTGAAAGTTATCGTGAAGTCAGTGGTGCATAACGCTCCGGATCTAGCTCTGGCTCCGAGCCAGAGCAAAATTTCCGAAATTTCAGAGCAAGAGTCAGAGCGAAATTTTCAAAAAGTCAGAGCCGGAGCCAGAGCACAAATTAAAATTTGTGGTTCTCATTAGTTTTCAATGTGAAAAAATGTTGATAATTTGTTTCAAACGGGCTGTAATTTAGATATGATGAAAGTCTTGTAAATGAATGTCGTCACTTAGCTGCTAAATGGCTGACAGCTAGTGACCAGGAAGTGCTTCAGCTGCAAAAACAACAGTTTTTGGACATGACTGCAGGTCAAAAAGTCAAAGTATTGGATTGTATTGAGGCGGTGGGTAATTTTGTGTGTGAGTGACTGGGTAAAAGTACAGGTCGTTTCAAAAATTTTTAGGGTTTTAAATAGGGGCAATTTTTTTAAAAAGCGATTTTTGAGGAGCTGTTTGTGGCGATCGGATTTCTCGCCGACAATATTTTTTTAAAGTACAAATTTTTTTAAAAAGTAAATTTCGATACCCTGTATATAATGTCAAAAACACGATTTTCGCTTGGCCCCTGTGGTTTGGGTCTTGTCTATCCGGAGGCCATCCACAGTGGAAGCACCTAGTTTAAATCGTGTTTTTGACTTTATATGCCCAAAAAAATCGTTGGCGAGAAGAACCTATTGGCGAAAACTGAATCTTGAAAATTCCTCTTAAAGACCATGCTCACGATGATCTGGATCTCGATGATCTGCACTAAAAGTGCCAGAAAAAGTGATAAAATTCTTATTTAGAACCAAGTTAAATTGTTTTGAATCATTTGAAGTCATATTTGCAATTACAAGGGAGGGACCCTGACTGTGACATGGGTGAACTTCGATGACAAAAAATTTTTTGCGTACTCTTGTAGAGCGTGCCCAAGTTCCTGACTAATCTGGTTCCCCAGCACTGAAGATCCACAAAATGTGGTAGAAGGGTCACTCAAAGTTCTAAAAACACCTCGACACCCTTATCATTGTTTTTTCATAGCTGACCCTTGGGCCATGGGTCATTCATAAAAAATTTTATAAAATTTTTTTTGAGTTTCAGAGGCGGACACGCTCTACAAGAATATGCGCATAAAAAAACTTAATTGAAAAAACCCCAAGTCACAGTCGGGGTTCCTCCCTTGTTAGTGATAATTTAGCACTAATATTTTTTACGTCTTTTTGATGAGTTTCTAGTAATTTATATGTGAACTTTAGATTTGGCACCGAATTCGTGCTCAGCATGGTTGATTTCCTTATATAAATGCTGTTTCAGTTAGAGCTCACTAACGAATCTCGGATTTCGTTAGAGACAAAAATATTTAAATTAAAAATTGAAAATATATTGAAATAAAATTGAAAAATTGGCTATAAATGATTGGGTTTGAAAATTTTAGTTGTAATGTTTTTTGTCTCGAGCGGAATTTTAAATTAGACAGTGAGTTCTAACTAGTGTTTTCGAAACTCACACTCACACTCACCTCACAGTGAGCCTCACATCTCACATCACACCTAAACTCACACTCACAGTCACACTCACATCAAGTGTGAGTGTGACTGTGAGGGTGTGACGTGAGATCACACTGTGAGTGTGAGTGTGAATGTGAGTTTCGAAAACACTGGTTCTGACTGACACTACACTCAAACCTTTATATTGCATCCCGCAAGCGACCGGCCCTGCCGGATGCAATATAGAGGGTTGATAATAGGTAATTTATTTTCCGCCAACAAAACCAAAATAAAAAAGCGGATGCAACATAGAGGTGGATGCAATATAGAGGGTTGATATATTGACGTTTGACTGTAATAGCTTTTTATAAGAAAATCAACCATGCTGAGCACGAATCTAAAATTTACATTTAAATTACTGAAAATTCAATAAAAAATTAAAAAAAAAATTAGTGCTAAACTAGCTGTCTTTTCGATAAGATTTCAAGATCTTTGTAAAATACTCGCCTTGGTCGTTTAATCCGTGGAATTTTAATATTATCGGTGGACAGCGAGAATATTGAGGATGACAGGCAGCCAGTAAGTAGTTCGGTTGCAGTTCAGAATCCCCCCCCCCCCCCACGGGGACTGATCAGGTGGAGGAGATAACTTCATATTCGTGTTTCTCGACCCCGATTTCATGAGAAGCCGGCTGTTTTTTGGTTCTGAGAAAAAAATTTTTTTTCGAACCACAGGGGGGGTATCATGGTTTTTTAGTCAAAATTTGAAAAATTTAAATTGGCGCCTTTTGAATTTAAAAGGGAATAAGGCAGGGATGATATATGTACTTTTTAAAAAGATTTGTACTTTTTTGGGACTCCAAATCTTTTCTTTTTTCAATGTACTTTTTAAAAAGATTTGTACTTTTTTGGAGAAATGTACTTTTTGTACTTTTTTTTTCTTTCGAATAGGCGCCGAAAATGTAAGAAACATTCGAATTTTTAAAAAATTTCGCCTGCTGCACAGTTTTTAATTCGAATTTTGCTGAGCCTAAAAGGCTTTCAGGTCATGCCTGATTCTTTTCCCACTTTTCGGAGTTGGCGAGATATTTCTCTGAGAACTGCAGGCTGAATCCTGCGTATTGCTGTCTCCAGCTGCCTTATGATTTTCTACTTTGATATCAATAGTTCGAAAAGTGTGATCAACTAAATTTCTAAATAGAAAAAGCTGCAAATCAAAAAAGCTGCAAAGTTCGCGGAATTTCGTAACGGTCCCCCGTTGTGTTTTTAGTGTTTTGGTTTTCGATTTTTTTTGCAACGTTGTTGCTTTAAAACCGTTTTGATTTGATCGATTTCATATGGATGAAAATCTCATTCGGCATAAGAAAACAACAAAAAGAAACGGTTTAAATGCAACAGAATTGCAAGAAAACTCGAAAACCAAAACGCTAAAAACACAATAGGGATCATTACAAAATTCCGCGAACTTTCCGAACAACCTAATATTAGGGCGTGTCGAAAAATCCGTACTGATTTAATTACAAGCAATATTTGTGGCACTACGTTTTTTTTTGGATTTTCATCAATTTATCAAAAGTTTACCACTCATTTTGCAGCTCAAAATCTTGGCTACAAAATGAGTGGTAAACTTTAAAAAAATTTATGAAAAATCTAAGGTAAAAACACAATACCACAAACATCGCTTGTGAAAAAACGGCCCGAAATTTTGACACGACTTATGGTGCGGAAAAATACAAAATACCAAAAGTCAGACAAAAATTTTGTATGAGTTAATTTAGATTCATGTGTCTATAGTAACAGAAATATGATTGAATTGTTTTATTTGTTTGAAAAGTGTTATGTGTTTCATTGGTGTAGAAATAAAAAGTTTGAAGGCGCTTTTATTGAGTTTCGGGAATTGTACTTTTTTTTGGCCCCAAAATCTTTTTTTTTTGGAAAATGTACTTTTTTTCAAATTTTGAGATATCATCCCTGGAATAAGGGCTGTATTGGGAGGGAAGGGAATAAAAGGGGCCACTTTTATGGCAGAAGATTATAAATTTGAATATCTATATTCTTCGACTGCCTCACCATGTTTTTCAACTGGGCCGTGGCAAAAAAAGACTCTTTATGCATTTTATGGTCAAGAGTACTTCTCGGAATCATGTCTAAGGTAAGTGTGTGCGCGCATCTCTAACTCTCAAGCCCCCTGCGCCCCCTTCGGGGGCGCAGGGGGCTTGGGGGCTTGGAGTTGAGATGCGCACACCCACATACCTTAGACACAAATCACTCGAAAGTGACTCTGGATGCATGAAAAAGCATGCATACCAGAGTTTATTTATGCGGTAGGCCCAGTATTCAAAACTATGTTCAACATCTTCTTGTTAGTGGCCCTGTGTGATCAGTGGCCCCCTTTTATTCCCTACCCCTCCCAATACAGCCCTTATTCCCTTTTAATTCAAAAGGCGCTAATTTAAATTTTTCAAATTTCGACTAAAAAACCATGATACCCCCCTGTGTTTGAAAAATTTTTTTTTTCTCAGAACCAAAAAAACAGCCGGCTTTCTCATGAAATCGGGGTCGAGAAACACGAATATGAAGTTATCTCCTCCACCTGATCAGTCCCCGTGGGAGGGGGGGGATTCTGAACTCAAGCCAGTAGTTCTTCTTTGATTATAGTTATTTTTGATTGTATGGAATAATTAAAGTTCAAACTCTCGCAATTTTCGACATCCACTTTTGACTAATTACACTGGTTTTTCACTACAATATAAATAATTATAGCAAAAAACTATCGCAATATGCGCAACAAACAAAGAAAAAGTTTCCGCAGTGGCATCTTCAGTTTAAGGGATACTTTAACTTAAAACATTAAAAAACCACAATGGGGTGAGCACTTTTTCGTATTTAACTATCTAACCTCATCATTTTTCTCGCTGTGCCCGGCGACGATATTAAAATTTCACACACCAAACCGACCATAACGAGCATTTTCATATAAGTCTTTAAATCACATCAAAAAGACAGCTTGGGTGGTTCCCTTGTTAGTGCAAATAAGACTTTAAATACTAATTTAACTTGATGCTAAATAAGAATTTTTAGCATTTTATAGCACTTTTGGTGCTAAAATAGCGCCATATAGCACCGCATGCAGTTCCCTACCACCATGAATATGGTCCTTTAAAAAAATTTACACGGCCATTTCGAACACCTAAACTCCTTGAAACACCCGGTGTACGCAAAAGCCTGACTTAACAATTCAGGGTGAACCACTTTCTACTAATCGAGTGGAACACTTGAAAAGCTGTATTCACTGAACAGTGTGGGAAATTACGAGGTAATTCCCACTCAAATAAGTGAAAAAATAAAAAAATTAACCACTTTAGATTCTCAAGTCATGGATTCTGATAGCTATAAAAGCCAAATGGACACCCATAATTGAGTTTGCACTAGAGTTCGTAACCAAACAAGGTTGGGATTGTGTTTTTTAGCCAGATAATACAAAATTAATCATAGGAAGAATGAAATTTGTGAAACCTGTCTACAGGTAACATAACAAGCACAAAATATTGAGTTTGAAAGTTTTACCGGAGTATGGTTTTTCAGAAAGCTGTTGTCTTGGGAAGAGAGCAAACAAAAGGCACTAGAAACTTTTGAGAAAAACATTCCGTATATGCACCCAATCACTGCTGCTGTAGTTGGAACAATTATAAAATCAACGGTTATTTGAATTATTCATGGATTTGTTGAAAGCTTTGTTTGAGATTTGAGACGAACAATAAAAATTTTATAACATGAACAGCTAAAAAACAAAAGTGGCTACTGAATAGTAGGTCAAGATTATCGAGTTACAGTAGCGGACAAAAAAAAATTGAACACATGGTTACATTTATAAATCGTGAAAGTTTTGGAATTTTTCCTGCGTGTTGAAAGTTCTGTTAAAGGCAAAGATGTAGCATTTTTCTTCCTCTTTCAAATGCTTAGTTCAATTTTTTAATTGTCAGGCTTTGACATCGTTGTAAATTCATTTTTCTGATACGAGTCCATTTTATACCCGGACAAAAAAATTGAACAGGCAACCGCAATAAACAGAAACCGCAATAATCTCAAAAAATTCATTTATTTCACACTATTATTTCGTAGCCCTGTTTCTTAGCTACAATTTGGTGGGTCAAACTTCTATTTTTGATAATTATGGAAAAAGTTATGACCATCAACATAAAAGTGTCAATTTCTAATCAAAATAAAGAAAAATCTAGGAAAATGACTGTTTAGCCACATAAATAATAGCTTTTCTCAAAGAAATGTCGGTGAAATATGACATCCATTGCACCATTCGAAAGCTCTTTGATTTCTCTACAAAATAACACGTCGACTGTTTTTTTAGAAAAATACAGGGCTGAGAAACGGACAGTTGAATTTAGACAAGACAAAAAACGCTAAAAATAAGGCAAAAAGAGGGGGTTTTCACCTTTTTTTAACTTCAACCGTCCGTTTCTCAGCTCTGTATTTTAATAAACAGATAGTCGACATGTCATTTTGTAGAGAGATCAAAGAGCTTTCGAATGGTGCATTGGATGTCATCTTTTCATCGACATTTTTTTGAGAAAAGCTATTATTTATGTGGCTAAACAGTCATTTTCCTTAGATTTTCCTTTATTTTGACTTGAAATCGACGCTTTTATCTTGATGGTCATAACTGTTCGTAGAATAATCCAAAAAAAAAGTTTGACCTACCAAATTGTAGCTGAGGAACAGGGCTTACATCCATTGCTTATGAAATAAAAGCCATCTGTCAACATTTATGAATAGAACTAGCAGGTGGCTCGGTAATTATTGAACGGTCATTTTTCGACTTTCTCGACAAAAAATGAGTGCGCTATTTTGAAATTCGATTCTTTCAACTACATTGGTGTTTCTCGTTATAAGACATCTTTTTGTAGTCAAAGTTTGACAAAAATGGATGTTACTGACTCAAAACCCAAAAATTAAGGGTGGCTCTATAATTATTGAACGGAGTGTACAAAGCTGAAAGATGCAGCAGAAAATATTTCTTCTCAAAGAAATTCGATGGATCGTTTTGTCAAAATTCTGCCACAAATTTTTTGTCTTTTGAAATGGCATAGGGGCGTTTAGCGGTTGGCGTGACAAATGTCACAAAAACCGCTAAACGTCTTAACAGAACGCCAAGTTTGTACACATTCAAATTCATTCCTATTTTTTTGCACAGCCGGTTTTCTATGTTTGCTCTCTTAATTTTCGGTGCATAGACGTTCCGCCCTCTTTTGGACAAATGTCCAAAAGGGGCGAAACGTTTCGTCCCTTTTGGACATTTGTCCAAAAAGGGGCGAACTGCTAATTTTGCCTTGGTCCCCCTGCTGATTTTTTTGCAATTTTTTTTTCAGTCTAATTGCGTAAGAAACCGTGTTATACGGAGCGACGGTAAATTCCCCCACGGTAAATTCCCCCACGGTGAATTCCCCCCACGGTAAATTCCACCACAGTAAATTCCCAAGTCAAGCTCTTGCTGTGAAATATCAGCTTGTTATGATTTTATATGCGTTAATTATGGTATGATTGCTAACTGTACTCCTCAATTTCAGAAAGCAAGAAAGATGGGTGAAGCTGAGCAAATCGCTAAAGTAAAGGAAAAGAAGTTGGCCAACCCAATGCGAGATCTGAAGATCCAAAAGCTGTGCCTCAATATCTGCGTTGGCGAATCTGGTGACAGACTAAAACGAGCTGCAAAGGTATCTCATCTTTCTTAAAATAACATCTATGATCGTCTATTTTGCTCTATTTCAGGTGCTGGAACAGTTGACAGGTCAAACGCCGGTTCTCTCCTGAGCTCGATACACAGTCCGCTCGTCTGGTATTCGCCGCATAGAGAAGATCTCCGTCCACTGCACCGTTCGAGGGCCGAAAGCTGAGGAAATCATCGATGCGGATCGAAGGTTTGCCTTTATTCAATGTTTTATTCCCTAACTTTTTACCACCAGGTCAAAGAATACGAACTCTATCGTGAGAACTTTTCGGACACAGGCAACTTTGGCTTTGGCATTCAGGAGCACATCGATTCGGGAATCAAGTATGACCCGTCGATTGGGATCTAGGAAATGGACTTCTACGTGGTGCTTGACCGTGCTGGTCGTCGAGTGGCTAAGCGTCGCAGAGCTCAGGGTCGTGTGTATGTAATTTTTGTGGTTAGTCTAAGCGATCTGTATATATGGCCCTTATTTTCAGGGTCCATCTCATCGTTGTGGCAAGGACGAGGCAGTCAAGTAGTTTCAGCAGAAGTATGATGGAGTGATATTGCCGCCCAAGCCGAAAAAAGCTCGCAAAGGAGGAGGTCAGCGCAAGCGTTAAAGCATTATTTGAATTGTTGATATCCCGTATGTTGTCGTTGGAATAAAGTTATGCAATTGGACGTGGTCTTTTTTCATCTTGTTTTTTAGTAATTTCGGAACTGTTTTCTTTCTAGCTTTTAACAGGCCCAATCCCTCACATAATTTTAAATTAGAAAAAATAGTTTATTTTTTGTTCTTAAGAGATTTTAATTTTGTAGGCCATCCAGGTGGATATCACCTGACCAAGAAGTAACCACCACACGTTTTGGGGTTTGCGTGGGTGAAATTTTGATCTTGGTCCTAACAAACCTTATTCCTCACACAATTTTAAGTTGGAAAAGTAGATTATTTTTTGCTTTTAAGAAATTTCTGCTTTCCAGGTTTGGTTTGGTTAAGTTTTTCCATCTGGGTACCATCGCATTACCATCAGGATTGGGCCACCTAGGCACTGATATCTGAAGAAGACCACTAATGGTATAACTACCAGACCATAACCACTATGAATGTAATTAAGAAGAATTTTACTGGGAGAACACTATAGGAACCTGGAGAAAGGAAGGGTACGAGAAGAAAAAGTTGAAATAAGAAGGTCTTTGACACAAAAACAACTACAAAGTGCCTTTACGTGTTATTCGGTATCTTTTGGCACTAGATGGCATTTGGTCCCCGGTCATTTGGTCCTCGATCATTTGGTCAGCGAATATTGGTTTGTAAAACCAAAAATTGTGATTTTACCCATTTGGTCTCCAAAATCTGAAATGGGTACCAGCTGATAAAATGGATATCAACCTAAATTGGCTGAAATAAGATAAAAACGTTAAGAGAATTTCAATGCATGTTTTTCTAAAATTTAACCTTAGTTTTACTGAATAATCCATGCACCAACTAAACCAAGTGGTCATCCACTTGGATCGAATTTTTTTACGTTTTTCAGCTCCAAAAATTGTTTTCTGCACTAACTAACGCATTCTAAAGATGGTTTAACAGTAGTGAAATTACGTTTACATGGTATTTTTACAGTTTTCGTAAATCTTGCAAAACATAATTTGAGTACTGTCAAACTATCTTCAGAATGCTTGAATTAGTGCAGAAAACAGGTTTTGAAACCCGGAAAACATTAAAAAAATTTGATCCAAGTGGACGACCACCTGGTTCAGTTGGTCCATGGGACATCCAGATGGTCTATCTGCCAACATAGTCAGATGCACTGCGAAAAATAGTCTAATATACAACTTGGATACTGCTACATAAGTACTGCCACTAAGGTACAACCACCTAGAAACTACAATCTACCACCACCCAAGTACCACTACCTAAGCACTTCCACCTAAGCGATGATACCTAGCCTCCATAAATTAGTAAAAATTTATCAAAGGACTCAAAAAGAGACTTCAAGAGAAAATTAGGAGAGCAAACACAGAAAACCGGCTGTGCAAAAAAATAGAATGAATTTGAATGTGTACAAACTTGGCGTTCTGTTAAGACGTTTAGCGGATTTTGTGACATTTGTCACAAAATCCGCTAAACGTCTACGGGCAGAGTAAGATGCGGCAAATCACATTGCGACAAATCAAATTGCGGCAAAATCAGATTGCGGCAAATCAGATTGCGACAATTCAAATTGCGACAAATCAAATTGCGGCAAAATGAAATTGCGGCAAAATCAAATTGCGACAATTCAAATTGCGGCAAAATCAAATTGCGGCATAAGTGGGAGGGTCACATTGGACTGCTATTTGGGTTGATCGTTATTTTATACGTTAGGTATTTTCGTTCACTTTGTGAGTAAATATTTGTATATCATTTTTTCGCTTTCCTCCTGGCCTGAATTTACTTCTTTGCTTCTTTCAGCTATGGAAAACGAATACTGTACTATACTATATACTATTTGATTGTTTGCTGATTTTTGTACAGCTAGTCAACTTTTTGGTTCTAGCAAAATCTCATCTCACAAACAAGCCTGTTTAGACGGCAGCTTATTGAGACCGCATAGTGGTGGCAGATTAAGCATTACTTGAAAGTTTCAAATTTGATTACTGCAATTTAAATTGTCGCAATATGATTTGCCGCAATTTGATTTTGCCGCAATTTGAATTGTCGCAATTTGATTTTGCCGCAATTTGAATTGTCGCAATTTAATTGTCGGAATTTCATTTTGCCGCAATTTGAATTGTCGCAATCTGATTTGCCGCAATCTGATTTTGCCGCAATTTGATTTGTCGCAATATGATTTGCCGCATCTTACTCCTGCCCGTCTACGCACCTTTTGAAATCTTTTTTTTATTGAACATTTATTTTAGGACAGTTGTCCTCATTAGACAAACGAGTCGTTCATCTTATTGCGTGTGCTTGCCTCCCGTTTTCAATCGGGATCAGCCTGTTTTAAGCCGCTTCTAACTGGGAGTCATAACTATAAAACCATCGGAGACAAGGTCAAAGAAACGCTTATAGCTCTTGGGGGGTTTCGACTTTCTTTGACCTAGAACTCTAAATTTTTGTCTCTGTCCGCCGCCAGGACTTTTCCTGCACTAAGTAAATCGACCATGGGCTACAAGATGAACGCATCAGATTAAATTTAGGCGGGGGGACAGTTCGAACGGTTCCCTTGTTAGTTGTAAAAATAAAATTAGAATCTTTGATATTTTGGTGTGCTGCAAACACCACCCCTCCCCCAAAGTCAAATAAATATTTTAGAAATACTCATTAGAATAACCGCACAATGTTTCTGATTTCTTATTAGCAATGAAAGTCATTATCAGTTCATGTGATTTCAAAGATGTGTGTTGTTTTGTGTCTACGACAATCATTATTGAATTTTTATCATCTTTTGTCTAAAAAAGCTTTTCAGTTTGTGTCTATTGATCTGGCAGCTGCAAATCGAGTTCCAGTATGGCAGATGCTAACAACAACAATTCTAAGCGCGGTGTTCGTGTGGTTTTGCTCGGAGCACCTGGAAGTGGAAAGGGAACTCAAGTTATCCTTTACTTTTAGTAGAATTGTCGAAATGGTAGTTTTTGCAGGCTACACGTCTTGCCGAAAAATTCAATGCTCAACACTTGTCGACTGGTGATCTCTTGCGTGCAGAAGGCAATTTTGACCGAATGTGCACAACCTGCCTTTTTTAAAAATTCATTTTTAGTGCAATCAGGTTCGACGCTGGGAAAGGAGCTCAAAACTACGATGGACCAAGGCAGCTGGTGTCTGATGATGTTGTCTGCGGCTTGATTGATAAGTGCTTGGGTCAGGCAGATGCTAGGAGAGGTATATTTAAACTGGTTTTGTGGAGTATCATGATTTTTATGGTCGAATTATATGTAGGTTTCCTACTCGATGACTTTAATTTTAAACCGAGAGCTGAAAAAAAAGGAACAAAGAGAGAAGATACCTAATGCCAGAGCGAAGGATGCCAGAGCGAAGAACACTTACTAAGCTACTTTTTAAACCGAAAGCTGAAAAAAAAAGAAACAAAATAGAAAGAAAGAAACAAAAGAAACAAAATGTTTCTTAGCTACAATTGGTGGGTCAAACTTCTATTTTTGATAATTATGGAAAAGTTATGACCATCAACATAAAAGTGTCAATTTCTAATCAAAATAAAGAAAAATCTAAGGAAAATGACTGTTTAGCCACATAAATAATAGCTTTTCTCAAAGAATGTCGGTGAAATATGACATCCATTGCACCATTCGAAAGCTCTTTGATTTCTCTACAAAATAACACGTCGACTGTTTTTTTAGAAAAATACAGGGCTGAGAAACGGACAGTTGAATTTAGACAAGACAAAAAACGCTAAAATAAGGCAAAAAGAGGGGGTTTCACCTTTTTTTAACTTCAACCGTCCGTTTCTCAGCTCTGTATTTTAATAAACAGATAGTCGACATGTCATTTTGTAGAGAGATCAAAGAGCTTTCGAATGGTGCATTGGATGTCATCTTTTCATCGACATTTTTTTGAGAAAGCTATTATTTATGTGGCTAAACAGTCATTTTCCTTAGATTTTCCTTTATTTTGACTTGAAATCGACGCTTTTATCTTGATGGTCATAACTGTTCGTAGAATAATCCAAAAAAAAAGTTTGACCTACCAAATTGTAGCTGAGGAACAGGGCTTACATCCATTGCTTATGAAATAAAAGCCATCTGTCAACATTTATGAATAGAACTAGCAGGTGGCTCGGTAATTATTGAACGGTCATTTTTCGACTTTCTCGACAAAAAATGAGTGCGCTATTTTGAAATTCGATTCTTTCAACTACATTGGTGTTTTCTCGTTATAAGACATCTTTTTGTAGTCAAAGTTTGACAAAAATGGATGTTACTGACTCAAAACCCAAAAATTAAGGGTGGCTCTATAATTATTGAACGGAGTGTACAAAGCTGAAAGATGCAGCAGAAAATATTTCTTCTCAAAGAAATTCGATGGATCGTTTTGTCAAAATTCTGCCACAAATTTTTTGTCTTTTGAAATGGCATAGGGGCGTTTAGCGGTTGGCGTGACAAATGTCACAAAAACCGCTAAACGTCTTAACAGAACGCCAAGTTTGTACACATTCAAATTCATTCCTATTTTTTTGCACAGCCGGTTTTCTATGTTTGCTCTCTTAATTTTTCGGTGCATAGACGTTCCGCCCTCTTTTGGACAAATGTCCAAAAGGGGGCGAAACGTTTCGTCCCCTTTTGGACATTTGTCCAAAAAGGGGCGAACTGCTAATTTTGCCTTGGTCCCCCCTGCTGATTTTTTTGCAATTTTTTTTCAGTCTAATTGCGTAAGAAACCGTGTTATACGGAGCGACGGTAAATTCCCCACGGTAAATTCCCCCCACGGTGAATTCCCCCCACGGTAAATTCCACCACAGTAAATTCCCAAGTCAAGCTCTTGCTGTGAAATATCAGCTTGTTATGATTTTATATGCGTTAATTATGGTATGATTGCTAACTGTACTCCTCAATTTCAGAAAGCAAGAAAGATGGGTGAAGCTGAGCAAATCGCTAAAGTAAAGGAAAAGAAGTTGGCCAACCCAATGCGAGATCTGAAGATCCAAAAGCTGTGCCTCAATATCTGCGTTGGCGAATCTGGTGACAGACTAAAACGAGCTGCAAAGGTATCTCATCTTTCTTAAAATAACATCTATGATCGTCTATTTTGCTCTATTTCAGGTGCTGGAACAGTTGACAGGTCAAACGCCGGTTCTCTCCTGAGCTCGATACACAGTCCGCTCGTCTGGTATTCGCCGCATAGAGAAGATCTCCGTCCACTGCACCGTTCGAGGGCCGAAAGCTGAGGAAATCATCGATGCGGATCGAAGGTTTGCCTTTATTCAATGTTTTATTCCCTAACTTTTTACCACCAGGTCAAAGAATACGAACTCTATCGTGAGAACTTTTCGGACACAGGCAACTTTGGCTTTGGCATTCAGGAGCACATCGATTCGGGAATCAAGTATGACCCGTCGATTGGGATCTAGGAAATGGACTTCTACGTGGTGCTTGACCGTGCTGGTCGTCGAGTGGCTAAGCGTCGCAGAGCTCAGGGTCGTGTGGTATGTAATTTTTGTGGTTAGTCTAAGCGATCTGTATATATGGCCCTTATTTTCAGGGTCCATCTCATCGTTGTGGCAAGGACGAGGCAGTCAAGTAGTTTCAGCAGAAGTATGATGGAGTGATATTGCCGCCCAAGCCGAAAAAAGCTCGCAAAGGAGGAGGTCAGCGCAAGCGTTAAAGCATTATTTGAATTGTTGATATCCCGTATGTTGTCGTTGGAATAAAGTTATGCAATTGGACGTGGTCTTTTTTCATCTTGTTTTTTAGGTAATTTCGGAACTGTTTTCTTTCTAGCTTTTAACAGGCCCAATCCCTCACATAATTTTAAATTAGAAAAATAGTTTATTTTTTGTTCTTAAGAGATTTTAATTTTGTAGGCCATCCAGGTGGATATCCACCTGACCAAGAAGTAACCACCACACGTTTTGGGGTTTGCGTGGGTGAAATTTTGATCTTGGTCCTAACAAACCTTATTCCTCACACAATTTTAAGTTGGAAAAGTAGATTATTTTTTGCTTTTAAGAAATTTCTGCTTTCCAGGTTTGGGTTTGGTTAAGTTTTTCCATCTGGGTACCATCGCATTACCATCAGGATTGGGCCACCTAGGCACTGATATCTGAAGAAGACCACTAATGGTATAACTACCAGACCATAACCACTATGAATGTAATTAAGAAGAATTTTACTGGGAGAACACTATAGGAACCTGGAGAAAGGAAGGGTACGAGAAGAAAAAGTTGAAATAAGAAGGTCTTTGACACAAAAACAACTACAAAGTGCCTTTACGTGTTATTCGGTATCTTTTGGCACTAGATGGCATTTGGTCCCCGGTCATTTGGTCCTCGATCATTTGGTCAGCGAATATTGGTTTGTAAAACCAAAAATTGTGATTTTACCCATTTGGTCTCCAAAATCTGAAATGGGTACCAGCTGATAAAATGGATATCAACCTAAATTGGCTGAAATAAGATAAAAACGTTAAGAGAATTTCAATGCATGTTTTTCTAAAATTTAACCTTAGTTTTACTGAATAATCCATGCACCAACTAAACCAAGTGGTCATCCACTTGGATCGAATTTTTTTTACGTTTTTCAGCTCCAAAAATTGTTTTCTGCACTAACTAACGCATTCTAAAGATGGTTTAACAGTAGTGAAATTACGTTTACATGGTATTTTTACAGTTTTCGTAAATCTTGCAAAACATAATTTGAGTACTGTCAAACTATCTTCAGAATGCTTGAATTAGTGCAGAAAACAGGTTTTGAAACCCGGAAAACATTAAAAAAATTTGATCCAAGTGGACGACCACCTGGTTCAGTTGGTCCATGGGACATCCAGATGGTCTATCTGCCAACATAGTCAGATGCACTGCGAAAAATAGTCTAATATACAACTTGGATACTGCTAATAAGTACTGCCACTAAGGTACAACCACCTAGAAACTACAATCTACCACCACCCAAGTACCACTACCTAAGCACTTCCACCTAAGCGATGATACCTAGCCTCCATAAATTAGTAAAAATTTATCAAAGGACTCAAAAAGAGACTTCAAGAGAAAAATTAGGAGAGCAAACACAGAAAACCGGCTGTGCAAAAAATAGAATGAATTTGAATGTGTACAAACTTGGCGTTCTGTTAAGACGTTTAGCGGATTTTGTGACATTTGTCACAAAATCCGCTAAACGTCTACGCGGGCAGGAGTAAGATGCGGCAAATCACATTGCGACAAATCAAATTGCGGCAAAATCAGATTGCGGCAAATCAGATTGCGAACAATTCAAATTGCGACAAATCAAATTGCGGCAAAATGAAATTGCGGCAAAATCAAATTGCGACAATTCAAATTGCGGCAAAATCAAATTGCGGCATAAGTGGGAGGGTCACATTGGACTGCTATTTGGGTTGATCGTTATTTATACGTTAGGTATTTTCGTTCACTTTGTGAGTAAATATTTGTATATCATTTTTTCGCTTTCCTCCTGGCCTGAATTTACTTCTTTGCTTCTTTCAGCTATGGAAAACGAATACTGTACTATACTATATACTATTTGATTGTTTGCTGATTTTTGTACAGCTAGTCAACTTTTTGGTTTCTAGCAAAATCTCATCTCACAAACAAGCCTGTTTAGACGGCAGCTTATTGAGACCGCATAGTGGTGGCAGATTAAGCATTACTTGAAAGTTTCAAATTTGATTACTGCAATTTAAATTGTCGCAATATGATTTGCCGCAATTTGATTTTGCCGCAATTTGAATTGTCGCAATTTGATTTTGCCGCAATTTGAATTGTCGCAATTTAAAATTGTCGGAATTTCATTTTGCCGCAATTTGAATTGTCGCAATCTGATTTGCCGCAATCTGATTTTGCCGCAATTTGATTTGTCGCAATATGATTTGCCGCATCTTACTCCTGCCCCGTCTACGCACCTTTTGAAATCTTTTTTTATTTGAACATTTATTTTAGGACAGTTGTCCTCATTAGACAAACGAGTCGTTCATCTTATTGCGTGTGCTTGCCTCCCGTTTTCAATCGTGGATCAGCCTTGTTTTAAGCCGCTTCTAACTGGAGTCATAACTATAAAACCATCGGAGACAAGGTCAAAGAAACGCTTATAGCTCTTGGGGGGTTTCGACTTTCTTTGACCTAGAACTCTAAATTTTTGTCTCTGTCCGCCGCCAGGACTTTTTCCTGCACTAAGTAAATCGACCATGGGCTACAAGATGAACGCATCAGATTAAATTTAGGCGGGGGGACAGTTCGAAACGGTTCCCTTGTTAGTTGTAAAAATAAATTAGAATCTTTGATATTTTGGTGTGCTGCAAACACCACCCCCTCCCCCAAAGTCAAATATAAATATTTCTAGAAATACTCATTAGAATAACCGCACAATGTTTTCTGATTTCTTATTAGCAATGAAAGTCATTATCAGTTCATGTGATTTCAAAGATGTGTGTTGTTTTGTGTCTACGACAATCATTATTGAATTTTTATCATCTTTTGTCTAAAAAAGCTTTTCAGTTTGTGTCTATTGATCTGGCAGCTGCAAATCCGAGTTCCAGTATGGCAGATGCTAACAACAACAATTCTAAGCGCGGTGTTCGTGGGTTTTGCTCGGAGCACCTGGAAGTGGAAAGGGAACTCAAGTTATCCTTTACTTTTAGTAGAATTGTCGAAATGGTAGTTTTGCAGGCTACACGTCTTGCCGAAAAATTCAATGCTCAACACTTGTCGACTGGTGATCTCTTGCGTGCAGAAGGCAATTTTGACCGAATGTGCACAACCTGCCTTTTTTAAAAATTCATTTTTAGTGCAATCAGGTTCGACGCTGGGAAAGGAGCTCAAAACTACGATGGACCAAGGCAAGCTGGTGTCTGATGATGTTGTCTGCGGCTTGATTGATAAGTGCTTGGGTCAGGCAGATGCTAGGAGAGGTATATTTAAACTGGTTTTGTGGAGTATCATGATTTTTATGGTCGAATTATATGTAGGTTTCCTACTCGATGGTTTCCCGCGTACTGTTATCCAGGCCGAAAAGTTCGTCTTTTTTGTCGTTTCTGCTGCAACTATATTTTTCCCTCTTCTAGCTAGATGCAATGCTTTCGAATAGGAAACACATCACTGGATGCAGTCGTTGAGTTTGCTGTGAACGATGACAAGCTCGTGCGTCGAATCACTGGTCGTCTCTTCCACGTGTGTTATGTTTGATTTTGGCTAGTTTGTATTATTGGCTTTCAGGTTCCGAGCGTTCGTTCCTACCACATGTTACTTTCTTTTAATTGACTGAAATTTCACTTTATACATTCATTATTGCAGCGAGTTCAATCCGCCCAAGAAACCAATGACTGACGACGTCACTGGCGAGAAGTTGATCAAGCGGTCTGATGACAACGAAGAAACTCTCCGCAAACGCTTATCTACCTATCACAGTCAGGTATGTTAACTCGTGCATTGTACTGCTTGTTAGATAAATCTTCTTTATTTAGACTTCCCCACTGATCGATTACTACAAAAAGAAAAGATTGCATCGCAGCGTGGACGCTTCTCTGGAGATTACCGTCGTCAACAAGCTGGTGGATGAAATCTTCTCCAAGCTTGCTTCTTCCTTCTAGAACTAACTGCCGTCTAATAATGTAAAGCTACAATTGATGTGTAAATAAATCCAATATTTGAACCCTCGGCTGCATATTTTTCATGCGGCAATCCGGAATTGTTTTTATTCAGTATTGGCATCATTAGATTTCCGGTCTCTAAGTCTCTAAATACCTCTAAGTTTTAGTTAAAAATTTTTTTTTTCGCTTCAAATTCGCAATAAGCACTAGATAAAATGTACTTTTTTCTTTGACCAAATGTACTTTTTTAAAATTTTGAAATGGCAGCCTTGTCTTGAACCCTTTTGAATTCAAAAGGCGCCGATTCAAATTATTGAAATTGTGACTAAAAATATATTGTTACCACCTTGTATTATTCGCAATATTCCGCTAAAGTGATGGGCACCCAGGCAGAGAAGTATCTGTTTTGCCTTCCTAATTTTTCCTGTTTATTTCGGCGCTAGTAGCGAATACCCCCCCAAGCATCCGACCTTTAAAAATTGCTGTAACTACCCTTGCAAACAACAAGTTTAGGCTTAGCCCTTAGGCTTGGGGGTAGGCCAGCGTACGGAAGTTGTGACTAATGAAGAGTTTGCGCACATCTTCCGGGGTCTGGGACATATATTTGGGTACTTTTTACTAAAGTAAAAAAGTGAAAATCGTTGGGGGGGGGGGGTATTCGCTACTAGCGTCTTTATTTCTATTGAGAAATGTTAGCTCTGATTTAGCACTTGGTTAACAATTCATCTTAATATCCATTTGAAGCTGTTAATTTTTTTTTGTGCGGTATCCTAATGTGCTTGTGCTGGCCTGCTCTTGAACTTTACCATCAAGTATGCATATCTCAGCCAAGTTTCATGCCAAGATTATGCCAAAAGTCTTGGCTCAAAGCCAAAAATCAACAGTTTAAAATTATACAGATTGAACTATTGGAGAATATTCACTTTCTGTGAAATACCTGAAAACTTTCTTGAAAACCCTAACTTTTTAAGGCCTAATCATACTCCGAGCAGTCATGACTGCGCAGTCAGTGACTGCGCAGTCAACTCAAAATTTTTCGATGACTGCGCAGTCACTGACTGCGCAGTAAAACCGTGACTGCGCAGTAAAGCTGACTGCGCAGTCATTGAATTTTGACTGCGCAGTCATTAAAATTTTGAAATGTGGGGTTTGTATGTATCATCTTACCCTCTTATATTCAATCTTTTTTATAATCGACTCTCGATTTTACGCAACTATCGCTTTTACGCCACAAAAATTCGGTCCCGAGGGTGGCGTGAAATCGGGAGTGGACTTTACCGTCATCTCTCAAATCCGCAGTCATCATAAATCTCTTAAAATTTTTATTGCTTTACCAAACATAGAACCAACAAGAGACACCAACTATGAGGATGCAAATAAACTTATTTAAACAAGACAAATTCTCAAAGTTCCCTCATGTACTCTTCAAATTCTTCGTCGTTCATATCGTGGAATGGCTTCTGGGTATTCATCACAGGAGATTTCATTTTAGACTGTGGATCATCCGGAAACTTTTGTCTGTAAGACAATTTGATCATTATCAAATTAGGAGGTGTCAAATAACTCACTTTTCTAGACCCTGTTTCTTTGACATGGCAGGCGGCTTCTCCATTTCAACAAGGATAAGTTTCTCACATTGATCAATTGTAGTTCGAATAGCCGCTGAATTACGGCATTTTATTCATATCAAGTAATATCCAAAAAGCTTACCTTTGCACTTCATCATTAATGCAGTCCCTCCGGCTTCCATTGCATTGTGTAGCACTTCGTTCACTTCCATAGCCGTTGGACTCATCTCACGTTTGCTCTCCAGTATTCCCAGCAGACGGTCAAGATCAGGATCCCTCGCGTTGCATCACTATTCCTTCCCGCAGCACCAATATCTACAGCGATAAATCTTGACTCTGCATCAGCGATTGCTAGCAGCACAATCGAATAGAACTTCTAAAATGTCTATCAACACAAATTTCTGCTGATTTTAATTACTGACCTTATAGTTGTAAAAGATGGACCCTGAATTATCCGGCCGACTGATGGCTATATGCTTCCGTCAATAGAACCAAATAGCATTTTTAAAATTTCTGAGTCTCCCGTACAGCTCAGAGTTGCGTATCCACATCTCTCGAGATGGTGTTGGCAAGTATTTTGACTCCATGCTTATAACTATGGCCGATGCGACTTCCCGGCAGATAGACACAACAGTTGAATCTCCAATTGCAAACAGAATAGCGACAGCTGAGTAAGTCGGGCAGTAGCGATGAACCTAGAATCTATTTTTTGAACAAACTTACTTAAACGATACTGATTTGCACCTCAAAAATATGGCCAAACGAATGATCCCGTTAATTGGTCGCAAATGAGTAGGGCAGTGTGCATCTAATTGATCTTGAAGCTAAACAGATTGAGATCAAAAAGTTTTGAAGCTAGAACCATAAAATAATATACCTTGGTGTACAACTGGTCGAACTTAGGCTTTGTAATTCGCAAAAACCGCACAAGATCTCGCTCATCAGGGCTGTTATAGTATCTCCAGAGATTGCAAAGGATGTCCTGTTTCGAGCTGCTGTGTAATGTGCTGGTCGTATATAAGATCGACGTTTGAGAAGCCGTAAGCCAACCATCTTGCAATAGCTTCATGTTCCGCAACAGGCATTTTTCTGAACTATTGAAAAGTACACTCTATGTGAGAGCAATTAAGTGGAATCAAAATAACAGTCGTTATTCACAGTTAAATTGTGCAACTCCAAAATTCAAAACACAATAATGATGGTGACTGGCGGGGTCATGTTGACTGCGCAGTCAGACTGCGCAGTCACCAAGAAAAAGTGCGCAGTCAAAATTTGACTGCGCAGTCAAAAAACTGCTTTTTTCGTGACTGCGAAGTTTTGGCTTTAATTGGTGACTGCGAAGTCTGACTGCTCGGAGTATGATTAGGCCTTTACAAATTTTTATATACCAATTGATAGCGCGGAAAAATAGCTTTTTACGAGAATTCCCGACTGTAACGTTTGACTACCTGGGAGTTTTCAGACCTCCTGAGCACGATGATCGCGAAACCGGGCCTCCTCGCTAGAGTACAATGCCCATAACTATGGCAATTCTCACAGCGGCTCTTTAAAAATGGATGCTTTTATGGCTTAAAAATCAAAAGCAAGCCTGAAATCAGGATTTTGGTTTTTTTAAACCGTATTACCCACACGATTTTAGATACGGCAGCATGGTTTGTTTTTTATTTGAATGAATTTATGGCTAGGGGAAACTTGCCAAAAACGAAATTTGCCAAAATGAAATTTGGCGAAACGAAATTCGGCAAAACGAAATTTGCCGAAACGAAATTTGCCAAATCGAAATCGGCCAAACGCAGGTTTTGCCGAAAACGAAATTCAAATGAATTTAAATGAAAATATATACGTTGTAGCCATTCAACGGTAGGCAAATTTCGTTTTAGGCAAAACCTACGTTTGGCAAATTTCGATATGGCAAAATTCGTTTTGGGAAAATTCGTTTTGGCAAATTTCGTTTTGGCGCATTTCGATTTGGCAAATTTCGTTTTGGCAAATTTCGTTTTGGCAAAACATACGTTTGGAAAATTTCGTTTTGGCAAGTTTCCCCTAGCCAATTTTATATTTGAAGCTATTCGCCAGACCAGGTGGTACCCACCCAAGATTTCGGGATTCGGGTAGCAAAATTGGTATTTTTGAATTGGAAAGCTGATTTGGCAGACAATTGTACGTATGAACGGATCATTTGTTATTCAATTCGACTGACCAAGGTGTACACCCAGGTACCAGCCTGTAGGGTTTATAAAAAGGACACCGGGCGGTACCACACCTGGTGTCCGGAAAAATAACTCTAAATTTACTTTGGATAGAGAAACTTATACAAAGCAGAGTTTCTGTATGAGGTAGGCAACAAAAATAGAAATAGAGAAAAATGTAGGCAACAAAAAAATGGAATCGCTCAAAACTCCATTCAGAATGACCAAACCAAATAGTCGTCCACCTGGATCAAATTTTTTTTCACGTTTTTCATGTTTCAAAACTTGTTTTCTAGACTGATTCGGGCATGCTGAAGATGGTTTGATAGTGGTAAAATGCCGTTTTGTAGGGTATTTTTTAAGTTTTGGCAGAATCAAGTTTTAGTAAAATCAATCGTTGTCCAATGCTCAAAAAATACCATACAAAACCTATTTTACCACTATCAAACCATCTTCAGCGTGCTCGAGTTAGTCCAGAAAACTGGTTTTGGAACATGAAAACGTAAAAAAAAAATTCGATCCAAGTGGACGACCACTTGGTTGAGTTGGTGCATGGATTAACTAGTAGAACTGAGGTTGGATCATGAAAAAACATTATGAATTTTCAAATTTCTTCACATTACAAAAATATTACTACCCGGGTACTACTACGCTACCTGAGTTTGCCAACCTGGTTACAACTACCTGAGTACCACAAAACCAAGTGGTCGTCCACTTGGATCAATTTTTTTTTGTTTTCAGGGTTTAAAACAAATTTTCTGCACTAATTCGAGCATGCTGAAGATGGTTTGACAGTGGTGAAATCACGGTTTATCAAGAAATTTTTGAGTTATCGTAAATCGCTTATTAGAGCGAGCGCGCTCAATGGAGCGGGGCGCTTTTTTTCAACCTTTTTAGGCCACCAACCTTTCTGAACTCGTTCAGATTTTAGAACTTGAAAAATTTAGTTATGGATATTGATTTCCAGAATTTTTTTTCTCACAAATACTCAAATTTAAAATGCATGATTTATGACAAATTAAAATACCATGCCCGTGCGTTCTTGATTTTCCCCGCCAATTCAAAAATTTTTTGCCTAATTGTTGAAGTTTCTTTATGCAAAGTAGGTGCCACGAACTGTTAGTAAAGAGCAATACCTGTTTTCAACTTATTGTTGGAGTATCATATAGGTTACTTGGGTGCTCACATGCCTATTTGCTTACCCAACTTGAGGTTAAATGGTCATATAAAAATTATTTGTAACTCAAAATCGAAGTTAACGGCTATTGGTTTGTTGTTGCGCTACTCGCTGTTGCGCGCAACAAAATTGCGTGTTGCGCTACTTTGTTGAGCAGTTTAAAAAATATGTCGCGCGCAACAGTCAAAAACGTGTTGCGCTACTAGTGTTGCTCAACTCTGTTGCGCGCAACACTAATTTTTGTTGCGTCAAATTGTGTTGCGCGCAACGTGTTGCGCGGGAGTATGTGGACTGCTTGTCAAATGTAGCCAAGCTTCTGGGCTTTCATTTGAGTTGTCATACAGATGAAAAGTTGAACCCTACTATAGAATACCCCCCCCCCAAAATCCGACCTTTTAAAACTTAAGTAAAAAGTACCCAAATTTATGTCCCAGACCCCGGAAAATGTGCGCAAACTCTTCATTAGTCACAACTTCCGTACGCTGGCCTACCCCAAGCCTAAGGGCTAAGCCTAAACTTGTTGTTTGCAAGGGTAGTTACAGCATTTTTAAAAGGTCGGATTTTGGGGGGAGGGGGTTTATTCTATAGTAGCGCCAAAAGTTGGTATAAAGTTAGGGCTAAAATATAAAAAATCCGATTCGGTGAAATCCTCAATAGGACTATACCAGTACTTTTCGGTAGTATCCTGGAACTGAAAGTAAAAGTGAAAAAGTAAATTAAAACACCCTTAGAGGGACTAGAACTTTCGACAAAAGGCGCTGCGTATATAAAGTTCCCCCCCCCCTTAAGAACTAGGCATAAAATTTTAGAAATCTGGATGAGAACGCATGTGAAACTTGATCGAGAAAGAAAAAAGTGCTGGTCTCCGCCTTTTCTCCGTGTCGGGCACGGGCATGCCCCTTTAAGGATCCTAATTAAGATATTTTGGGATGTGGATCCTAGCAGGATATGCTAAGATCAAATAGGGTAGAAAACATCCTTCTTCATCCCGGTTAGGATCAAATTCTCTTCCTTGACTCCACCTCAGTGTTTTTCTAATGTCTTATTGTCGTGTCTTTTAATTTTCTCATCCTTCTTTTGTTGTGGGCATAATTTTTATGGCAATAATGCTACGGATAAGGTCATATACCTGCTAGCCCAAGCTCTCTGAACTACGGGATAGCATGGAAAAGGATATTTTGAATGCTTTATTGAAGTTCACATCCAAGTATATGATAATTTCATTATAGAAATCGTGGCTACACATTGATATATAAGACGTGAGCACTTAAAGAAAAAATTAGCAAATTTTATCAAAAAGATTGCGCATAATCCGAAATTGGCCCAAATGTGGTTGCATAAGCCAAAAAATTTAAATTTAATTTAATTTATAAAGGACTTTCACAAATCCTTTTGCAGTGAATGTTTCATGTGTAGCTCCGAGGCTTGCTTTCTCGAACCCCAGTACACTAAGAGTAGAATGCTCATTTGACACACACTCAATCTAGGCCGTATGTCAAATCGGCTTTTAAAGGGCCATTGCCCCTGTTTGAACTGTCCCCCGCCAATTCAAATTTTCGTGCTTAATCATTCAACTTCTGTACTGATTTTTTCAACTTGGTTTCTAACAAAGCAAGGTCTAGAATTTAATGGACAATACTTTTTTCTCCGCCTAATTTACTTCTTTTTCCGCCTAAAACACTTTTTTCTCCGCCTAATTTACTTCTTTTCCGCCTAATTTACTCTTTTTTCCGCCTAATTTTGATTCTCGACACGAAATCAACCATTTTAAAAAGATTTTTGTGTGAAATTCAGGGGTGGGCAAAGACCAGATGGCTGGAGACCCACTCCGGAATGGCCAAAATTATTGGTTTTTTAGGGGTTTACTGAAGGGGAGTAAACTTTTTGAGAAAAATCGATTGAGCGGATCAGATTTCGGGTCCGATCGGCTTAATCGCTCAGAATTCCAGGTTTATGGTGTTTCGAGTGGTTCAGGGTGGAGTTGTGGGCGATTAAGCCGATCGGACCCGAAATCTGATCCGCTCAATGATTTTTCTCAAAAAGTTTACTCCCCCTTTGGTAAATCCCCAAAAAAACCAATAATTTTGGCCTTTTGGCCATTCCGGAGTGGGTCTCCAGCCATCTGGTCTTTGCCCACCAGTGAATTCACACACAAAAAAAATTTAAAATGGTTGATTTCGTGTCTAGAATCAAAATTAGGCGGAAAAAAGAGTAAATTAGGCGGAAAAGAAGTAAATTAGGCGGAGAAAAAAGTATTGTCCGATTTAATTTAGGTATAGTTTTGTTAGAAATCAAGCTGAAAAATTCGTACAGAATTTCAATGATTTAGAAAAAATTTTGAATTGGTGGGGGACAACCGTTGTCGGGGACGCAATGGCCAAAAAAAAGTCAAAAATAAAAGTCAGGATCTTCCAAAACATATGTGAGACTTAAATAAGCGTAGGAGGATAGGCCCACAAGAGGTTAGACGAAATACACTACATCAAACACAACAGCCGCAGTGCTCATGCTGGCCAATACAAAAAAGACAAAAAAAAAAGAACGACACTTACAAATGAATAAATTTTAATACAATGGAGTCAAATGAACGAATGAACAGAGTCAACGAATAGCCGCAAAACGGATTTCAGATTTTCTTAGGCTTGGGCTCCTTAGATTTCTTGGTTGTAGCTTCAGCATCCTTGGCAGTTGTTTTTTTCACCTTGGTAGCTGGGGACTCTTTGCTGGCAGGCTGCACCACCTTCGGCGCCTTCGGCACCTTTTTCTCTGCATTGCCTTTACAGACGTCCTGAAGTTCCTCACTGCCAACTTCTCTTTCTCCGAGCAAGCTTTTCTTCTCTCTCAAGAGCTTTTCTTTTCACGCTGCGATTGGCGAGCCTCCATTTCTTTCGCATGGACTTCTCTTGTTTGCCTTCCACAACTCCATAGCCTTTTCGTACTCCTTCCTAGCCGGCTCCGCCTGCTTCTCATACTTCTGGAAGATTAATGAATCCAAGATGCTTTATACTCAGAGATAGAAACGTACCTTTTTGTCTTCGGCAGGCAGAGACTTCCACTCTCAGCTGCCTCAGACATTAGCTTCTGACTTTTTGGAAGATCTGAAGGCATCTCGTCTTGCTGCTCGTAGAACTCTTTAATATAAATGGCATAAGCACTCATCGGAGCTTTCGGACGACCAGACTCTTCGGCTCGCTAAATGAGGCTAATTTGAAGAATACACCACGAAAATAACAAAAACGAAACTGACCTCTCTGAGAGTCGCACGTCGCTTCATTCGCACTCGTCTGTCCAAGAACTTTAACTGCATCTGCTGGAGGTCCTCCTTACCAACATTTTGATATTGTAATGAAATTCACCAGACATTCATAAAAAACAGTACCTTCTCCTTTGGCGGAAGATTTTCAAAGCAGCCTTGCGCTCTTCAGCAATTTCCTTCGACTTTTTCTCATAGCCCTACCAAAGAAGAAATACTTTGTAAAGGATAACCGCAACCTTACCGCTTTAGTCTTCTCATCCATGGTCTTCCACTGTTTGGCAGCAGCGGACATAGCAAGCAAAACAGAGTCCTCCTTTCTTTCCTTCAGAAATTCCTGACAATACAGGGCATAAGCGTTGATGGGACGATAGCCAGGCGGAAGACGACTCGGCAACTTGTCATTGCTCACACCCACAGTGCTTGAGAGCTGACTGAAAATTGAAAAATATTATAATTTAGTCCACAAAACCCCAGGTATACATTACCGAAATTGCTGTCCAATACGACACGAAACAATGAAATTGCGAATAAGCGACATCTAAATTGCAAATTTAAGTTGGAGAAGAAAATCACGAGCAAATATCAATAGAAAAGGCTCAAGATGATAAGAGGTCAAATAAATCATATCTTAGATAAGCGATGCAGTTAGTCGCCACTTTTACATTAGAAGAGAAGAATGCAAAGATGTCGACACGATGATTTCGCCGGCTAGGCGTGAATCTGCTTAAAGGGCATGGTCACCTGTTACAAATTTTGTCCCCGCCAATTAAAAAAATTTTCCCGAATCATTGAACTTCTGCACGGATTTTTTCAGCTTGGTTTCTAACAAGACTATACCTAAAATTTAAATCTAGGCCTTGTTTTCTTAGAAACCAAGCGGAAAAATCTGTACACAAGTTCAATGATTCGGAAAAAAAAATTTGAATTGGCGGGGGCAATTCAAAAACAGGTGACCATGCCCCTTTAACGAAAACCTGCGTAGAGAAAAAGTGATATAGAAAGAGAATAAAATTACTTGATAGGTTGCACAAGCAAAATTATACTAACCGAAATCCACATTTGAAACCAATCAAGTAATTTTATTCTCTTTCTATATAACTTTTTCTCTGAGCAGGCTTTCGTTAAGCAGGATCTCCTTGAAGAGAAATACTAGTGCGTTACACTGCAATTAAAGGAAAGGGGGGAGGGAAGCCATTTAGGTGTGTAAAAAGTGGCCTCGGAGGCGCAGTGCGTGAGCGTTGGTGCATTTTGGCCAAAAATGGTGTTGCAGGTTCGATACCACGTGATGGCACGCTATTTAATTCGGCTTGTTTTACCAGTTTTAGGGGTAATTAGACTTTTTTGACGCCAGATTCGGAATCAGCGATCCAAATCACTCCTACAACTGGTCAAGCAAGCCAAAAAAAAATAAAGTGCACGCATGCGGAATCGAAGCTCCCTTTTTTATAGCGTTCTACCTAACCCGATAAAAGGGGTGCACTACGTTTCACCGTCACTGTTTTCACCGTCACTGTTTTCACCGTTCACTATTTTCACCGTCACTATTTTCACCGTCACCTATTTTCACCGTCGCCTATTTTCACCGTCACTATTTTCACCGTCACTATTTTCACCGTTCACTAAATTCACCGTCAGCACTTTAGGACCGCTTTTTAGATCTAAATTTTTCTAAAATTTAAACAGTCTTGGTACTAAATTGTAGCCCTGAATGTCAGCTACATTTTGGTACTACAAATTCTGAAAAAAATAAAAAAAAATTAGAACTAAACTTTAGAAGGCGTTCAATCTCACACTTTTTCATCACGGTAGAACGCAGGGTGAGCGTCTTCTATAGTTTAGAACTAAAATTTTTCGTTTTTTTTAAAAATTGTAGTACCAAAATGTAGCTGACATTCAGGGCTACAATTTGGTACCAAAAATTTTAAAAATTTCGAAAAATTTAGACCTATAAAGTGGTCCTAAAATGCTGACGGTGAATTTAGGTGACGGTGAAAATAGTGACGGTGAAAATAGTGACGGTGAAAATAGGCGACGGTGAAAATAGTGAACGGTGAAAATAGTGACGGTGAAAATAGTGAACGGTGAAAACAGTGACGGTGAAACGTAGTGCACCCGATAAAAGTTTTCCACCCTACTTTTTATAAGTAGGGTGAGGTCATAAAAACAGATTTAACATGAAACAAGCAAAAACAAGGACGATTTTTGAAAAATTGCTAATACCCGCCTTGATTTGCAGTGTAACGCGCTGGTATGCCCCTTATTGGACCATAGCCGTCGCACGGCGTGTCACACACGTCAAATGACCAAATCGGGGTTGGCGTTCTGTTTTTAATGAAAATTCAAAATAGTTTTTCATTTTTAAATACAGTCAACTCTCGATACAGTGTACCCTCGATATAGTGTATATTTTCCTGATCCCCGCGAGCTACACTGTATCGAGAGTGGACTGTACCATTGACAAAAATGGCTCTAGGTAAATTTGTCCCCGGTAAATTCGTCCCCAGGTAAATTCGTCCCAGGTAAATTCGTCCCCAAAACCGCCAATTCAAAAATTTCGAACAGGTTCGAATCCGATCAGTAGGAAACACAATTTTTTCTTGTTAAAGAACCATATAGTCTTAGTAAAGCCGAATGTGGGTGGGAAGATCACCATGTTACGGGCGGCGGTGAATTGAACCTCTACAAATTTCGCAGGAATTTGAATTTTTTCGTCTGAACCAACCAAACCAAGTGGTCGTCAACTTGGAGCAAAAATTTTTTTACGTTTTCCATGTTCCAAAACATATTTTCTGGACTAATTCAGGCATGCTGAAGATGGTTTGATAGTGGTGAAATGCCGTTTTGTCGAGTATTTTTTGAGTATTGGACAATAATTGATTTTACCAAAACTGGTTTTCATTTAAAGGGGCATGCCCGTGCGTTAAGGCGCGAACCAGCAGTTTTTTTCAAAATTTTTCGAATCCTCCCATTTTTCACTCGTTCTGTGCCAAATCTGATATAGATGACCTTATACTGCTTTTAAAAACTAGACAGAAAACTTAAAAAATCTAGACGAGAACGAATGTAAAAAATTTTCGAGAAAGAAAAGAACTGCTGGTTCGCGCCTTTTCTCCTCATCGGGCACGATCATGCTCCTTTAAGCTCAAGAAATACCATACAAAACGGCATTTTAGCACTATCAATAATTTTTTGAATTGGCGGTTTTGGGGACGAATTTACCTGGAGACGAATTTACCGCCGCCCGACAAAAATACGCTCAATTCTACGCACTAAGTATTCACAAAACTGGTTTTTTTAATTTTCTATGGATACTTCTCGCCTAAAAAGTCTGTTTCAAATTCAATTTCCCCTATTTAACCCTCTTTTGCCAGTGTCTCAGGGGTGCCTGTTTTTTAATAGATTTCCGCATTTTTATAAAGAAATCAGGGAAAAAAGTAACAATGGCAGGAAAAAAATTCCAGAAAAGTTGAATTAGGAATTGGCCGAAATTTGGCCAACCGGCTTGAAGCGGTAAAAATACTTTTGGCGCCAATTCAAAAACTGAAGCTATTTTAGGGACAAATGTTTGAATTTTTTTAAACAATTTTGTGAGTAATACCAATAAAATCACCAAAAGAATTAAAAAATACAATTTGGAGCGCTACTTTACACCTTATGCACGTCACTGAGCATTTTTTTTCCGCGCATCTAGCATGCGAAACGCCTACCTTTTCAAAAATTCGTCTTCTAACGTAGTTTTGACTAATTTTTGTCTAAAAAATAACGTAGTGATCAACAGAAGAAATCTCAGTAAAAATAGTAAGGAAAAGCGATAAATAGACAAAAAATAATATTTTTTTCGAGTTTTTTAAAAATTACCGCGTTGAGCCGGTTGGCCAAAATATGGCCACGATTATTATTGCTCCAAAATATGGCTTTTATATTTCAGCGCTTGCAAATAAAAATGCATTGTTATCTGCTGGAATAGTACTTTCCAATTGCATAAGTAAAAGGCGTGGTGTAAATGAAATTATTGGTTTACTAAATCAAATAAGGATACAAAATCGCGTCATAAGACATCACCAAAAATACAACTTTTGGTTAAACTTTTTAAACTTCAAAATATGGCCAACCGGCAAAAGAGGGTTAAAGGGAGGACGTACTTTTATATACGCACTGTCTAGGTCATAGGTTCAAATCCGCCTGGGTGCATACCCTATTTTTTACCCATTTTTTCATGTTTTATTTACAAGTTTGGTGTCAAAATGATCTTCGGTCTCTCGGCTATCCAACAAGACCATCAGCACAGGGTTTAAGAATAATCATAACTGAGTTGCAGGCCAAAACCCATTTGAAATACATGCAATTTTTTTTTTGGCTAAATCGTCCACTTTCTCGATGAGAACTGCACGTTTGGAATAACTGTGATGTGCAGAAGAAAGCTGAGTGAACTACTACGATGGTGCCAGACAGATTTTTTTTAGCAAAGAATTGTTAAAAAATAACTTTTTTAAGTTAGCAACTTGACTCTGCCAAACCGATAAATTCGAACTTTTAGTTTTTTTTAACTTTTTTACATTTATAAGAGAGCTTGATTTTTTTCAAATCGAAAGAGCAAACTTAGAGCTCTCCTGTGGTATCAAAAAAAAAATCGAACACAGCTTACCTAAGCAAAGTTATAACCAAAAACATAATACAGTCGAACTTCTATATAACGGCACCCCTAGGGACCGCAAAAAAGTGCCGTTATATAGAAGGTTTATTTTGTGAGGGTTTATTGAGAGGGTTTATTTTGACTGAATTTTAGTCTAACCCTTACCAAATTGGTCTTATTTTGGGTGCCGTTATATAGAGGTTTGACTGTATGCTAAAAGAACTAAAAGAATTTGAATTCGGAATGTTTTTTAAAACGAATTTGTCTCTATATGAGGATCTCGATTTGAAAAAAGTCGCAAAAATCACGGTGCCACGAAAACCTTCAAAATTACAGATTATGCCTTTTAAAACTATGGTCCTTTAATTAATTAAAAAAGGGGTGAAAGCTGTTAAGGAGATAGCCTCGACACGAAAGGATTAATCCTAGCTTTTTCTTTTTTTTATGTGGTTTTTGAGCCATATTTTGTCGATAACTTGGTGTTGCAATGTCAGACAAACTTGTGCAAAATTAAAAGTTGGGCTAGCAACATCAATAGACTTTCAATAGACTTTGAGACTTTGATCAATGTTTTTACCATATTACCTCTGAGTAACGTCCCTATAGTAACATCAATATGTAACATCAATATCAGAATTTCAAAATAAAAACATTCAAAACATCAATGGTATCAATACCACACTTGCAGGCACAACCAACACATATATCCAAGGGAGGCAGTGTGTCACAGAATATGAACATTGACACTGCCACCATATAAGTAGGCAAAACCCTGGACTAGTTCTGGTGGCTTAACTACATACAACATGAGGATCCATTTGAAAAAATTGTGGAGGTAATTGCTGAATTTTATAGTCCAAAATAAGTTATGAATATATCAGAGTTTCTAAATTCCTTCGAAAATATATGGTACAAGGGTCGGCAGGCGCTCATCGGCGGCTATACAGACATTTTTGCATATACAATACCTAATTCAGGATTTCCAAACGTCCTTTTTTAAAGATTTGTCCTTTATTTGGGACCTCAAATCTTTAGAAATTTTGAGATTTCACGTCAAAATCTTTATTTTTGGCATTCAAACCCCAACAAGCACTGGATAAAATGGCACTTTTTGACCAAATGTCGTTTATTTTGTAATTTTGATTTGGAAGCCCTGACCCAATTGCTGGCAAAAAATTCGTGCTTAGCGTGCTCGATTTGCTCACAAACGGTCTTTAAAAATTCAAGTTTGTCTAACATTGCAACACCAAGTTATCGACAAAATATGGCTCTAAAATCACATTTGAAAAAACACAAAACTGCGATTGATCAGACTATCTCCTTAACAGCTTTCACCCCTCCTTTAAATTAAAAAAAATGGCGGAACAAAATAAATTAGGCGCTGTATGTCACAGATGAGAGTAAGAACAGCTTTTCCTCTGCCTTTAGCGCATAAAAAACCGAGCAATAATTGGCGGGAGCAAAGCTTTTGAATTTGGACCGTTCAATAAATTTGAATTCCCGCATTTTGCCTCAATTTACTGTCCCAATCAAGCTTTCTTTTCTGAACTAAAATTCTAAATTCCGTTACAGCTTTTTTTCATCGCGGTGCAAGAAAGGTGCAATTTGATGTGCTTATTTTTCACATTTTCAGCTGTGAAGGAATACGAATCATGGAAGGTTCAAAAACTCGTGCTTCCCGTGCTGCCAGAAATCGACGTAAGAGAAATTATACTCCAGGCAAGTTATTATTTTCTGAATCCTGTTGCCAATTGAAAATGTGTCAAGCATGTGAGAGAAAATCTTGGTATTGTTTTTGTTCACATGTTTACACTGCACATAATGCCAGGAAAGCTAAGTTGATCCAGATTTTGCAGTGGTTCAAAGCTGAAATCAGTAAAATTTCATGAAAACCGCTAAAATACCAATGAACTTCTCGATAAACTCGTAACTCATTTTCAGACTCATCTGATTTCTCTGACCAAGAAGAGGAGGAGCGTTCCAATTATGGCAATACTCAGCTTATACCAACTCCAAGCATCGACTCTGTCCTTCTCAATATGGCTAATCAAGCTCTTGCTTCTACCAGTCCAGTTTCTGGTGCTCAACCATCACCTCAACGGCAGCTTCCACTAAGTTCATCCCGTATTCGTTTTCCCCCTCGCAGCCTGGAAAGGAATGACAGTCCAGAAGTGGTAGCTTCTTGTCCCATCCGACTGGAAGAGCCTCGTCAGAGTATGGCATCTACCCTCCTTAATCTGAATAGAACATCTGCTCCGAGGATCTTAAATCGTCAACCCCGACATTTTCCTCCACCGTCATCCGTGTCTAGCTCGTCTGAAGGTAAGCTTTCCAGAAAATATTATAAGATTTTCCTTTTTTGGTCAACTATGAATAGTGTTTAGACGTCTTCTAAGTAACTTTTATATACTTAAACCGATAAAAAAGTAGTTTCCGAACAATATCCGTACTAAAAAGTTAGGATTTCGAGAAAATTTTGGTTACCATAAGTCGACCAATTGCCTTGGTCCCCAAACTAAATACACCGAAAAGGGTACCTGGATATCCTTAAAAATACCGAAAAGATGGGATTCGAACATAGTTTTGTTAACTGGGGCCTACCGCATAAAGAAACTCTGGTTTGCATACATTTTTTATGCATCCAGAGTCACTTTCAAGTGATTAGCGTCTAAGGTATGTGGGTGTGCGCATCTCAACCCCAAGCAACCAAGCCCCCTGCGCCCCCGAAGGGGGCGCAGGGGGCTTGGTTGGTTAACTTTTTAGTACGGATATTGTTTGGAAACTACTTTTTTATCGGTTTTAGCATATAAAAGTTACTTAGAAGACGTCTAAACACTATTCATAGTTGACTAAAAAAGGCCCCCCCCCCCAAGTAAACAAACAAAAAAATTTACGGCCATTTTCAAACCATATACGTTTTGAGGTATGCCAGCGTCAGATCGTCAGTTATTCGCCATGTGAGAGTTCATCCACCAGCTGCTCCTCAGCCAGCCCACAACACCTTAGCAGCCAACCTCGAAGAAGTACTTAACTCACCTCACAGTGAACTGCCCTCCAGTCGACCGATTTCCATAATCCGCCCAACCAATACCGGCACAAACATGCCAAACGAAATCGCCTCTCTGAAATCAACTTCCGGGATGACCAGTTTGGAGCTGAGGATGATTCTGTGCCTTTTTGCAATAAGTGTGCACATGAGTTTCCTAATTTGCTAAGGTTTATTTAAAAAGATTAAAGCCATTGTTAACGTGGACTGTTAAGGAATCTGGATCGACTAGACAATCGGATCAACAATTTGATGGGTAAGCTAATTGATCACTGACTCGGCGCCTTGTCCTATATATATATTCAGCGGGCCGAAGCTTTTTTTGATGCAGAAAATTTAAATTTGTGTTTCTATTATTTATGACAATCTTTATTTTTTGAAAAAAATAAATGACAAAATCGGAATTCTTTCAACTTTTTGGACCAGATAGATAAAAAAACCGAAGAAAGACTACAAAAATTTCAAATCTGGAGTAAAAAAAGAGTCGAACCCTAAGCGGTAACAAACTTTTTGAAGCTCTGTTAAAAAACAGCAGAAAAATACGGTCATATTCGAACCGCTTAATGACAGAACGCCAACGTCAATTTTGCCTTTCGACGTGTTTGACACCCCGTGAATCACCATGATCACCATAATCAGCCTCTAAAAAAAGATTTTTAGAGCATTTGGCGCCAGGGTGCACATATCGTTTTTGGGAAAAGGGGGCGTACAATCATAAAATGGGGCGTTTATAAGAAAAAAATTTGCCAAAAAGGGGGCGTCAAACTAATCAA
This sequence comes from Ditylenchus dipsaci, assembly GCA_004194705.1. Lineage (NCBI taxonomy): Eukaryota > Metazoa > Nematoda > Chromadorea > Rhabditida > Anguinidae > Ditylenchus > Ditylenchus dipsaci. The sequence goes on along the minus strand of SADC01001146.1, from coordinate 37,142 downwards.
GACAAAAATGAACAAAATATATTTTATGACACTTTATTCAGCCAGAAAACAATCGAGCCATTCAACAACAACACAAACTCATTTAAACCAATCATATTTCTCACTGGACCTGGCTTTCTTCATTAAATTTTTCTTGGAAAGGAAGTAGTCGTAAACATCGATGCAATCGAAATCAGTGTTGATCTTGACATAGATGAGAGCATTACGAAAAGCATTAAATGTAACACGTTTTGGCTTTAAACTTTAAAGTTTAAAGTGGCACACAAATTACATTACTAGCAAAATAGACACTAGTAAAATAAGAAAACAATAAAAAGTGGCATAAAACCTTTTTAAAAGTGGAAACTTTAAGGAAAAACGTTTAATGTTCGCCCCCTTTTTTCAAAATAAAAAGGGGGCGAAATATCCAAAAAGGGGGCGAACGCCCCAAAAGGGGGCGATATGGGCACCCTGTTTGGCGCTAGTAGCGAATACCACACCCCCGGAAAGAAACTTTCGCATGCATGCTTTTGATGCATTCAGAGTCACTTTCTAGTCATTTGTTGTAAGATATGTGTGTGTGCTCATATAAACTCCAAGCCCCCGAAGGAAGCGCAGGGGCTTGAGAGGCTTCCTCTGCCCCACGTTGGCTTCCTCAAAATCAAAAAGTCAAATTTTGTTCAATTTTTTTTTCAAAAAATCACTTTTCAGGTCAGAAAATGCTGAAAACACCTTTTTATCGTTTTTTGCGCATTGAAATTACTTAGAAATAGGTAAACACAATTTTGGAAAACCAATCTAGGGGAAGGAGGTGGTATGGCATTTAAATTTTAAGGAATTCTAATGCTACGCAGCTCCTAAGAAGAAGTCCGATAATGAAAAAAACCTTTTTAAAATTTTCTAGTAGAATTCTGCAATTTCCTGGTGAAATTCAAACTTTTAAGCTGAGTGGAACATACAAGTTCACCCTAAAGGCTAAGTGGAACATACAAGCACACCCCCTAATAGCAGCCCAGCCTCTAAAAAGCTTGACCTTTAAAAAGTTTTCCCTTAAATTTTGATCCCTTAAATTTGAGGTTAAAATTTATTTCACGCAGTAAAATACTGATTTACTGTAGTAAATACATAAACAATAATTTTTCTAAGTTGTAAAATTTTTTTTTTGGATCAACATGTAGTCCTGAATCTTTGGCTTCTAATGAGCTATCAATCGGCCCAATGTGGTCAGAAAAAAATTAAGCTAAATCTTTTTTATGAAACCACTTCTCGTTTTTCAAAATTATTGGTGACTTCACTTTTACACATCACACCGAGCCAGTTGATAGCTCATAAGAAACTAGAAAACCAGGGCTACGTGTTGATCTAAAGAATTTTTACAAATATGGGAAACACCAAGAAATACCTTCGTATGTATTTACTGTGGGAAATCAGAAAAAATAAATAAAAAAAATTAAAAAGAAAACAAAAAAATCAGTGTTTTAGTATGTGTGTTTTCAGTAACAGCCATTTTAAATAAGTAGACGGAGGAAACGTCAACTCATTGATGGAAAATTAGTTCTTTAAATTTATTTAAATTTTCATTATTCAAATCAACCATGCAAAATAATTTTGACAGGGTTGAAATATACAGCTCACTCTCTAACTAAATCAGTTTCCTGGGTAAAACAGAAACTTTTTTACGGAGTTTCATTTTCTTCGAAAACTGCTGCCTCTTTTTTCTAAATACAATGTTAGGTTGACCATCCTAAAAGTAAACTTCTTCGTATTGTTCCAACTATAAATAAACTTTTTTCAGCAGTCATGAAATCTGGGATGGAGAAAGTGCGCAACAATGGCTTCAATCAGGCCCTCAACGAGTGCAACCCCGTCAATAGGCGTGGTTGGTTTTGGTAATAGCACAACTGCAGCCATCAAAGTGATTCCAAGAAAGCCCGCGGTAGTACAACCTGTGGTAGTAGAGCCTGTAATAGAGCAGGAGCCCTCTTCAGACTCGGATTCAGAGCCTGAAGCAAATGCAAAAGATGTGTATTTATCGGTAGCATTTAAAAAAGTCACTTAGATCTTCAAATATTCTTATATTTTTCAGGCGTTAGAGAAAGAAATCTTACAAGTTACACCTGACAAATTCAACGTGGCCGTTCTGAATGAGCTGAGCGAAACCGTCAAAGACACTAGATTGACAAAGGCAATTTCAGCAGATTTACTAATGTTTTTGAAACAAAAACTCAATTTTTAGGTAACCACTGCTCTGGAACATCTTGTAAAGCTGCGTATCCTGAAAGCATTTGGCGGAAGTAGCAGTCCAACTACAAACAACAACAATTCGACAGTTCTCTACAAGAAAAACATGAAAAGATTTGCCGAATTAAAGTTATGATTGGTTTTTTGCTATAACTTAGATTTAGTTTTTTGGATTTTGTTTGAGAATTTGGATGCTGAATAAATATGAAAAATAAGCGAATGAACTTGAGAGCAAAATAGATTCGGTGGATATTTTTTAACGGGCATGTCCTCGCGTCTTTCTCGAAAAGAATTCTTTGTGTTGTTATCTATATTTTTGACGTTTTCCAAGTATTTTTAAAAGTACTGAAAGATCATCTATATCAGATCGGATGAAAACCAATTGGAAAACGAATCGATTTAAAAAATTGCTTGTCCCCACACTTATTTGCTGTGTGACCCACGGACATGCCCGTTTAAAGGAGGGGGAAAAGCCATTTAGGTTTTAAAAAGTGGCTTCGGTGGTGCAGTGCGTGAGCGTCTGTGTTTTATGGTCATAAAAGGGTGCGTAGGTTCGATCCCGCATGCGTGCACTTAAACCTCAGCACGTAAAAAAATGTACTCTTTTTTAAAGAATGCTTTTTAATTTTATTGATAAAGCATGTAAGAAATTCATTGAAGTGGAAAAAGAAACGCAAAAATTAAAAATTGATACGAAAGCATCATAGGGAAATAAATCGAAAATGCCTTAAAAGAACCAATAAAAATGAGAGCGGCCCGAACGTCCACCAAGCACTAGTAAATAATCATCATTGCGTTCATGTATCATTGAGAGTAAATTTAAGTTTCGAGTCTTTGGTTTAAAATGTGAACGAGAAGCTCTATTCGTACATGAGGATTTATAGTAAAGCACTTTTGTAGAGATACTTCGCTAAAATCGTCGTTATATTAGTTTTCTAAATAATAATAACAATAATATAACGAACGACAGTTAACTACCTAGAGATGTCTATGTTAAATTAATGAACTCTCGTGTTAAATTAATTTAGATTAAAATTAATTAAATAAATTCAAAAGTGAAAAAAAAACAGTCAAAATTGCAAAATAAGGAATGACGTTATATTTATGATAAGGGATGTAGGTCAGGGTAACAATAAAATTGTTTTTTTCGTATTTTCTCGTACAAATCTCATAGTTTTGATAAGGTCTTAAGCTTTTCGAGCAACAGCTCAGATTGCAATCTGATAATGCAGCCAATCTAATCAGCTGGGATATACAAATAGATAAGATTATCATGGTCCTTACTTTTGACATCGGGACACACCAGACTTATAGTCAGTGTTGTGCTGAGGACGATTTTTTGGCCTGTGAGTGAGAGTGAGTGAGAATGAAATTCGCCCTCACAGGCTGTGAGTGAGAGTGAGAATTTCGAAATTTGTCTTCACAGGCTGTGAGTGAGAGTGAGAATTTGAAATTTGTCCTCACTGAGAGTGAGAATCTCACTGAGATCTCAGTGAGAATTGAAAATTTTCAATTTGCAACTTTTTATTAAGCAAAATTTCGGGAATTGATATAAACAAATGATTGTGTATTCAAAGAGTAAATTGAGTTCGACTTCTATGTCTTGCCGTTGCTAACCCGCATTGAGAGAAAGTTCATTCGATTGGGCTGCAGGGCTTTAAAAACATCCGGAAGATACATCCGGATGTGGATGTGTACATCCGAAACATCCACATCCGGCGGATGTGGATGTTGGATGTCAAAAATTTTTTTCGGCCGGATGTGGATGTAGGATGTCAAAAAAAATTTTTTAAAGCCCTGTTGGGCTGCTCGTCGCCGGCGTGCTTAATATTTGTAATGCCAGCTCAGCAATATATTTTCACTCCTGAAATGTTCTCTTATAAATAATATTTCAGCTTAATGGAAGATTATTTACTGTGGACTGCATGCCTTTCCGAAATTTCGTCGCCTCACTACTCTTTTCGATAGAGCAGTCCAACGCCAAAGTGTGCTCAAAACAGCTTTTAATCATTTGCTTTTCGCTTTGCTCGACACCGGGTTGTCGTGGTCTCTCCATTTTTGCCAGTTTTGCCATGATTCCAACTGCTTGTTTTTTGTGGTTGAGCAATGCTTTCACTACTTTTTTGCAATATCTTCACCTATGAAAATTCAGGAAAGCCATTGCTGCGTTTTTTAATTTGGCACACAAGACCGCAGTCGCTCTTACAACTTTGGCCACCTTTTTCGTTGCTGCTGAAAGCAAGCTTGGGATACTCCAGTCCAAGTTGGACTCCATCAAAAAGTCGTTGGAATCAGCAGATCAAGACTTGGACAAGGCAGAATCTGAATTACTTGACCTTCAACATCTGTCCAAAGATCTTGCCGAAGAAATCAACGCTAAAACCACTGAAGTTCGCTTGAAAAAGAAACAGAAGGAGATGCAAAACAGCAAGTTGAGTTGGCGATCTCTCAGGTTTAAATAATATCACCTACCGTATTTCCTCTAATATAAGCCCCCTCTAATACAAGCCAACCCCCTCAACTTTAAGGGTCTGCATCTCAGGGTAGAAGCAATATTTTGCAAAGCTGTTGTCTTCTTCGTTCTTCCTGTTCTTCTAATTTCTACCGTTTTTCTAATTTCACTTTTTATATTTCGGTTGTGCACCCGAAAATCTCGAGATCGAATTCCAAATTTTCCGATTTTCGGGTATCCAAAAATAGAATCCCGGGGCTTTTATTGAAGGAAATACGGTATTCCACCCATTTTATTCAATACCTATTTTACAGCTATGTAAATTTTATTATTTACTTAACATACTTGACGTTTAATTTGTGCTCTTCATTATTTTAATTATCTACTTCATCTTTGTAAACAATTTATTTTTACAACCTTACTTGATTTTGTTGCATGATTTGAAATAATAAGACTAAAATAATTCAAGAATGATATAAATTGATGCCGTCTATGTAACGGAAATTCTCAAAAATTCTCACTGAGGATTGAGTGAGAATGATATTTTGTGTGAGTGAGAGTGAGTGAGAATGGCATTTGTCCTCACATAACTATAAGTTATAGTTTGACGGAAATTGAAGATGGAAAGAAAGGGATGGAGGCGTTTGGTTCTTTTTGTGCCGTTTTTTAAACTCGCGTTTTTTTCAAAATTTTTGAATGTTTGGTGCATGTTTTGATTTTTTTTTAATTTAGGCCAAGCCTTAAGCGCAGAATAGGTCAGCGCGTTTCAAGAAGGGCTCAAGCCGAAAAAAATAAAGAAAATACGCGAATTTAAACAGAAGACACAAAAGAAACAAACGTCTACGCACCAAAAGACCAGAGCTCACTCTCCTTTCATCTTCAATTACCAATCCTTTACGGAAGGCTGTCAACTTTAGCTTTAGTTTTGTCCTATTTTTGCTAAATTTTTCTCGATCGCCACAACAAAACTAAGCCAAACCCAAAATTATTAAATGAAATCAAAAGTTCAGATTTTTCTATTTAATCAATTGTCAAGCAAGCTATGCCCTTTTGTAAAAATGACCGTATTAACCAAGGTAAGTGTGTTTACCTTACTTATACCATAAATAGTGTTTTTCAGTGTCCACAGCCACCCTTCTAGCCATGTTCAGCAATGTGCAGCTGGAGAATGAGCATTGTGCATTCTCTATATTCCTGCAATGTATGCAGCACTCTTTGTACGATGACAACACCAACACTGAACTACCCACACTTCTCTGCAACACTTGCTTGCCCACTTTTGAGAAGTTTTGTAGAGGTTGGTTTTTCCAACAAATTTAAATATGAACCATTTTTCAGGTGTGACCAGGGTGGAAAAGTCAGTGCAGACAGAGGATAGCCAAGAATATTACTGCTCTCCGTGTGCTTCTCTGAACCTTAATTTGGATGAGGAAGACATGGTTGATGACCAGCTGAACCAAATGGTGAGATATTTTGATGAATAATCTCTATATAGTTTTGGACTATGTTTATCCGTTAGTCACGTTTTTGGTAGATCGGGTTTTGGACTTTTTTGAAGCAAAAGCTCGAAAAGCTCTCTGTAACGTTGTAGTGCAAAATCTTGGCTATCGAATAAAAAAAGTTTTATGCAAACAAAGATTTTTGTCGGAGCCTAATCTATTTTAAGATTAGGATTCGGAAATCAGGACCATAGTAAACGCGGAAATTCAGTAAATTAAAATGTTTTTTTGTATCGAAAAGAAGTTGAAACTTATCATTCAGTTATTAGTTTTCTTTGTGTGTGGTGGCCACTTAGAGTACTGTATTTTCTCTATTAAACGCCGGGGACTTTTATTGTTCAACCCCCAAAAAATCTAAAATTGTTAATCAAAAATGGGCTTAACTTTAAAAATGTAGTCAAAAACATGTTCTACTACTCTTTCCAAGCAACTTTAAAAAAAAACAGTCCATGCGAATCATGCATAACGACCGAAATATGTACATTAAAAAAATACACTCAAAAAGTTTTCTTTATCAGCACCATTCTGCTATGAGTGTTTATTTTGACTCATTTTTACACAGTCTTCTGTAAACATTCCGTGTCATTAGAATCGGCTTGAATCGCACTTTTCGAGGTATTGAACTGCTAATATTTTTCATAAAAAAATCTAGAAACACCCGCTTTTTTGTAAAAAGTGCTGTTTTCCAAAATGCAAATTTTTGTGGAAAATGCCAATTTCTCTATTTTTTACAATGTCCCGACCTGATTTCTATTGCAGATTCTGATCCAGCACAAAAAAACTGAACAAGTTGGCTGGAAAAAATTTCGTCTCGAAGGTGGTGGAGAAAAAGTTATAGCCATTTAAAAAAAGTTAACCTCACACAAAATTTCACACACAAATTTCCCATAACTTTTTTTCTGCTGATAACACATTGAATTCTAACCAGTGATGCAAATATGGATGTGGATTTTTTCAGGTGCAAAAAGATTTCTTTTTGGTGCAAAGAGATTTCTTTTGGTGCAAAAAAATTTGGTGCAAATAAGCTCTTTTTTGGTGCAAATCGGATCTTTTTTGGTGCAAAAAGATTTTATTTTGGTGCAAATTAGATCTTTTCTGGTGCAAATCAAATTCTTTTTGGTGCAAAAAAACTATTTATGTTTATGAAACAAAGTATGCTTTTTCATTTCTGTCTTTACAATAGCATGCATACAATGCCTTAATGCTTAATAATTAAGTAAGGCTCGCAAACATAAACGAATGGTTCGGCTCGCGCTTTTTACGTGAGCTTCGAAGATATTACTGGTCTAAACTTTAAATTTATGTCTTATTTTGTTGTTGTTTGCGAAAAAAAAATCAGTGAAAAATAGGAAAAATGAAAAAAATAAACAATATTTAGGCGTTATTTCAACTAACACTATTCTATACGCATTCTTCACTAAACTATACGCTTATAATAGATGCGAGCCATATGGCTCGCGAGCCATACGGTTCGCCAAGTTAGCTATTTGGCGAGCTCGCAGCTCGCGTGCTTATTTGCAGGGGTGCGAGCTGCGAGCTCCAAATGCACAACACTGTCTATAACACAGTTTAATTTTATCTATTCTTTTATAAATTTTTTATTCTTATCGTTTAATTTAGCCATCCAGTTGGGCACGATCAGAAGAAAATGATTTGACCACAGAAGAGGAATTGACCACACCCCTGAACCTTTGCAGCAAGATGGCAATAAGGCGAGTGGGCCAGAGCAATTCACAAGTATTGATGAAATGCAGGTATTAGTGGTTAATGAACTTTTCAACGATTTTTGGAGATATATAAAAGCTATTATCAGTTAATCGGCGACACCAGTGAGGATGATGACAATGGTGACCAGCCAGAAGCCGCTAATGAAGAAACCGCTAAACATAAGGTCAGGATATCCAGAAATTCCAATATTCAGGAATTCCTTTCATAAATAGTCAACACTCAATCTTTTAATTTAAATTTCCTAACAACTAAGCATCTTCCTTAAGAAAAAAATGTATTTTTCTTAAATTCGCCCCCTTTGATCAGAAATGAGCCATATAGAGCCGAGTGGTATGGCCTGACCACTTCAGGCGCGCATTTTTCCGCTCAGTAATCAAGAAACTCCTTTACTTACAAACGGCTGTCACTTTTTTTAACCGTATTTTTGAACTCTGTTATGAGCAATCTGCTCAGAACCGTCTGACATGTCAAAGACCTTATTTTCGGCTGCCTGTGGGTTCTGTTTTGAGTCCTATTCTCTGGATAGCCTATGGATGGGCAAAGTACAAACCAAATAGACCAAGTGAAAATCGTGTTTCTGACATTATATACAGGGTATCGAAACCTACTTTTTAAAAATATTTGTACTTTTTTAGGACCTGAAATCTTTTTAATTTTTGAGTTTTAACGTCAACTTTTTTTTTCGGCGCTCATAAATCAATAAGCACCGGATAAAATGGCCTTTTTTGACTAAAAAAACCAAATCGTACTTCTTTTTGGTCAAATGTACTTTTTTCTAAATTTTAATTTTGCAACCCTGGACTTTACGTACCAAAAAAAATAGGCAATTCTGAGTTGCCCTGTAAAATCAAATTTCTAAAATACGGTTTAAACCGATTTTAGGAAACGAGAAAAAACCTTTATTACTAATACCCAAATGGATTACCCCTGTTTACCACTCTAATTTTTTTTTTCTGGTACCATCTACGGCCACCCGTGCTCATCTTTGACATTTGATTACATGCCAATTATTCAACTTCGAATTTCAGCCGACTCAGGAGGAACATCAGACCAGCTCCAAAGGACACAAAAGAAGAGGAGGACGTCTTACAATTAATTTCTTTGCCGCCAAAATAGCTAGACAGCCACGTGATCTGTACCGCAAAGAGCAATATGCTCAGGTGCGACAAGCCAACCCGGGCTGGAACAGTACCCAAATAAACGAGAAGGTGGCCAAGCAGTGGAAGGATCTGAAAGACAGGTCCAAGTATTACCAACTAGCTGCCCAGAACCGTGACCACCCGCTTCCCAATAGAGATGGATGCAAACGCAAAAGAGCAACCACAGCCTTTAATTTTTACCAGAGGGAACGCTTCGAGACACTCAGCCAGCAGCCTGATTTCGACAAGATCCAAATAAACAAGCAGATTGGTGAAGAGTGGAAACAGCTGCAAGACAAGTTAAATGGGTGTGCATGGCAGATGACCACCGAGCAAGCAATAGCGACCAGTAGAAGAAGAATATCAACAATTGCCGGTTTATTTGCATTTGCTACTTATGCCATATTTTGATAAATTTCTATTTTTAAATGGTTTTGGAACGTGGTATTGCGCGGAATTCAGGGCAATAGGCAGATTTAGGATTAAAATTAATAATTGGCATAAATTTATTCAGTTTACATAAGAGCTAATCTATCGTATTTCGTCTAATAAGCCAGCACCCAGGAAGATGATTGAAAAAAGGCGCACCAAAATGCCACTTGCAAAAGTTTTGAAAATTTTCACGGAAGATTTATATATTTGACAGGTGTTTTCAACGGGCAAATCTTATTCTTGCTGTAAAAATAATTTTTCTTTGCCTCAAAAATTTTTGCCGTAGAAAAACTTCTTTCTGTCTTAATAATACTTTTGTTTCCGTGGAAAAACTTTTCTTTGCCGCTAGAATACTTTTTTTTTCTGCCGCAACGCATATTTTCTTTTGTTGTTAGAAGTTGTTTTACAGAAAGAAAAAATTTACCGCAAGTTTTTCGCGGCAAAAAACGTATTTCTGCGACAGAAAAAAAGTGTTTTTGCGGCAAGAAAAAGGTTTGCCTGTTTTCAACCATAGCTTTTTAAATTTAATTTAGTAGCAAAAGGGATTTTTTTGAATTTTTAAACTTGCACAGTTTTCTTTAATGGGCCTTAAAAGGGCCATTGCACCTGCTTTGAATTGTCCCCGCCAACTCAAATTTTTTTACCTAATCATTCAACTTCTGTACGGATTTTTCAACTTCGTTTCTACCAAAATAAGGCCTAAAATTCAATTTTAGGTATAGTTTTGATAGAAACCAAGTTGAAAAATTCGTACGTGGATCCAACGATAAGAAAAAAAAATGAATTGGCGGGGGACAACCGTTGTCGGAGACGGCAATGGCCCTTTAAATATTGTTCACTTACCGTATTTTCTCTAATATAAGCTCACCCTAGAAGTCATCCAAAATATAAAAGCCCCCCTCTAATATAAGCCCCCCCCCCCTCACAGGTGGGTATCCTAAAAATATAAGCCTCCTCCTTTTATATAGACCAGAATCAATTTTTTTTCGATAAATAGGTATTGCTAAAGGTGGTAAAAGATGCAAATATGGTCTTTATGTATTTGCCAAGCATATCTTTCAAAGTGGACCGTTGGAATACTTGTGAATGAGTAAATCTCACAGCAAAACTACATCGAGGCAGGTATATTTTAGCGGGTACTTTGTTGGTTAAAAAAGTTGCTTTATGGTAATCATCGGCAGAAAATCAGCAATAAGGATAAGAAGTGACGTTGGTTTATCTAACCTTTTTTAAAAAGTACAGGGTGAGTCAAGAAATTTGAATGGGCGACGGTGAATTCGCCAACAGTAAATTTGCCGACAGGTAAATTCGCCGACAATTCTTAAATATTAAAAAGAAGCGTCTCGTTATAGTGGTTGATTAGAGATGCGCGCACTCACTTACCTCAGACATAATTCCGAGCAAGACTCTTGATCAAAATGCATATAGAGAACCTTTTTACCCAGCCCAATTTTAAAAACATGGTAAAAACAGTGAAATAGTCAAAGTAATCAAATTTAAGAGTTGTCGGCGAATTTACCTAGTGCCAATTTGAACACTTTTAATAGGCCATAACTTTTTGTCTAGGCCAAATTCCGAAATTCTGTGAACGCAGAATGACTCAATTTTTCATAGGAATTTGTTTGGTATGTAATGTGAAAAACACGATTTTGCTTGGTCCCCCTCTGGTTTGGCCTTGTCCATCCAGAGGCTATCCTCAGACATGTGCTTGGCTTTGCTGCAAAATTAAGATAATTTGCTGTGAAATTGCAATACGCACAAAATAAATGCAGGAAGAACGCCTCCGAGAGAACGGTGTTTATAGGAAAAATGCTTTTGATGTTTAAACGCTGTTTTAACAATGTTACGTGAAAAATTAGAAGCGATCATAGGATGGCGAAAAAAATTATGACTCGAAATTTCCTACGCGCCTTCGGCGCGGCGAGTTCAAAAAAATAAAAGCCCCCCCCTCTAATATAAGCCCCCTCCCCTAGAGGGCATCCATAAAATAGAAGCCCCGGTGCTTCTATTAGAGGAAATACGGTATATTTATTTGGCTCTATGTTAGCTAAAAGACAAATATTTTGACTTGGTTTGTTTGTCTTTTTGTAAAACCTGGTTAACTAATGTTTCGCCTTCGCTTTATGAGTACAAAATACGAGACGAAGATAAGTTCGATTTACTTAATCTCAGTCATACAGAATTTACAGATTTACGAAATAAAATTAATCCGTTTGTGTAGCAAAATATGGAACATTTTGAATTATGAAAATCACTTTATTTTTCCAAAATTGATTTACACTTGAAAAAAGCAATGAATACCGAATAAATATCTTTTAAAACAATTGAGTGAGATCGCAAAATGTATTTATATATGTATGTATATAATGTGCATGTGTATATAATGTTGGGAGTGACACCACAACATGCAACCTTGCTTAGTAATTAAAATCATACAGTTAGAACAATAATAACTGATATAATAATGTTTTTATGCTTGCTGTTAAAGCAACAGAGAGACCCATCTAGTAGGATGATTACGGTATTATTCGTTTAAAAGCAACAACTAAAGGCTGAGAACAGTCACAAGAGAGAGTATTACACGAAATTAATAATTAGACTATCAACTACTCTCAAACCTGACTACCGTAACACTTCTAAATACCGTCCATCGCCGCTCGCCTGGTTAGAAGTGGCGTTCTTGGCATTGTGTTTTTTTAAAATTTAAAATGTTTGAGGAAAAACATTTTTAGTGCACTCAGAAAATTTTCGGAAACTCGCCTAGCAGACCAGTGCTTATATTTTACCTTAGAAAAAAGGGCCTGTGGGACCACGAAACCCAAATGCCGGGCTATATTACAGTTAAACTTCAATCACCCGGAAATCAGATAACGCGGCACCGTAGTCTAACTGCATTTGGTTGGCCAGAAAAGAATAAAGCAAAGTGACGCAAATGAAATAAAGCAAAGTTACGCTTCGATAAGCCAGGCACCTCGATAACCGGCACCTTGAGGTTGATTTCTAGGATGCCGAGCTGTCGAGGTTTGACTTTATGTTGCAGAAATTTGTAAAAGGTGTTAAATGCTAGGCGGGATCGAACTTGAAAGCAAGACTGCGATACCAAAATCTATTAATTAAGAACGTGTGGTCATTTCTCATCTCAAAATGTCATTTTATTGGCTTGAGTTCAGAATCCCCCCCCCCCACGGGACTGATCAGGTGAGGAGATAACTTCATATTCGTGTTTCTCGACCCGATTTCATGAGAAAGCCGGCTGTTTTTTTGGTTCTGAAAAAAAAAAATTTTTTTTCGAAAAGTTTCGAACCACAGGGGGGTATCATGGTTTTTAGTCAAAATTTAAATTGGCGCCTTTTGAATTTAAAAGGGATTAAGGGCTGTATAGGGAGGGGAAGGGAATAAAAGGGGGCCACTAATCACACAGGGCCACTAACAAGAAGATGTTGAACATAGTTTTGAATACTGGGGCCTACCGCATAAATAAACTCTGGTATGCATGCTTTTTCATGCATCCAGAGTCCCTTCGAGTGATTTGTGTCTAAGGTATGTGGGTGTGCGCATCTCAACTCCAAGCCCCCAAGCCCCCTGCGCCCCCGAAGGGGGCGCAGGGGGCTTGAGAGTTAGAGATGCGCGCACACACTTACCTTAGACATGATTCCGAGAAGTACTCTTGACCATAAAATGCATATAGAGTCTGTTTTTGCCACGGCCCAGTTGAAAACATGGTGAGGCAGTCGAAGAATACATATATTTACTTTTATATTGTTCTGCCATAAAAGTGGCCCCCTTTATTCCCTTCCCCTCCCAATACAGCCCTTATTCCCTTTTAAATTCAAAAGGCGCCAATTTAAATTTTTCAAATTTTGACTAAAAAACCATGATACCCCCCTGTGGTTCGAAAAATTTTTTTTTCTCAGAACCAAAAAAACGCGCGGCTTTCTCATGAAATCGGGGTCGAGAAACACGAATATGAAGTTATCTCCTCCACCTGATCAGTCCCCGTGAGGGGGGGGGGATTCTGAACTGCAACCTTTATTGAGTGCTTGTTGAGTTTTAAGCACCAAAGACAAAGGAAATTCCCATAAATTCTAAAGATTCAGTGTCCCAAAAATAAAGCAACTCTTTAAAAAAACAGATTGGCGTCTTGCTTAAAAGAATGCCACAATAGTCAGATTTGTTAGCATTGCTACATCAACAGCTTTGGAGGATGGTCTGCCAGTAGTCTTTTTGCCCTCCTCAGCGCTTCCCCCACCTGGATCGGGCTTTTGAGGGGCCCCCTTCTTTGCAGTTCATAATCAGATCGCAAGGTTTTAATCTATTCGTCGGCAACCATTTCCTGCAATTTTAGGTCTACGAAGGCTCTCTACAATAAAGCCAAACCATGATCCTTGAAGGTCAAACAGAACCACTAGAAGGTGATGGTCACCAGCTGGTTTGGTCTGCAGCGCTTTATCTACTGGAAATTCACTTTCGAGGATCACCTGCAATGCAAATGTATGATTTGTGGAGAAAATAAACTTAACAGACCCGCATCCTGAGGTCAACTACTCGAGCAGGCATTTGAAGACCATTGTCTAGTTTGCCCAGACAATGTCGTTGTGAGCGAAGTAGTTTGAATCTGACGAATCTAAATCGATTTTATATACTTTATCAAAAAACTTCAGTTAATTGAAAACTCCTAGTAGTAGCCATTTGCTTTTACTAGAAATTTTCAGCTTTTGTCTCATGAAATTCTTATTTTTGAACCAAAATTGTTGATCTATTGTTCTATTCATGTTTAAAAACGCAACGAAATCCGAAAATCAGCACTTTTGAGAAATTTCACAAATGTGACTTGAAAAATACGGTTTCAGGCAAACGGTGTACGTTCCCCCGTGGCAAGCACGCTTTTTGACAACCACTACAGTCAACTTTTGACTTACAACGTCCCTCCTCAAGTTAGTTCCCACCTAGGTTCGGCAATTTTTAATCCCACATTTTCAAGTGTTTTGCCAGTTGTCTTCGGTTAGCCCAGTCCGAAAACTAGCAAGGATTTCGATTTTGCCGGTCGTTTTGTAAATTGTAACCGTTTTTCCCAAAAGACACGCGGCTCTCGATCTAATGATCACCTATTTTCAAAAAGGTGATGGTTGAGTCGGTAGAGTCGTCTGTACTCCACTCCAAATAGCTGCTTTGTATTGTAATATTTGATTTTGCCCCGTAATTAATGAAAAATGTAAATTTTATTTTTTGTTAATTTTACGTTTATTTTTCCATTTTTTTTAACTATCGTGCATCTCAAGATCTGAGCTTTCTATTGACCTATCAAAATGCATTGAACAATTTTAAAATGTAAAAATTTAGGGGTTTGGAAAAAGTAGAAAAAAATAAAAGTTACTTCATTCGAACCCCTGAAATCTCTACATTTCTGAAATTATTCAATGAAGTTTGATAGCTCGTTAGAAAGCTGAGATCCTGGGCCACACGATGATTTTGAAAAAAACGCGAAAATTAAGAGAACAATTTCATCTTCAAATTAAGGTGCATTTTTCAGGAATTAAGGCAATTTTTATGAAGTGGCAAGATTAAATACCGTATTCTCTCTAATAAACGGGCATGCTCGTCTATTTTTCTGCCCTGAATTTTTCTGACTTCATGTTAAAATGCAATGAAACACGGTTAAATACAATAAAATACGGCAGTGAAACACGAACCACCCTAGTTTTGGTCTTAAAGGGGCATGCCCGTGCCCGACACGGAGAAAAGGCGGGGACCAGCACTTTTTTTCTTTCACGATCAAGTTTTACATGCATACGCATTCAGATTTTTTAAGTTTTCTGCCTAGTTTTTAAAAGTAGTATAGGGTCATCAATATAAGATTTGACGCAAAAACGAGTGAAAAATAGAACGATTCAAAAAAAAATTGCTGGTCCCCGCCTTAACTTTTTTAAAACGCACGGGCATGCCCCTTTAAAGGGTGTCCATCTATCAGAGAATTCTCTTTAAATAGAGAGCACCTGTCTATTACAGTCGAACCTGGATACAAAACCACCTCGATATAACACCACCCAAAAATAGACCTATTTGGTCAGCTTGACTAAAAGCAAGTCAAGTGAATCCTCGATACAACACCACTTAGGGTCGGTCCTTGGGGTGGTGTTGTATCCAGGTTCCACTGTAGAGAGAATACAGGGTAACACTTTACTTGGCCCTCCCCCACGGCTGACCCACTTTCGAGGTGAATTTTTAAAAACCGATTGCATATTCGTGTTTCTCGACCCGGATTTTTACGGGAAATGATCAGCAGATTCTGTGAAAGTAAAATTTTTTTTTTACGATTTGCCTTGGTCCCCAAGGTAAAATTTTAGAAAATTTTGAAAAAAAATTCTCTCCCCTCTAAAAATTTTTAAAATAAAAAAAAAAATTAAGAGAATAACAGGAAGACAGGGAAAACAGGAATTTGAAGGAAAAAGTCCATTTTATCTAGTGCTTATTGCCATTTTGAAGCAAACAAAAAAGGTTTTGACTGAAACTTCGAAAATAAAAAAGATTTGGGTCTCAAAAAAAGGACAAATCTTTTTAAAAAGGACATATGGCAGCCCTGCTCTATATGCATTTTATGGTCAAGAGTACTTCTCGGAGTCATGTCTAAGGTAAGTGAGTGCGCGCATCTCTAACTCTCAAGCTCGATAGACACAAATCACTCGAAAGTGACTCTGGATGCATGAAAAGCATGCATACCAGAGTTTATTTATGCGGTAGGGCTGGGGGAAACTTGCCAAAAACGAAATTAGCCAAATACGAAATTTGCCAAAACGAAATTTGCCAAAACGAAATTTGCCAAATCGAAATGCGCCAAACGAAATATGCCAAAACGAAATTTGCCGAAACGAAATTTGGCCAACGAACCAACAGGGGGGACCAAGGCCGTTTTTACGTTTTTTTCGAAATTTTCGAAACTGTGTCCTAACCACCTAAAACCACCCCAAACAACCAAAAACCTCCTAAAACAGCAAAAACCACCCAAAATCACACTAAACAACTCAAAAACACCCCAAACCACCCGAAACCATACAAAACTACACTAAACAAAAATTTTGCGGGAATTTGAATTTTTAGTCTGAACCAACCAAACCAAGTGGTCGTCCACTTGGATCGAATTTTTTTTACGTTTTTGGCTTCTAAAACAGTGGCAAACAGTGGCAAAATTGAGGCAAACAGGCAAACAGTGGCAAACAGTGGCAAAAATTTGACAGTGGCAAAATGCCGTTTTCTCAGTTATTTTTTGAGGTTTGGCAAATAATTGATTTTACCAAAATTAATTATTCCCCAAAACTCAAAAATTTCTTCATAAAACGTGATTTTACCACTGTCAAACCATGTTCAGCGTGCACGAATAAGTCCAGAAAATAGGATTTGGAATCCAAAAACGTAAAAAAAAAATTCGATCCAAGTCGACGACCACTTGGTTTGGTTGGTTCAGACTAAAAATTTAAATTAAATTTATAAATTTTAATTTTTGTTTGGTGAAGTTTTGAATGGTTTCTGGTGGTTTCGGTGTTCTGGGTGGTTTTGTGTGATTTTGGGTGTTTTGGGTGATTTTGGATGGTTTTCGCTAGTTTGGGGTGATTTTAGGTGGTTAGGACAGTTAGGACACAATTTCGAAAATTTTGAAAAAAACGTAAAAACTGCCTTGGTCCCCCCTGTTGGTTCGTTGGCCAAATTCGTTTCGGCAAATTTCGTATGGCATATTTCGTTTTGGCGCATTTCGATTTGGCAAATTTCGTTTTTGGCAAGTTTCCCCTAGCCTGCGTAGGCCCCAATATTCAAAACTATGTTGAACATCTTGTTGTTAGTGGGCCCTGTGTGATTAGTGGCTTTCTTTTATTCTCTTCCCCTCCCAATACAGCCCTTATTACCTTTAAAATTAAAAAGGCGCCATTTAAATTTTTTTTTCAAATCTTTCTAAAATTTTACCTTGGGGGACCAAGACAAATCGAAAAAAAAAATTTTTACTTTCACCGAATCTGATGATCATTTCTCGTAAAAATCCGGGTCGAGAAACACGAATATGCAATGGTTTTTAAATATTCACCTCGAAAGTGGGTCAGCCGTGAGGGGGGGGGGGGGGGGAGCCCAAGCAAAGTCCAGCCGAATACGGCACCCCTTTGGAAAAAAATCGAATTTTTAGTTTACTTCATCACTTTTTTTCATCTTAAGTTTTGTTAAAATATGTGTACAGAGAGCGAGCAACTCAACCAGAAGTTAAGGTTAGCTGCTGTCTTCTCCGAACTACTTCTTTATCCCTTACGTATGCACAGTTACCCAGTAATGTAGTACTAGAAACCCGGCTTAATTTGTAAGGTCACCAGTGGGGCTCGAACCCCTTTTTAATATGCAACGCCAAAACCACTACCACTCGGCCACCAATGTGCATGTGAATAGTTATTCGCAATCCTACCAAATTCATTATAATTGAGCCTAGCAGGGACTATCCGTCTACGCTTTTCCATCTTAGCCATCTTTGGTAGCAATGGTCGTTTATTATCCTCCAATTCATCCATTGAAGTGCCACCGTGTCACTAGCTGAGGATGCTTCAGTCAAATAGCCCAGGATGCGCTTTTGAGTCGACCTCGATTGCCTGTAGTTGGTAGAGGCTGAAAGTAGAGCACTATTTACAGACGGGGTAGTCTTAGGGGTTTGCAATGATGCGTTGAAGAAGTCGCTTATACGCGTCTTTCCTGAAATAGAATATATATAAGATGAAAAAAGGGATGGTGCCTATTTCATATCACAATACCCACGTTTTCTTGATGGCGAAGAAAGTTTTTTGACAGAAGTTGGGGTGGGTGCATAGTCACTGCTCCCCATCTTCGTGACACGTCCAGGCGACTGGGATCAATCACGGGTGGGGTTCTAGGCGCTGAAATTTAGAAATTTCAATTTGAAAATGGATATTTTCCTACAATCATACCTTTGATGGAGGGGAGTGGATAAATATTTTCGATAGTAGTGGTGTAATGTGGTCGGACATACCAGCCAGATCTTTTTCATCCAACAGCGACAAATTTCGGGCATAGTCGAACAGCCAGTTGGACTAAATTGAAAATTGTGATGCCACAGTTGAATCAAGACAGAAATTACTGAATTAAGTGCAGCCTCCTCCCTTTCGGCAGCCTTGATCACAATAAGGCCAATGCGTCTTATTCGATGACCTAGATTGATTGAAGTCAGCTTTAAAGGATAAAATAATCTTAGCATGCTTACCATAAGTCAAGAAGTGTTTGTTCTCACGGTTGAACTTGGCGCAGTTGTCCATTATCAGGTTGAAGTCGGCTTTAAGGTCAGCTATTTTCTTATAGTCCCTTTGGCTAGACGAGAATACCTTCAAAGTGAAATTATTATTGGCCACGAAATTTCGACGGTCCTATTTTTCTTCTGACAGAATCTCAAAATTTTGGTTTTCACCGATAGACCTTCCTTGTGCGTTTCATAAACACAATTTTTTTATTGTTCCTTTTTGGGAAAACTTAAAAATTTGGGCTCTATATGTACTGGCTACTACATGTACTACTTTTCCCCAAAAATTGCCTTTGCCCTCCGGTTTTTTTTGGTGCCATGGCATTTCGTCCAAAATTCAGTTCGTCCAAAGTCAATTCGTCCAAAATTCAGTTTGTCCAAACTGCAATTCGTCCAAATTTGGGCAAAATTAAGTACGTCTAAATCTCCATTGATCCACTTCCACCTGCGTACCAATATGTAGGCACTGCCAAATACTATCACCTGAGTGTTTCTCCCTAAGTATAAATACCACGTGTTTTGGACTACCACCTGAGTACTACGCGATCTACTATCCGAAATCTAAAATTTCAGATTCGGTCCGATTACATTGCGATCCTGACTTGCTCAATCGTTTTTTCGCAAAAAGTTTGTCCCCCTTTAGTAAACCAGATTTTATTGGCTTTCGGCCACTCTGGCACGGCCTTCTGAGCAGTGGCAGTTATTCTGTGACCGTAAAAATGGTTTCCCCGAAAATTTTTGACTTGAAATTCAAATTTGGACGAATTGAACTTTGGACGAAATGCCATGGCACCGTTTTTTTGCAATTTTTTTATAATTTGAGTTGGTCACGTCGTGAACCTGTTTTTTCTTTTGGTATATTTCCATGTTCTTTGTTTTATTTTCATCATTTTAAATTATTTCTGCGGCAATATGTACTTTTCACCAAGAAAAAATTTTCAGTGTAACAAAGATGAAGCCGAAAATACGATTTTGGAGTTGTAGCAGATTTCTGATGACAAAGCTTTGTTGAAATAAAGAAAAAATTTTTGATTATTGATTCAATTTTTTTTGAAAGAAATTTTGATAATATTCTATTTCAAAAAAAATTGCGGAAGTTTAGGCAATTTTGTCGGAAAGGATGCGAACACATATAGAGCCAAAATTTATGTCAAAAAAGTGTCAGCCCCAGATCACAGTTTACTGTTATATCTCCTAATATTTACATGGTTTGGAAGTCCATGGGGTGTTGAATGACATTTTTATAGCCAGGGACCTCTTCCTCTGTGACCGGTTGAGTGAAAACCTGAATAACAATAGTAATTTCAGAACAGTTCATTAAAGTTTAGGCTTGGCAGTTACGGGTAGCGGAAAAAAGCTCGACTCAAATTTCAAAAACAAATAAAAAGAGATTTTTAATATGCTAATTTTATCCCCCGAAAAATTATTTATTAAAAGGGCATGCCCACGCTAATAAGAGGTGGTGCCCGGGAATTCAAATATTTTTCCTAATCATTGAACTTCTGTACGTGTCTTTTAAATTGGTTTCCAACAAAACAAGGTATGGTTTCGTTAGAAACAAAGTTGAAATATCCGTACAGAAGTTCAAAAATTAGGAAATTTTTTGAATTCCCGGGCACCACCTCTTATTAGCGTGGGTATGCCCTTTAACAAAAAAAGCATTTTTCTCAACGTTTTGCTATAGTTTCACCGGATAGCTATTCATCAGCTGATTGACATGTGTGAAACGAGTGGTAATATTAATCCGAGCGGATGACGGTCCGGCTGACAAGCCTAAATTTATGCTGACAAGACTTACATTATGATGGTCCTTCTGGACCAGTTTGTCTAGTGTCTGCTTCATTATTTCGGAGACTGGTTTCATGCATGCCTCAAATATCATTTCGGTGGCACACAACTGAATGTATTAAATAGGCAATATTTCTGTACCATCAATCAATAAAACTTACGAATTCCTTTTTGAATTTCTCTCGCTTCTTAACCAGTTCACAAAGCAAACGAACTCTCTCCAAATTATTGCGAAGTCTAGAAGCCCAGACATTTTCAGGCGGTAACTCTAATTGTCCTCCAATGTCTGTGCTGCTGCCGAAATCATTGGACCGTCTGCCCAATGATTTTTGACTGTGATAGACCTAAACAGAAATTTTGCATAACATAATTTTGTAGCATTATATTGGTAGGTACAGTCGTCTCTCAATGTAAGCGCACACTATCGAATTCCACCCTCAGCTAAGTCCGACCTTTTTTTATCTTAATTTTCGAATTCTTTCACTTGACTTTATACGTCAGTTCGGCCACCAAAATTAAAAGTATACGATTTCGTTGTTTTTTAGTAAATGTTTAAAAAGTTTTACTAACAGTACCGGGAAAAGTACATCACATATTGCTGTACAGGGTGTCCCAAAAAAATTCCGACATTTCAAACGCCCATACTCTTTATTCTGACGTGATTTCGACAAACTGTTTTTGCTTTCGGCTTCCCTTGAGCCACAAATTCACTTGGTATATATAATGTCAAAAATACCATTTTTGCTTGATAGCCCTGTGGTTTGCACCTTACCTATCCAGCGGCTATCGCAGACTAGGACCCGAACCACAACAGTTACCAACGAAAATAGTATTGTTGACATTATGAAAATAAAATTGGGGCTCAAGACAAGCCGAACACAAAAACCGCGTGTCGAAATCGCGTCATGATAAAGATATGACTACAGTCGACTCTCCCAATAACGAACCCCCTGGGGACCGGCTCTAGGTGTTCGCTATTGCGAGAGTTCGTTATCGAGAAGGTCCGTTATAAGTACTTTATCGAAAATTCAACCAAACCAAACCAAAAAAAGTTCGTTATTGAGAGAGTTCGTTATTCAGGGGGTTCGTTATTGGGAGAGTCGACTGTATTTGAAATGGGCAAATAGGAATTTCGCAGCAAAAGTCGGAATTTTGCCGCAAAAAGTCGGAATTTTGCCGCAAATAGTCGGAATTTTGCCGCGAATAGTCGAAATTTTGCCGCAAACTGCAGTAAATTTTGCGGGAATACGAATTTTTTTAGTCAAAAAGGACTTGGATCGCTCAGAAATCCACTCTGGAGCGGACAGAAGCCCCTGAAAGTTGGTTTTTTGGGGGTTTACTAAAGGGGGTAAACTTTTTGCGAAAAATCAATTACAGTCCGATGGGCTTTATCGCTCAGAATTTAAGGTTCATGGTGGTTTTGAGGGGTTAAGGTGCATCCCCAATGACTGATCCGAACCCTCACTCCGCACCCTCACTCTCGATTGGGACACCGAAATTCCGAACCCTCACTCCTCACTCAAATTTGCACCCTCACTCCGAACTCTCACGTGTCCCCAATAGCCAATAGCCGCAATAGCCGAGTGAGGGTTCGGATTTTGATCACTTCCTCACTCTCCAAACCCTCGCTCTGACTCCTCAGTCTCAGGACAAAAACTTTTTTCTTCAGGAAATCAGGTTTCTTAGGAGCGAAATTGTGATTTCACCCACCCGAACCCGAATACCTGGGTTAGGTACTTCCTGGTCAAGTGGAAATCCGCATGGATGGCAATCAAATCGACAAAATGAGGTAAAAAATAAGGTGAGCACCCATAGGCACAGCTAATTTTAATCCAGTGGGAGTCCAGCAAATTTCCAGTGGTACGCCACCAAATTACCAGTGGACCCCATCGACTGCCAGTGGTAATTTGCTGGACTTCCACTGGCAATTAGTGGTGTACCACCGGCCATTTGATGGCGTGCCACTGGCAATTTGGTGGACTCCCACTGGCAATTGGTGGTGTGCCAGTGGCAATTCGGTGGACTCCCAGTGGCAATTTGATGGCTTTCCACTGGAAAAAAAGTGGTCCATCACAAGTGGAATCGACTGTTGACTGTATGACTGTTGAACCAATGCCTAACGACTTACCCACTAGACCACCATGTCGTTTTTATTAATAAAGATAGAGCTTGGCTTATATACCTTATTTCCGACTCTTTTTGCACTTATTGTTTAGGACAAACCCATACCTCTCAAGTTTTTTTAAAAGCCCAAGAAACCCAGTCTTGGTCGTTCGTTATGCGAGATAATTACAGGAATGGGAGGTTTGTATAAGAGGGCTGGGAGAAGCTGCATGTTAAATCATTCTTAGATGAGTAATGGATACTATGAAGTTTGATCGTGAGATCTTTCTTAACCTAAATCTCAAAAAAATTCATTTTTTGTTACTTATGATTTTTGGGAACCGGCCAGTTAGTAACGACTTTTTAATTAAACGTGGACATTATTGACATTATTAAACTTGGAATAATGTTTAAAGGGGAGGGGGAGGGGATGCAAATCCTAATGCGAATATTTTGAACTCACAGATTCGATTCCCAGTGGATGAATAATTTTTATAAATTTTACTCTACATTCTAGGCCGAAAACTATCGAGCAATCAATTGCAATCATTTCTATTTGTCACTTTCTATCTACCGTATTTCCTCTAATAAGCGCCCCGGGCGCTTATTTTTCAAACCCTCGAAAATCGGACAATTTGGAATTCGATTTCGAGATTTTCGGGTGCTTAACCAAAATCTAAAAAGTGGAATCGGTAGAGCTCGTGGGAGTCAAGAAAACGTATCAAACAGCTTTGCAAAATATTGCTTCTACACTGAGATCCAGACCCTCAAAGTCGAGAGGGGGCGCTTATTAGAGCGGGGGCGCTTATTAGAGGAAATACGGGTATCTATCGGTTTACTGTCACTTAATGCCCTTATTTTGCGATCTCATGCAAATGACCATTAAAATAAAGGTGAACCGGTACAATGATACGTACATAGTTGTATGCCGCCTCAACCTCTACCAATTTTATTTATTTCTCAACTCGTTTAGCAACTTTTTAGACTCAGAATTCCATAAGGAATCAGAACGAAAAATTTCCACAGCAAAGTCGCTTCAGAAATATCGGTAACTTTCGAAGGTTTGAATAAGGAATGAAAGAGTATCATCGAGGGGTAAGATTTCGGCATTATTAGGGGGTTGACCGACATTTGCGCGCCGACACTTACGCGCCGTGACTTTGCGCACTGACATTTGCGCGCGACATTTGCGCAGGACATTTGCGCACGATGATACACCATGAAAAAACTTTTTGAAGCCAAAGTATAAGAAAAAATTGCCTATCCAGGTGGACATCCAGATTCACCACTTGTACCAGAATATGGATTGAGTGGACCAAAACAGTTAACTTCTTTATTTCAACCTATACACTAGGTCTCCATTCATCAGAGTTATCTATTGATCTCCATATATCTCCATCCACGTAAACCACCTGGGCATTGAATACTACTACCTCGGCCCTCCACCTGAGTATGTACTAAGACCTTTGTACATCTACCTAGGTACGAAAACCTGAGTACCAGATGGATGGCGTACGGGTACAAAGCTACGCCTAAACCAAGGTCCCTCTAAGTCAAATCGCTGTTTTAGCATTATCAAATCGTTTTTAGAACACGATTCTGGATCGGGAACAATGATTTTTAATTACTTTTAACTAAATCCAAAATTTTGTATTATGGAGGTGGATACCCATTTACGGGAGGTACCAGGTGGTTCGCCCACCCATCCGAGGCTTTTTATTTTATAAAAAAATCAGCCTATCACTGTAATTCAACAAAAATATTGTCTACTACCACCAGGACTTGAACCTGTAACCTCAAAATTTTAGGAGGGGATTCGCCACACTCCTTAGGTATCAACTTCTACGTGGGTACTACCATCTAACAATCATCCATGTGATTAAGGTACCATTTAGCTGGTTGAGTAGTGGTTCAAATGATTTTTCATATCATCACCAATCCTGCTTGTTGATCCTATAAACTACCGCAGTAATTTAAAAAATTAACTTCTCAAATGTCACGGCGCGCAAGTGTCGGTCAACCTATTAAGGAACTGACGTTTTTAGCAATTTTAATTTACATGATGCAGTTTACATGATCATTTACATGATGCCTAGCAGGGACGTCAAAATGAATTTTTCGCAGTTACAGAATTATAGAAGTTGCCTCCTGAGGCATTTGCTGGTTGGTCAACTACCGTGTAATGAATGAAAAATTGCTTGGAGTTGTGTCTCGATTTAGGCTTGAGGGTGCAGTCAAACCTCGATATGACGTACCCCCTGGGGGCCAGGCAAAGGGGTACGTTATATTGAGGGCAGAAACCAAATAGATGACAGGTGTACGTTATATCAAGGGTTTGTAAAATATTCAGGTGATGTCTCTTTACTCTTCTTACCGCCAGCACATTTGTCACCTATAATCATTAGGATATGCATTTTGCTGTACCAAACTTTAACCCTAAAACTACGGCAAGGTCTTTTACATCGTAGCAAACTTTGTGTTTTTTAATAAACTGCGAAGGAATCACCGTTTTGATATTTATCTTTATATATCAATTTTCATGCTCTTTCTGTCTGTGTATTCAGATTTTTATTTTTTACGCAAAAAAGTGGATATTTTAAGGCATTTAAAAATAGGTTCAAACTGATGTTGTTTAAGCAAGGCCAATTCCGGCTGTTGGCGAACCTCGGGCAAAGGGGCAAACCTCGATACTTTTAATTTAGGGAGGTAGCACGAAGATAGGCTGATATATTTCATCAAACATTTTTGATTTATATTTCGCTTCGGCTTTGGAGTACTCATCGAAACTAAAAGGGAAACATTTGCAGAAGCAGAAAAAGAGCAAAAACTGTATGAAATTGGTAAATATAACACACTATTTTTCAAGGGTACGTTATAGCGGGGGTAAACTTATTGTAATTTAAAGTAAATCCAACCAAATGGTCTCAAGGTGTACGTTATATCGAGGGGTACGTTATATTGAGGGTACGTTATATCGAGGTTTGACTGTACAAACTTTTGAGAAATTCAATCAAGATCGAACGATATCGTAATCAACCAGACTTTAATTATTTAAATAACAAGACCGTATTTCACGTTTAAAAGGGCATGCCCATGCTAATGGGTGTACCATTTCTCGTCCTTCGAAAACTGGAATTATGCGAATTCGAACTTAATAAATTGGCACAATGTACTATTGGAACTTTTACCAATTGGGATTTGAAAATTGGCGCAACGCCAAACTCGTCCAAAAAGCAACTTGATTTCTTACCAACTAGGCCAAAAGCATTCTGATTTTTTTACCAATTGGGCCAAATAGCAATTTAAATTGTGATAGATTGCGCCAAAGTCACCGTTCTAGTGTTGAAGAGTACCCCGATCTTTCTTTTCATCGGTTTATCCCTGTATAGGCTCGTTGAGAGCTGTTCGGTATGAATTAAAGTGGTTTACGGTGATTTGCATGTTATGAGTATTCGGCCCAGTTGATAAAAATACTAATAAGTCTTTGGCCCAGTTAGTAAAAAATCAAATCAATTTTTGGCCCAGTTGGTGAAAAATCAAAATGCTTTTCGGCCCAGTTAGTAAGAAATCAAGATGCTTTTGGCCCAGCTATGGCATTGTGCCAGTTATATTTATTCGGATTAATAAAGTTTGAATTTGCAAGAATTCCAATTAGGAAAAGACGGGTTTGGTACACCCCATGCTAATAAGTGGTGGTGCCCGGGAATTAAAAAAAATTCCAATCATTGAATTTCTGTAAGGAATTTCCAACTTGGTTTCCATTAAAACAAGGCTTAGAATTTAAAGGACCATTTGCAAAATTTGAATTCGCGGGGGACCACAGTAATTTTGTCAATAATGTTTTCAAATTAATATTTTTGGTATGCATTTTAAATTTGAATTTTCTTTATTAGTCAATATAGAACACAATAATGCAGTAGGAAAGTGTAGTGCAACGGAAGTTGTCGAACTCGTCCTATCTGGTATAGTCAAGCAACGTTGGGCTCGACTAGTTGATGGTTCAAAATTTTGTGAAAATTTTAAATGCAAATAAAAAAATTTAAAAATATTTTTGACAAAATTAGGGTGGCCACGCACGAATTCAAATTTCGCAAATTGCTGTGCTTATCAAGTTTCATGGTCTTTTAATTTCAGGTATGGTTTTCTTAGAAACCAAGTTGAAAAATTCGTACAGAAGTTCAGTGATTAGGAAAAAGTTTTAAATTCCCTGGCACCACCTCTTATCAGCGTGGAATGCCCCTTTGAGAAACTTGTGATCTGACAACCATACTTTGTAAGTTTGATCCAGTGGGATACCACAAACTGCCAGTGGTACGCCACAAAGTGCCACTGGAATGCCACTAATTACCACTGGAATGTCACTTAGTTAATTGGTCCAGTGGTAATCCAGTGGATTACCACTGGATTCCACTAAGTCCAGTGGTAATCCACTGGATTACCACTGGATTTAACGATTTTGGTGGCATTCCACTGGCATCTTGTGACATTCCAGTGGCAATTAGTGTGCGTTCCAGTGGCACCCTGTGGCAATCCACTGGATTAAAATTAGCTGTGGGGATTCGAGCCAGTAACCTCGGTTATGAGTATATGTTACACCAAACTCTAACACTTGCCCATCGGACTGTAATTGATTTTTCGCAAAAATTTACCCCCCTTTAGTAAACCCCCAAAAAACCAATTTTCAGGGGCTTCTGTCCGCTTCAGGGTGGAGTTCTGAGCGATCCAACTCCTTTTTGACTATAAAGTTCGTATTGCCGCAAAAATTTACTGCAGTTTGCGGCAAATTTCGACTATTTGCGGCAAAATTCCGACTTTTTGCGGCAAATTCCTATTTGCCCATTTGAAATCGGCCAAATTGATTGCGTCATCCTGAATTTCCGTAAATAGTAACAGATTTTTTTGCCTTTTTGGTTTCAAAAATCTCCGTATTGAGTAAATAGTTACGCTTTGAACCAGTATGGGGTGCGCTATTAGAACAATAAACTGTACCTGTAAACGTCGAATGAGTGGTACTCCACAGCGAGACCTCCTCTTGAGGGCCCAATAGTAGCACACATCCTCCATTTTGTCCAGTTTCAGCTCCTCTTTTATCTCATTCACCCTAAAATTTGTCAAATCACTCGAAAAATGAGCGAAACAGTTGTTTACGCACTTCTCAGGTGGGATCACAGGAATGGAGACTTGAGGAGTATCTTTGGTGGAGGTCTGCATCTGCTTCCTAGCCCTTTTTATCTGCTCATCTACCTTTCTTTTCCATGAGGCCATTGAGGCAGTGGCTGGTTTGGCACTGAGAATTTGATTTTATAGCTATTTGAGAGGAGCACTACTACCAAATGACTACCTAAGAGGTGTGTGTTCATGACAGTAGACAAAGCGATTGACTACCACCGAATCGTCTTTTCTTTTTTTTCCTGCTTTATGGACATATGCATTCCTGAGAAATAGGCGCAAGTGACGTGGAATGACCTGGTACAAGACTTCTGCAAATCAAAATTTGGAGATCAAAATTTAAAGTCAACCATTTGACTAGTTTTTTGGGTTGGCTGATAGCCATACGGTGAAATTTGAATAACCCTAGTTCAGACCACTTAATTGACGAAAACCGTCTCTATCAGACTAACAAATATACAGGATGTCCCAAAGGTTTCCAACATTTCAAACGGTCATAACTTTTTTCTCTTCAAACTATTTTTTTAAATTGTCACTCACCTTGCTACACTGCAAACAAGCACCATTTTTAGCCTGCTTGCACACCAAGCACCTCAGTTTACAGCGTCTTTTCAAAGTAAATTCCACACCCTCAATTGGCTCTAGGAACACACTGTTGGCAAAGTGAACCTAAGATATGGGCAGCACAAGCACATAGAAATGTAGCAAACATTAAAAAAATTTCTAACCTCATTGAGCCAAAGAACGCAAATGACGTGCGCCCAAGCTCCTTCTGAGGTTTGTTTGAAGGCACCAGATGTGTAGGGACAGAGCACACATTTGACAGGCACAGATGGAGACAGTTGACAACGCCGGCACAGCCACTGACCCTCGGGAATGTAGGGAACTCCGTAGCACTCCTGGTGCACTGCTATATCTTTAATTAATTCGATAAATTTAAGCTCATGGTGTGAAAAAGTTAAAACATACTGCACATATCACAGAAAATAATTTGGTTGACATTGGAGTCCTCAGCATCATTGCAGATGCAACAGGCGGCATCATTGTCTACGGAGGGGTATTGCTGATTGGAGTGCATGTCGGAGCCATACTTAGAAAGCTGGAAACGAGAAAGGAAGAAGCTTTGCATTAGTTTTTCAAAAATATCTAGATCGGGAGGAGAAGATTGGGCCATTTCAAAGTGGGCCAATTCAAATTGGGCCCAACTGGGCCCATGTTTTCTTGGCGTTTTCTTGGCCCAGTTGGGCCCAATTTGAATGGGCCCAGTTTCAAATGGCCCACTTTTCTCATTCCGCTAGAAACGGACTTGAAAATGAGACTCCTTTTCCAAACGATCCATAGCCTTTTCTAAGACGCCTTCAGTGATTATTTTTTCTTTTCTGTGTTTTCGGCGATCGTTTGCCAGACTTAACCAAGCCATATCCTGAAACGACAAAAAAATTTAGAAATTTGATCATATCAGTCAAACCTCTCTATCCAGATCATATTCCACCTGCTCTGTGTCAGTCTCCGCTTCCCTGCCATTATAGCGTACATATTGGTCCGGCATTTTTAAAATTCTTCACAGAAGAATCATCTTCTTCGTGTATTTTGAAAATAGGCACACATCCCTCTACTTGGATGGCTGTCTAAACCTGCTTTTTTGTGGCATCTACACCAAAAATTTCAAGAAAGTTGTAACAAACCCTTGAAATAACCATATCCAAAGAAGCATCCTTGATTAAATTCAACTGCTGGTTCTTGTTTAGACGAAAAACCCTGTCATTTAATTCGATGACAACTAGCTGATCAGAAGTTGAAGGCAGCATCTATTGCACTGCAACAAGCTTCGACAATAAGGTCAAAGCGTCCAAACTTTGCTATTCACCGCAAACACGATGCAAAAATTCCAGCGAAAAATTAAATCAATGCGTAAGATTTGCTAGATTTTCAAATTTTGCACAATGCCAGAGATCAAGCATAGCAATGCCATTCAACGCTTCAATGTTGTCTCTTTGAAAGTGGTTACCAGTGTTTTTGGCGTGCCTATACTCATCAATTAAAGAACTCAACAATAAACTATTTGAACAAAAAGACATTTCACCAAAAAAAGGGTTTCATCAAATTACTTGTTTGAATTTCAAATTGCGACGTGAAAAAGCAGCTTTCAACTTGAAAGCGTGAAAAAGCGTGAAAAATTCCCTCTAAACGTAAAAAAGCAACAAAAATTAGTGGGAAGACACTTTTTAGCACTTAATTTTTTTTGCATTTTTGCCTTGGGGGACTAAGGTAACTCAACTTAAAAGGGTACGTGGACATCTCTTAAAAAGCCATTGCCGTCCCCGACAACGAGAATTTCAAGTGTTTGAATTGGCGCGGGACAGCTCTCTTTCGTTTTTCATTTTACTCTCTTGAGTCATTCGAAGCAAGTCAAAAGAGTACAATGAAAGACGAAAGAGAACTGTCGCGCGCGAATTCAAACATTTGAAATTCTCGTTGTCGGGGACGACAATGGCCCTTTAAAGACCAAAAAAGATAAGATTTGAACATAGTTTTGTTAACTGGGCCTACCGCATAAAGCAACTCTGGTATGCATACATGTTTTATGCATCCAGAGTCACTTTCGAGTGATTTGTGTCTAAGGTATGTGGGTGTGTGCATCTCAACTCCAAGCCCTTAAGCCCCCTGCGCCCCGAACAGGGCGCAGGGGGCTTGAGAGTTAGAGATGCGCGCACTCACTCACCTTAAACATGATTCCGATTAAGACTCTTGATCAAAAATCTATATGAAGACTTTTTTTGCCCAGCTCCAGTGACCGAAACAGGTTAAAACCACCAAATAAGGTATCTGAGCACCATCCAGAAAAGTCTATTCTTGGTCAAATTTTTTTTGTGGAAACTGCTCCAATCGTTTTTTCATCTTTTCTATACGTAAAAGTGGTCAAATTGCGTAAAAACGAGGTTTAAACCGGTTTTCGGGCCAGGGGGATTGATTGTATACTCCGGCGGAATGTTTTTTTGGTAGCTTTTCAATCTTTTATATGGAAAACTGTTGGATTACACGTCGGCTTCATGTTCCGCGTAGTCGATTTGCTTCTAAAACCATTATTAGTATAAACTCACTGTGATCTGAAATTCCACTTAAGATATAAACATTCAAATTAAAATTTGCGATCTTTTTACACTTTGAAATTCGTTGGTGTCTTCTGAATTTTTAGAGCAGTTTTTCACGCAAGTCGACCATGCTGAACACGAATTCGTCAAAAAAGGTGTGAAAAACTGCAAAACTACAAAATTTCAGAAATAAAAGTTGATGTGATAATCATTCACTTTTATACATCTTTTTTTAACGGATTCGTATTCAGAATGGTCGATTTGCTTGAAAAACTGCTCTAAAAATAAGGAGTACAATGAAAGACGAAAGAGAACTGTCCCGCGCGAATTCAAGCATTTGAAATTTTCGTTATCGGCGACGGCCATATTCCTTTAAATAGAGTATCCTAATTAAAATGTTTTCGTGGCAACCGGACATTTAGCAGAATTTCTAAAATTTGTCCGCGGACATTTAGCAGAATTTCTGAAAATTTGTCCGCGGACATATAGCGGACATATGATAAAATTATATAAATACCTCGAAATCATTTCTCTTCGCATCATGACTGTGAAGCTTAGTCAAGTAAAAAAATCTCTGACCTTGTTTTATGAAGCCCTTTCCTTTGCAATGCCGGTAATTTCCACCACGAGTCTTGACCATTTTCGTGCAGATTAAATATATGGTGCCGGCAATCTTCTGGCTTTCCTCAAAGAAAACAAAAGATAGAAGACGAACAGCAAAAGATACCCTTTCAAAAACGTAACAGTAGCCATTTGACCAAATTTGAGTTTTTCCGCTAGGACTTGTTCCTTCTTCCTTAATTTGCTCCTTTGACAGAAAGCTGAGCACTTCTTCGTTTTCGGAATTACTGGACATGGCAATAGAACTGAAAACTATGGTATTTGTGGCTCGAAAATAGAAAAAAACAGATGATTTAAATAATTTTAAAATTCTGCTAAATGTCCACGGACAAATTTCAGAAATTCTGCTAAATGTCCGCGGACAAATTTAAGCGGACAAATCGCAGAATTCTGCTTAATGTCCGCGGACAAATTTCAGAAATTCTGCTAAATGTCCGGTTGCCGTTTTCGTCAATAAGATCCTAATTAGGATGTTTTGACTAGAGTATCCTAATTAGGATCCTTTAGTCAAGTATCCTATTAGGATTATTTCTAAATTACAATGCGCTCAGTTTTTTGCTGTGAATGTTGTTATGTCTGATTCCCTTTTTGGTTTTTCAGGTTTTCTTCACGGATTCGCGTTCGTATGACCGATTTACCGTATTTGCTCTAATAATCGGCCACTCTCTATTAAACGGCCACTCTCTAATAAACGGCCACCCCAGAGACCTATATCTCAGTCCAGAGTCAATTTTTTTCAAATCTGTTTTATGCATTTTCTTAGTTACCATGAGCTGTCCTGGTTCCACTTTCCAGATTGTGGTTGAGCACCCAAAAATCTCAAAATCGAAATATTTTTTTTCGATTTTTTAGGGGTTGAAAAATAAACGGCCATGGCCGATTATTACAGCAAATACGGTACGTATAAAACTGCTCTTTAAAGTCCAACCCACTGTCTTATTTTAAATTCCGTTCAAGACAACAATCATTTGAACAAATATATATAGCATGATTTTCAGGCCCTAAAAATGCAATTTTTTGCCCTTTGGGCAAATTGCCTTTTTAGGGCAAATTGACCGAAAAGTGCAATTTGTTCTAACGGAATGTTTTATTTTTGGTAGTTTTTTAGCCATTTATATGAAAAACTGTGGGATTACACGTCGGATTCATGTTCAGCGTAGTCTATTTGCTTCTAAAACCACTTTTTAGTAAGAACTAACTGTGATCTGAAATTCCACTCAAGACAAAAAACATTCAAATTAAAATTTTCGATCTTTTTAAATTTGAAATTCTACGGTGTCTTTTCAATTTTTAGAGCAGTTTTTAAAGCAAAACGACCATGCTGAACATGAATCCGTTAAAAAAAAGGTGTGTAGAACTGCAAGACTACAAAATTTTAGAAATAAAAGTTGATGTGATAATGTGTTCAGCGTGTGTTCAGCGTGTTCAGCGTGTGTGTGTTCAGCATGGTCGATTTGCTTAGGCTTAGGCACACGAATCCGTTAAAAAAGCTGTATAAAAGTAAATGATTATCACATCAACTTTTATTTCTGTAATTTTGTCTCTTGCAGTTCTACACACCTTTTTAACGGATTCATGTTCAGCATGGCCGATTTGCTTAAAAAATGCTCTACAAATTGAAAAGACACCTTCGAATTTCAAATGGGTGGTATTTAATTTTGGCCATAAAATACTGAAAATTGGCCATAAAATATTTAATTTTGGCCATAAACTCGACGTGGCCATAAAATACTGAATTTTGGCCATAAACTTTTGAATTTTGGCCATAAATTTTTGAATTTGGCCATAAACTTTTGAATTTTGACTATAAACTCGAATTTGGCCATGAAATGCTTAATTTTGGCCATAAATTATTGGGTATTGGCCATAAACTCGGGTTGACTCTAGGTCAATTGAATTCCGTCACCAGTTTTGCTGCGTTATATAACTGTGTTACATTTTTCATCCTTGCAAATTTGCATGTCTTCCGCATCAATATTAGAATTCTGTGTGTTTAGAATTATCAAGCTCAACGAATGACAATGAAGTTCACCGTGATGTCGGCTCTCCTGATGCCTTTTTCAGTGGTTGCTTGCGCTTTGGCACCTGGATTTGCTATTCTAGGTGAGTCACTCACCGTGAGTGTCTTTGATCGACTGGTGGTACATGTTCTGACTAGGTCTATTTTTCAGTTGGCTTACAACATGTGCTCTACGCTCCGATTGCATCAACTCCAGTGCTTTACAAAGTAAGTTTATTCAATTACAGGCGATTGCTTCAACTATCTCAATGGCCATGGTTATGATCGTGCGTTCAGACTTGGTTTTCCGTTGATCAGTAAGTGCTTAAGTGACAAACTTGTTCTATTAGCCCATTCTGTATTACAGTGTGCTCCTTCGAAAAAGTCTTCAGCCGAATTGACCTCCAGCAGAAGCAGCAGCAATGAAAATGGAGTATTGTTTCCCTATCACAAGTGTATTTCGATGTGATGTAATGATCTGAATAAAATTGTTTTTAGTACATCAGGTTTTTTGAGGATACCGTGTTTGTTGTTTTTTCCTGTGGATAAGTTATATTGTGCAGGGTCAACAGGAGTGGCGAGCTCTCTATTGGCTTATTAGTAAATGATTGAAAAAATTGGACGGTTACCATCTGCCATCCCTGCGCTTGTGCTCGGTCGTCTACCGTACCTTTTTTTGTTATAAATTTTCGGCCGGCTGTCTTGGTCTTTTTTGCACTGCATCAGCTGTATTCCAACCCTGGCTGAATGACGTGGTTAATGTGTCTGCGGGAGTGAATTTATTAGAGTTTTTTCCTGGAGTGGTGAAGAATAGGTAAATTTCACAGAAAAGGGACCCAGACTGTGATTCGGCGAATTCGATAAAAATGCGTTTTAAAAAAATGCTTAAGGAAAGTTTCTGGATTTTTTTAATACAAAAATCTCTGAAAGGTTTCCAGGACCGAAAAACCAACCCACGATTGTTGGGCATCCTCCAAATGGCTTTTGAGATCTACTTACTTGAATTCATGATATTTACCTGAGAAACAAGAAAGTAGGTGTAAAGAAAAGTTTGTAAAGAGCAAAACCTGGTTTCAACTTATCAACACCTGAGAAACTGAGGTAGTCTAAACTGAGGTACTCGACCACCTCGGAGTGGATACCCAAGGTAGACCTACCCAAGTACTAATTAGATATTGAGATTATGAATAGTCAAAACATCAATTTGATTATAACAAACCATTTCAGTATAAAATTTAAGTTTAATACTATAGTTCGTGCGACATTTGGAGGTGATAATACTTTGGTAAGTCGATTGACTTGTAGACCAATGACGTAGAGGCAACTTGAGTTCAATATTTTATGGCCAAAATCTGATAATTTACGGCCAAAATTCGGGATATCAAGGCCAAATTTAAGTTTATCGCCAGAATTCAAAAGTTTATGGCCAAAATTCAATAATTTATGGCCAAAATTCAGTATTTTATGGCCACGTCGAGTTTATGGCCAAAATTAAATATTTTATGGCCAATTTTCAGTATTTTATGGCCAGTTTTAAATATTATCCATTTCAAATTTGAAAAAAATTGAAAATTTTAATTTGAATGTTTTTGTCTTGAGTGGATTCTCAGATCACAGTGAGTTCTTACCAGTGATGAATTTTTTGAGATTTTTCGCTCCTGCTCTTGCTCCGGGCTCTCGACTTTAAAAAATTCGCTCCGGCTCTTGCTCAAGGTTCTCGACTTTGAAAAATTCGCTCCTGCTCTTGCTCCGGGCTCTCGACTTTGAAAAATTTGCTCCGGCTCTTGCTCCGGGCTCTCAATTTGCAAAAATTTGCTCTGAATCTGACTCCGAGCTTTTCATTTGAACAAATCTGCTACGCATTTCGCTCCGAGATCTTCATTTGAAAAATTTTGCTCCTGCTCTTGCTCCAGGCTCTTAAGTTTCGAAAATTCGCCCCGGCTCTTGCCCTGCTCGAGCCGGAGCTAGAGCGGAGCAAGAGCCAGAGCCGGAGATGCATACATGACTGGTTTTAACCAGTGTTTTCGAAAACGACTAGTTTCCGAACGAATAAGCGAAACGAAATGAAAACGTAAACGAGATGGGGTCTGGAAGCGAAACGAAACCGAAAACGAAACGGAATGCAAAATGAATGCGAAACGAATTTTGTTTCGTTTTCATTTCGTTTTGCATTCGCTTTCGTTTTCGATTTTGATTTCGTTTTCGATTTCGATTTCGTTTTCATTTTGTTTTCGTTTTCACTTTGAATTGAATTTTGTTTTCGTTTTAATTTTACTTTGGATTTTGTTTCATTTCGCTTCAATTTTGCTTTTTTTTCTTCGAATTTTCTGCACTTTAGATTTTTTAACAGTTTTTTTTACTCTCATTAACAACTTTGTGCTTAGGCTAAGTGAAGCAGAACATTTAAATGAACTCAATTAGCTCATCGCCGTGCAGTCTCAAAAAAGAGAAGGTCGTCAACGTGATCCTGTTTGGAAAAAGTTCTTGGAAGAAAGAAATGTGGCAGGAGAAGCTGCGTCCGGTGCAAGAAATGCAATGTGGTTCGTACAATTATCTCTGTTGCGTCTTTTGTGGTGATAATTATGTAATTTTCAGGTGTACAAGTCTTCCACTAGTGCTCCAAATCTCAAAAGGCACTGGAGAATGGCACATCCTGATGAAGAACAGCCTTCTTAGAAGATTGGATCTAAGTTTACCAAGAAGCAACTAAACACAAGGTGAAGTTTTTAAAGTTATCAGCAAATTCAAAAGTTCTCGCAGGCTGCAAACATATAATATATTAATAGTTTTATGACCATTTTTTTCCCTATGCACTGGAAAGAGCGACAGGAAAGACGCTGGTTGATGCTTGCAAAACCAGATGGGGTTTTTAAGTAGCAGTACTTGAACGTTTTATAGAAATCAGCGGAAGTGTGACAGTGATAGCACGTAAAAAGAAGTGGCCTTATCCATCAGTCGAACAAACTGCGGGCAGTTGTCTGGCCATTATAATAATCAAAGCTGTCTCTTTCATTTCTCGATACCGTTTACAAGTTAACAAAAATATTTCTTGACGTTCTTTGCAAAATTCAGTCGGAGAAAGATATTTCAGTATCCAGGTGTTATATTTACCTCAAAGTCTTATTTCGTGCTTTTGCAACGTTCCAGGTAACCTTATTGTGCTTAGAGTTCATTTTCCAAAAATTCATTCCATAATTTTATAGGATCCGCATCATGAAAACATCCGTGATGCTCTGAAGCAAATGCTGCAAAAGCGTTTCGACAAGTTCATAAATCACGGTGCTCTGCGTACGATCCAATTGCTTGTAGCATCTGCGTTAGATCCATACAGCAACATATTGGGGGAATCGGAAATAAATTTAGCGGCTATTTCTATTTTGGGAATGGTATTTTTGTTAGTTTCGCTGGTTTTTCTTACATAATGTAGTTTGGATCCCAACAGAAGAAATACTAGAAATACTCCAACTTCTAATGAAGCAGTGGCGCAATCAGAGCTTGATACAATCATGACAGACATGGCGGAAGAGCAACGATCTTTGAATAGGCTCAGCAGCAGAATGGCGGGAGAGAAAGAGTTTTGGAAGTTCTGAAATATGTGCGTAGTCTGCGAAGTATTTCAAATG